>CM066031.1:1211736347-1212087523 GCA_033557465.1 Ichthyophis bannanicus | reverse complement strand
AACAGAAACATATACATACATCATCAACTCATCCCCTGAGGCCCACCACAGCTTATCAGTAACTTCACAGATGTTAGTCATCTCCGTGTAGAACAATCAATTTGTCTTAGCACAGCACATTCCTTTCCATATATAGATATGTACAGGATTCATTTTCCCCTGCTGGCCTCTTAGTCCTGCTGCACACTTTAAGCTTTATTTTTCCCCTATCAATATTTAGTTTCCCAGTGGATGTATAGATGATCTCGGGACCACTGCAATATTTATGGTGATGCTCTTTTCTAGGTAGACTCCTTGTTGTGCGAGCTTTGGAAGTTATTTAATTAAATTTATACTTACATTCAGCTACAATGAAACAGTTCAAAGTGGATTCAAAAATTAAAATTGTATGTCAACATATAATAGAGCAACTACAGCAGTTAGATAAAATCTATTCTAAGAACAAGGTTTTTGAGTTTGGCAGTCCCATGATCAGTGGCAGGAAGAACCGAAGTGGTGGTGACATGGTGCATCAGGGAAATGATTGCCCTCAAAAACCAGGCCCTGAAGATAGTTATGAATGTAGGATTTATAATGCTGCTGCATCTCTTAGCACCTATTACCAAGTGGTCTTCAGGGCAACTTTTAGCAGGCGTGTGGACCACCAGCCTACATAATCAGTTGCATGCCTGATGCAGGCAGAGCTGGCCAAAGCAAAGTGTAGTAGTGTGCATGTCATTAATGGCATGTAGGTCAATCAGAACACTACCACATATTGGCAGCAGCTAGATGAGGCAGGCCAATACTGCGTGTTCCATAGACTGCCCGAAGTACAAACCAGTCAGTACTAGAGGAGATCAAACCTAAGCTTTCTTTAGAAGCTCAGATGACAAGACTTCAACTTTCATACAGTACTTTGGACACATCATGTGAAGAGAGAGATCATTAGAGAAAGACATCATGCTTGGCAAAATAGAAGGTCAATGCAAAAGAGGAAGGCCAGCAATGAGATGGATCAATACAATAACAGCAGCTACGGGTACCAGTCTGTTAACAATGAGCCGCCTGACTGAAGACCAAACACAATTTAGGACAACTATCCAGAGGGTCGCCATGAGTCTACTCTGACTCAACGGCACTGAACAACAACAACAACATATGAGGCAGGACTGGCTATAGGTATAATGGTGATATACCAGGAAGAGGCTACAAGAGAAATGTGCACCACACCCAAGTGATGGATGATAGCCACACTTGAGGGCCATAGCAATAGTGTAAATTCTGCCTAGGTGGCCCCTACAGGTGCAGAAGGGCCCCCAGGGAAGGAGGGGCCCACTTACAGCTTATTCTGCATTTTCTGAAGTGTACACCTCCCTCCCCACCCCCCTGTGAGCCCTTTCTAGAACTATAGCTTGAAGATCCATAATGTGAAATTTTGCCTCTAGCCCATATCTTAGGAGAAATAAGAGGAATGCTGGCGAGCTAGCAGCTAGGCAAGACACAGACAGGCGTGGCTTCTGACTGTTTTGTATCAGAGCCAAATGAACATGGTTAAAGCAGTGAGGGAGGAGAGATTTTTTGGTATCAGACGCTTTGCACAATTGCTACACTTTGCAGTAAGAGACTCCTTAGGTTCAGGAAACATGGGAAGCAGCAGCCTTGTCCTGAAGGTACTGATCAAGAATTTCCAAAAAATAGGGCATTTGCACCCATACACCAATTCATTCAGTATGTTGGTATTAAGTGGAGTTCTATTTCTCTGATGCTGGAGAGGTTAGTGGAGCAATGGGCAACCCTTCATCAACTGTCATTAAGGACCAAAATTGGTGCTGACAATCCCCTGGTGAGTCAGCACTGGAGAAATACGACACAGCGAGCCTTTCATAACTATATACTGTTTATGAAAGTCCAGACTTGGACATCCCTTTTTGTGTCTAGATGATCTATGCAAAATCGTGTCTTATCTATACATTTTCTTTCTGGATAGTGCTCATCATATCTATTTTGTGATACGAGGAATATCAAATGAATATAAATAAACAAAATAAAGCTGATAAATTTTCTGATTACCTTTGGCTACCATTTGGCATTCAGGAAAGATGCATTCTGTCCTTATTTCTTCAGTTTCTTAGTTCTTGCTATGCACTACAGTCAAGAGTTTCCCATGCATTAGCGCAAAGCTACTTTGGAAGACCTAATAAAAAAAATGTTCATTCTTTCAGGCTAGAAAATACAACTGTTCTTGTCACCCAGATCGAATCTTTTTTTCAAGAAGTGGGCAGAAACCAGGCAATCAATTTACAAGATACCACTAAGAATCAGGGATTAAACGGATTTACTATTAGGCTTTCCAAAGAGAATTGCTAACCCAAATGAAATGCAAACATCTGTGCTTCTAATTTTCAAGGAAAAAAATGGATAATATTGTACCATTTTCTTTGGTTCAAGCCTGAGCATTTTGAAAGTATGGCGTGGAGGAAAAGCCATTGAAAAGAAAAAATTGAGTTGGAAAATAGTCGAGATTAGACTGGGGATTCTAGAGAAATAAGCTCACCCCAAAAATGGTCCAATGCATTTTTATGGGAGAACCAAGTCCAGCTTCTATAGCATAGAAACATTCCTATACTGAAACATAGCAGTTACTTAATTGCTTCTTTCAGATAGTCTCGCTCCTCTTTTCCCCTCTCTGTCACAGATACATACACAGAGATAATACACACACATGCCGAAAGAAAACACACACACATACACACACATAGAAGGATTGAAAATAATTCCTTGGGACATGTCCTGCATGCTTCCCCCCCCCCCCATATGTCCCCATACCCCTTCCCCCACTGCTGCCACACCCCTATCTTTGCTGGGCTGGCTCTTAGCGAACCAGATTTGTATTTCATCATCTTTGCTATAAATGCTAACGTGAAACTTAGGGGTATGTTTACTAAACCCTCTTAATGTGCGCCTGGCGATAGTGTGCAGGCTGCCATAAAAGGAGTGGACGTTTCAGTCTTAAAGCAGCAAAATGGGAGTATCACGCGATAATGCGCGCTGCTGCGCACATTATCGTGCGAAGCGCCGCTAAGCACGTTAACGCGCGGTAATCCTAAGTAGGTGCCCAGACATGCAAACATTGAAACAGAGGTGTAGCACAATGGTTAATATGCTGACTGATGACATAGGGGTCATGAGTTCAATCCCCAGTGTGCCTACTACTTAAGGCTGGCTGAGGCATCAGCTTTGACATGTAAGTATTGTTTCCTGTGGCACTTTATTTGTATTTTATTAATTGCTGCCAGCAAACACACCCTCACGTGCCATAACCTAAGGTGCCGCATAAGGCACCCTATAAGGCACTCCATAGGGCACATTATAAAGTGCACTGTCCGCCACGGCACCCTATAATGTCCCCTATAGGGCACCCTATAAGTCGCTCCATAGGATACCGTATAGTGCACCTTATATGGACGGTAACCATAATGTGCCCTATAGGGCGCCCTCTGAGGCACCTTATGGGTACAGTATGCTGAGGGTGTTTTTGCTGGCAGAACTAATGTACATTAAAAATAGATAATGCTTTGGACAGCCCTATCAAATAACCCCACTGTGGGTTTGAACCCATGACCTCTGGCTCCACAGACAGTGAACTAACCAGTGGGCTACAGCTCTATAGCTGCTAGCAAGCCCCTGGCTGGCTGCAGAAGGACTGCACATCACCACACAGCCTGCTGTGGTCACCAGGATAGGGTTAGCCCACCCGTACCCATGATGCACTGCACATGCAAATCAGCCGTCTACAGATGAACACAAGATGGGGTATGCACCCCCACAGCACCTCGGCCTGGTAGGGGGAACTGACCATGTGTGTTACTGGCACAGAGTAGCTACACACCGTCACATTGTGCAGGTACTGTGCTCACCCTGAGGGTGTGGTGGGGCGCCCAGCACCAGGTCCACAGCACCTTCCATGTCAGAAATAGGCCATGCTGTAGGTCCCCAGCAGTGCTAGTGTGTGAGATAGGTAGTTCCTGCAGACACACTTTGGATACATCTGTATTTCTCAGTCAGGTTTAACCCTTATGGACCCATAGGCAGATTATGTACCACCACCCAACCCACCCTCTGGGGCTGAGGGTGGGAAACAGGGTCTCCCACCAACAGAGCCACATTTTATGTCCCTGCAATGGCAGAAGTAGAGGGGAACAGACCCCCTACAGGGCAGTCAATGCAGCTCTGTAAATATTAATAAAGCAATAGCAGACAGACATTAGGTCTGGAAAGACTCAGCTGCACCCCACCACTATCTGATATTCTCCTGCAACAAGCCTGCAGCCACTTCACCCTGCAAGGTGTTCCAGCAAGACACATACTAGCTGCAGACAGTCTGCTAGCTAGCCCATAGGGCATGTTCCTGGAGGAGATGCATGTACCCAGAACTGGGATGTCAGCATACACACCAAGCAGATAGATCAGTGATTGGGCCCCAAAAGAGAACCCAGAAATATCACATGAAAAAAATATAGGGCACTATGGGGGAACCTAGCCATGCCGTGGTCACTGCTCAGTCAGGGTGAGAGTGAACTCCCAGCAGGACATGCTGTGGCCACCCTGTCTGTGCAGGTGGTGGCCAGGCACTACAATGTCCCAGCCATTGCCCTATGCTCTGTGCAGATGCATCCTGGCCAGGCCACCCTGTCCGGGCTATACCCATGGTACCTTGCTCCTCATTATGCACATTGGCAGGCCAATACTTGCAACAGTGCTGGCAGCGTGGGCTGTGGAGGGTGTTTGTAGCCACCACATACTGGATAGACAGACACACACTCCCACACCTATGCCAGCATTGTACAACTATAGAGGTGTTTGGCAGCCCTGGCCACCGCTCCAGTCCTGGGCACAGTGCAGGCATGGCTATGGTACACAATACTGTTGGGGTCACCCCCCAGGTGGTAAACACTGTCAGACACAAGACCTGTAGCACACTCCACAGACATCAGAAAGGTTGCCATGATGCAGCTCAATCAGACAATTGTACTTATTTATTATTATTTATTTATTACAATTTCTTATATACCGCACTATTGTCAGCGCGGTTTACATACAACAAAATGACCATAACAAACTGTTTGGCTTCACATAGAACAGGAGAAAACAACTTGGATAACATGCTTTTGCTTTACATAGAACAGGAGTAATAACTTGGATAAACGGGGTATGCAAACTAAACTACTTACATATGTACAATGAGATCGAGTATTGGGAATTCAGTGTGAACATGTGTACAATAGAGTTGATATGTTAACTTGAGGGGGTGAGGGAGAGGCACTTATGTAGGGGTAGGGTTAATCTGGTAGTATTGAGTAAATAAATGGGATTTGAGCGCCTTTCTGAATTGTGATGGGTCAGTAATCGCACGGATGCCTGGTGGTAATGCGTTCCAACATTTTGGGGCATAGATACTGAATGCCCTGCTAGATGTTGCGGTTGTGTACTTTGTTGAAGCCTTTGGAATTACTAGCACATTTGTAGATGGGGTTCTCCTTGTTCTGTTGAGAGGAGCGGGCTGGATGATGTTGGTTAATGATGGGGAGGTGATGCCATGGATAGATTTGAAGGTGAGTAACAACGATTTGAATGTAAGCCTTCCTTGTACGGGGAGCCAATGAAGTTGTATCAGGATAGGCGTTATATGGTCGCATCTTGCTGCTCCCACCAATATTCTAGCTGCGGCATTCATGGCAAGTTGCAATGGATTCAGAGATGACTGAGGGAGACCTTGAAGAATAGCGTTGGCAAAGTCAAAGTGTGGCAAGATAAGGGCTTGGTATATTGTCCGGAAGTCTACAGGGCTTAGAAGGGATTGCAGGTGTCTGAGTGACCGGATTTTGAAATATACGGCTCTGACTATGTTGGATATATGGGTTTTCATATCTAGTCGTTGGTCAAGGGTGACCCCTAAGTACCGAATTGCTGATTTGGTTTGGAGCTCAGCTTCTTTAACCTTTATATGAGGTGGAGGGCGGAAATTCTGGTCTCTGGTGATAAATAGCACCTCAGACTTTTTGTGTTGGATCCTGAGGTTTTGTGATAGAAGCCATTCGGAGACTGTGTTGAAGCATTCAATCAGTGGCGAAAGGTCCATTTGTTCTGTGGAAAATGGCATGAATAGGAGGATGTCATCTGCATAAATTAGACAGTCGACCTTGAATGATTCGATAATGTTGAAAATAGGTTGCATGTAAATATTAAATAATAGAGATGAGAGGGAGGACCCTTGGGGGACGCCTTGACGCTGATGGAAGGGTTCGGAAGATCTTGAACCTGATTTTACATGCTGCCATCTGCCATCAAGGTACGATCTTCACCAATCGAGGGCGACGCCACTTATGCCCTTTTCTTTTAGTCGTTCTACTAGAAGACCATGGTGTACAGAGTCAAAGGCTGCCGCAATGTCTATAAAGATGAGAGCGAAACCTTGATGGATGTTGTCGATACCTGTGATGATTTTATTGAAGAGAGAGATAAGTAGGGTTTCGACGCCATGGTATTCCCTGAAGCCATGTTGCCGATGGTCTAGTGGGGAGGCTAAATCTATATGGTCTTGCAGTTGCCTTTGTGCTTCCTTTTCGATTATTTTGGCTAATAGAGGTATACTGGCTATGGGTCTATAGGATTCAACTTAACAGTACTTAACATCGGAATTGCTATCTGCCAGTATTCATAGCAACCTTTTGATAGCTGTGTACCGTATTCTCAGGATTAGGATGGCATTGCTAAGGTATGAAAATGCTAGTATTGGGAGATGCACGCAGGGCCCAATGTCCTGCCTCTCCAGGAGGCATTGGATAATGGAGCTCGTGGGTGCGGGTGTGTCTGCCCTTACTGGCTGCTGCTTTACGGCAGAGGTTCCCAACTCCAGTCCTGGTGTGCCAAACACTGTTCGGGTTTTCATGCTGTCCCTCATGAATATGCATGAGATACATCTGCATACCATGGGGGCGGCACAGGCATCTTTATTAGAGGCAGCATGGAACCTGAATGGTGTTTGGCCACCAGGACTGTATTTGGGAGACTCTGCTCTAGGGTATGCGCATGTTTATGGTGTCTGTGTTCTGTAGGGTAAAATGTAGGTGTCTTGGGCATGTTTATGTCATCTGCAATAAAGGTTCTGTCTGTATTAGCACGTTTTAGTAATGGGTAAAATATGGGAACTGGGTTGGCAGAAACCACAGCTGGGACTTGAACCTGTGCCCTTCTGCTTCTGAACACACTGGTTGTGTGCACTGCACCACTGTGTTGCCACAGAGACAGTGCATTCCCTGCTGATGCCATGACTGTTCGTCAGACAGGGCCTGTCTGTTGCAGTGCATGGCACCCACCTACACAGGGCTAGGCCACGGTCTGCTCTGGGCAGCTGCCACTGTCCCCTCCACCACCAGTATCCCTCTGCCACCATGCTGACATGCCCTTCTGCTGGTGGTACTGGTGGAGCACAGTCTCAGGCCATCCAGTGTGTGGGTAGATGGCTGCCTGTGGTGCGGGTTCTGGGGTTAGGGGTGCCTGCATAGCTGTCCACGCTTCCCCCCAGCACCGCCTGCCAATGTCCCGTGCCTTTGGGGGGACCTGCTGGGTACTATCCCCTGTGACACCGTGGGATGCACACTTGTGCCCATGTTGGGCCCTCAGCAGTTGCTGTCTGGCTGCTCTACTGTTTCAGCATTCCTATGGGCCAGCTAGGCATCACCCTAGTCCGCACTGTGGGCCAGCTGCATCGCCGCATGTGCCGCCTGAGGCCCTCTGTGTCCCCTTTTCCAGCATCTGTCCAGTTTCCCATTCCGACATGCCCGCCCTACTGTTGCAGAACATGTGCACACCATAGGACACCTGGCCAATGGGGTCGGAAACCCTGCGCAGCGCAATTTCACTGTGGGTTCATTCACCTTGTATGGGGACGGAGCATAGACCCTTCCAAAATTCATATCGTTTTTTTGGAGCTTTCTTGGGAGTGTTTTTTGATGTTTCCCATTGCTGTCACTATTGCCCAGCTTGGTTATGTTTTTTTTACATTTACTTCTGTTCATTTTCAATGTTTATTTGCCCTTTTGTTTCGTGCACATGTATCACACTTATCACTTTTTTGTAGGTTTCCCTGGTTTTGCTGTACATTGCTGACGGAAATGGTTTCTTTTCCCTTTAAATCAGCTCTTAACGCCAGGGTTTCACTGGCGTTAGTTTTGAGCCTCGAATTTCACAGCGTTGGTGTGCAGGGAGCCTCTCCCCTCCCACTCTCCACCCATTGACCCCTTCTCTCCGCCTCTGGGGAGACTTCCTCTGCCCTCCGGGAGCCTTTCCCCTTCAGCGCTCGTTTGCGCCGCAGCACGCGTTATCGCACGATATGGTACCTGTGCGCCTTAAAAAGTGCCATCATCGTGCGATAAGGTACCTTATCGCGCGATAACGTCGCAGAGCGCACGTTAGGATGGTTTAGTAAACATACCCCTTAGTTTCTGCACCATATCGATTTCTAAATGGTTGCTATGTGAACCATTAATTTGCCACTGGTTGCTATGTGTACTGCCAATTAGTGGTGGAAAAGCATGATGATACTGTTGCCATGGTGTAGTGTCACCTTGCAGTTAAACTATAAAATGTATCCTTTGAAATCTATTGAGAGTAACCTGTAATGGTTTGCCATATCATTATACTTGACTCATTTTATTATCATTTCCAAACCAACAGAATTTATTGGGGACTGCTCCATTCGAACTGCCCATCCCTGCTTTCGGCATGGCCAGAGACACGTACAAACACAAAAGTTGAGGCTTTGGAAAGAATTCCATGAGTCATAGTTTGCATGTTTCCCCCATTTGTTTACTTCAAACCTGGACATTTTCAAAGCATGAAAAAATATTTTTTTAAATAACTTAGGAAAAATTATTAAGTAAGATGGTTTATGGGTTATTCAGTTTTTAATATACTGCCCTTTGCCAGGCAGACAGAATGGTTCACAATTTAAAAAAAATAATCAAAAATACATAAATAAGAAAAGAAAACAGAACTCCATTGAACTTACAGAAAAGCAAGAGAACAGAAATAGGGCAGCAAGGGAATTATCATTTTTCCTTTCATTCTGTTCCTGGGGCCACAGTTTAGTCAGAAGGAGCGATACTGAAAGCCTGGGTAAAAAAGGTGGGCTTTTAGTAAGTGTTTAAAGGTAGAAAAAGAAGGTTCCAACCTTACCTGGGGTGGTAAGGAGTTCCATAGGGCAGAGGCTAGGTAGAAGAAAGATGGGCACGTTGAGTCATGTTTAGCACGTACAGGTGATGGGAGTACCAGGTAGTTGTCCTATAGGGATCTAAGATAGCACTGGGGGACATATGGAATGATTAATGATGACAGGTAGTGTGGAGCACTATTGTGAAGAGACTTATGGGCAACTGTAAGGATTTTGAATGCTATTCATTGGGGAATGGACAACCAGTGGTGCTGAATGAAGAGGGGAGTAACATGATCATATTTTCTGGCAAGGGTAAGAGCATAAATGGCAGTGTTTTGTATTGATTGAAAATGTTTCAACTGGTTTTGTGGGAGATCAGAGGAAAAGACATTGCAGTAGTTGACTTTGGAGATAACTGTGCTGAGGAGCAAAGTGGTTAAGGTGGCTTGATCAAAGAAAGAATGAAGGGCACGGATGCAATGCAGAGCAGCAAAGACAGACCTTGTCAGGTGAGTAATGTGTGTAGAAAAAGTTCAGAATCTATGTGAACTCCAAGGTACTTAAAGGAGGACGTTAATCTTATGGAAGAGGACCAAAGGGAAGGGGCCAAAGATGGCATGATTTTTGAGCCAGTCACCCAGCTGGCAGTGGTATTGGCTGGGTTAAGTTTTAAGGAATTGGTATAAAGCCAGGTTGACACAGATTTAAGGGCAGCATTGATATGGGAAAGATCAGGAGAGGTTCTGTCAAGGTGTGCAAGAAGGAGTATGTCGTCAGCATAAATGTAAAAACTGATACCAAGTGATTGGATGTGGGTGGCAAGGAGACTAAGGAGGATATTGAAGAGGAGGGGGGAGAGGGCAGACCCTTGGGGAGCCTCACAGGGGAGGGAAAATGGTGAGGAAGACATACCGTCCAGAAAACCTGGTAAGTGCAATCATGAAGAAAAGAGAGCCAAGAGAGAACAGTGCCCTGGAGCTACACTTCATAGAGATGCGAAAGGAGATTATGATCTACCAGATCAAAGGCAGCTGTGAGGTCCAAAGAGATAGCCAAAGTATAATAACCGTGGCTTAGATGAGTATGAATGTCATTAAGCACAGAAGCAAGAATTGTTTTAGTGTTGTAGTGCATGCAAAATCGAGATTGTTGGTGCAGAGCAAGGGTGTGTTTGAGATGATTGGATAACTGGGGTAGAATCAAGCATTCACCAAGTTTAGTGAGAAAAGAGAAGTTGGAAATTGGACAATAATTAGTGGGATTCTCTGGGTCAAGCTTGGGACCTTTCAAGAGAGGGTAGGTAATCGTCTTCTTTCAGGAGGAAGGGATGGTACCCAAGGAGAAAGAACAGTTAAGCAATGAACAGATGAATGGGATGAGGCCAGAGCATCAGAGGAGAGACCAGAGGGGACCAAGGAGGAAGATGGAGCTGGCATGGTGGAAAGGTGAGCAGCAATGGAGAAAAGAGGTTTGGGATTGTGAGAGGAGACAGACAAGGGAAAAATAGTATTCCCTTTTTTATTTATTTATTTAGCTGTATTTATATCCCGCTTTTCACCGGGTCAAAGCGGTGTAACATTAAAAGGGCGGTGGGTGGACAATAATCAAATTCTGGGGTTGGGGCCATCACCAGGTGGTCAACATTAATGATTTCAACAAATATTTGGGACATAGACATTGTATTACAGTCTCTTAGAACATATGTTCAGGGGGATGAATTAGGGGGGTTGGGAGGTAGTCTGTGGCAGGTGCTTGTTTCTGGTCCGAGGTATTCCTGGAATAGGATGGTTTTTAGCTGCTTTCTGAATGATAAGGGATCTCCATTGCTTCTGATGTGACTTGGTAGAGAGTTCCAGAGGGATGGTGCATACAATTCGAAGGCTCTGTTCCAGGTCCATTGATTGCATTTGGTTCGTTTATGGGGGATGGTGAGGGAGTTGTTGGTGGTTTGTCTGGTTGCTCTGTTGTGGGCTGATCGGAGCAGTAGTGTGCGGAGCTAGGAAGTCTGAGTTTGGTAGAGAGCTTTGTGAGTAAGTAGGGCGGATTTGTATTTGATTCTTGCTTTGAGGGGGAGCATGTGTAGCTCCCTCAGGATTGGGGTGATGCTCAAGACCTTAGTATGATAATGATGTGTTCGAAAAGTGGTAAGAAGGGCAGGGTCTCTAGACTTCTGCCAGGCCTGTTTGGAAGCACGAAGCTGATGTTTAAGGAGGCAGATGCCCGGATGGTACCAGGTGGCAGAACAATGCAATTGGGTAAAACAAACTGTGGGAGCCAGGAGGTCCAACTGAGTTTGAAGAGGGGAATCCCAAAGATTGGTCTGAAAATTGGCTGGAAAAATGTTAGCAGCTGCCGGGGGGGGGGGGGGGGGGGAGGCATTTATTGATAAGAGAGCGAGGGTCTGATGTTCTGGAGCAACCCCCGGGACCCAGGGGAATGGAAAGAAAGAAACAGATTAAGGAATGGTCAGTCCAGGGTAGGGGATGAGTGGAGAAATTGGAGAGATGTGGGCATGTATAATAATGAGTGAAGAACAGGTTGAGGGTATGGCTGGCTGAGTGTGTGGGGTCTAGAATAAATTGAACAAAGTCATGATCAACTAAAAACTGCTGGAAGGAAAAGTCATGTGGGTGAGAAGGGGTATGAAAAATGAATGTTAAAATCACTAAGAACAATAAGGTTGGAAAGGGCCACAGTTATGTCAAAAGGTTTCTGATAGATTTTGTCCCACTGTGAACTAAGAAGAGAGGGTGCACAGTACAGTAATAGGAGATGAAGCGGGTGAGAGGTACCTATCTTGATGACCAGTTTCTGTGGTCTGGCCCAGCCATCTCCCACAAACTTGGAGATCGAAACAGGATAGCAACCCTGTCACCCTTCCTCATGATTGCGGGGATGACAAGGCAGTATAATCTGAAGGGAGGCAATGTAGGATGTAGGGATTGTCGCCAGCTGGTTTTTACTTAGACTGTTTTAATTTATATTGGTTTCTTAACTCTTGTCAGTTCAAGATTCAGTCATAAATGAATATGGGTGACTGTTAGAAGGGAATCATTTTTTTCCTTCTCTATCGGTCGTGACAACAAACTTACTCTAGATACACTGTATGCAAATCCTCATTAACCATTTTCTCAACCCAAATAATTTCTAAATATTAACTGGTAAACATAAAGATTCTGACATTTCCGAAGGAGCAGAGACCATAATCTCCAGAAATTAAAGAACAGGGCAGATAAATGCAGACCACTCTATCTGCATACACGGTTTTACTTCAGTCTAGCAATCTGCCAGTTTTGTTGCTGCCACTGAAAGAAAAAAAGAAAAAAAGAAGAGAGGAATTTGTAAAGCTTTGTCACCATAACCAAATGGCTGCAGTTTCACTGAAAAAATGTTTTATTATGCAAGAAGGTACAGTATGTACCCAGTGAGGCTTGTACATGAAAAGGGAAATACAAATATTTGGTTTTATAAAATTAAAAATCTATAATATATATTACTGGTATTTACAAGTTTTTTTTAAATATGATGCTGGATGATGTAGTGTGTGCCATACAGCATATATCACAGCTAGGATTTTAGTTAGGGAAAATCAATATTGCCTTTATATATGTGTGTATATATACGATATATACAATTATATATATATATTCCCAAACCTGTCATCCTTATGGGTTATCCATGAAAAATGTCTACTGTTTTTATTTTTTGTAGCATACATGCAGGATTTTATACATAACACCTCTCAAATCTCTAGAAGGAATTCCCACTGGTACAGGTAATATCACAGATTGTATGATGAAATACAAAACAAACTTTTCGCCAGTCAGTAGTTTACAGAGCAGGCTATAGCTGGCTTGCAAATATCATAAAACCTCCTCTCTCTAAACTTTTACAGAGCAATCTCATCCATTCCCACAGCATATTCAGAATAGTTACAGTGTGCATGAGAAGAGATCCCAATGTGTTTCTGCGAGAGACCATTTCCTTTATGTATGAGTTGCAAGTATGGTAATGATTATAGAAACTTTCTAGATAGTTTCTCCATTCCCCCACTTCTACTCTCTCATCCTCTCCCTAACACATCATATTTCATAATTTGCTCTGTATGTTATCCTAGGAATGGTGGAATGAACAACAATGCCTCAGAGTAATGGAAAGCAGAATTGTATTATTTGGTTCTTTTTGCTGTGCAGTGCTGCTGATATGGGATTGAAAGCATAGCAAAATGTGTAATGTGCATAATAACTGACACTTGCCTAAGTCATATAGAACAATCAGCCACTTCCAACCAAAAATAGGCATGTTTTCCCCAACTAGAAATTGTAGATTTCTGTTTTCCTCTTATTTTCCTTTCCATCCATTAATTGTTATGAAGTAGGGCACTGTAGACAGAGGCGGATTGCCCTGTTAGGAGACTGGACATCCCCAGAGGGTCACCGATGTAAACAAACTGTGACAGTATTTTTCCTTCTAGGTCTGTCCTTTTAGGGGCAAGCCAGCAGTATAGGAATAGCTGCCATGCCCCGAGCCCCTGTGCCTTTAAAAGGGCAGACTTGCAGGCATCAATTGCAGGCATGGGTTGTGTGATCGCCAGTGAGGCGGAAACATGGAGCAATTGTGGCTGGAGCATGGAGCAGCAGTGGTTGAAAGCATCAAGGCTAAGTGCAAAGGAGGAAAGAGAGAGAGAATGAGGGGAGAAGAGGTGCCAATCTCAGGATCCTCATGCCCGTGCCAATTTTTGGCCATAATGGACTGCAAATGATTTAGAACAGATTAAAATGAGACTGTGGTGACTAATGAGTGGGTGCATATTTTTGCCTAGTTGCTACTAGTTTGCAATGTCATCGTGCGTGCAGAAAGGGCGACCTATGTATTTTTTTTTAACAAAATATGTATGAGTTGATATTCACCTGCTGCAGTCAGTGTTTTTTATTTTGATTTTTTTAAAATGTTGGCTGTGACAGTTAAATATGTATATTCAGCACTGTTACCTGGATAGTGGCTGGCACTGAATATGTGTATAATGCAGTCAGTACTGGCAATTATTCAGATAACGGAAATATTCAGTCCACGATCCAGATAAACTATCTGGACAACTTAGGACTGACTATCACCGCAATCCGGATATTTGGCAGGACTGCCCACACTCTGCCACGGCACTATATAGATAGTGCTGGGGGGGGGGGAGGGGTGCAATAAGATTTTCAGCAGCACTGTTCAGATAACTTTGGATTGTATATTTTCCTAAGGCCTGAATTTTAGAAAATCAACCACAGTGCAATTTGACTCCTATGCCTGGTTTGTGCTGTTTGGTCTGGTGGGTGTTAGGAAAGCTGTTGTTGCTGCAGAGGAAGTCTTAGTTATAGGTCAGTGACAACATCTGGGGGGGGGGGGGGGGCCTGACCGTGGATGCATGTGTGATAGGTTCTAGAGAGATTTAGGGGTATGTTTACTAAATGGTGGTAGCGGCTTCCGTGTGATATCAGGGCCACAGCTCCGATATCGCATGGAAGCCGCTACCAACATTTAGTAAATGTACCCTTATTGTCTAGGGCTCCTGTCCAAAGATTCTAGAAGAGAATTAAAAATGGGGACAAAAACACAGGTTATTGCAAATGAGGGCTGAAAGCACCACAGCCTCTGCGAAGGCTGACTCTCATTAGGGCGAAGGTCCAAAAAAAGCAGCAGGTACTACCAGGCCAAAAAAACAACTCTATACACTTACAGTATCATCTTTGAATCAAAGGAACTGAAAACCTTGAGTTGTTAGTTTGCTTTTCACACATTTCTTTCCCTAGAAATCATATTCTATGGTATTTATGATCTTGTAATTGGCAAAATGTGGATATGGGATGTAATCTAAACAAATTGTGCCACTACCCTGCTTTTAGTAATTTATACAAAGAAGACAACAGCTGGGGAGAAAGGAGAAATGTGACCAAGATTATACCATATATCTGAGCAGTGCAGCTCAAGAAAACACTCTGGTGACCCAGCTATTCATGTTAATCAAACCTCATGCTCCATGCATGTCACTTACATGGACAGCAGCAATTACAAATCGCCTTGTACACACTTCTGATCCTTTACGTAATCAGTACACTTTTATACAATATTTATAGTTTCTGGCTAATGCTTTTGAAAAACCTGTGGTTTGCATTTTGCTCTCCAGAACAGTGAAGATTAATTACTGGGATGGCTAGTAGGTTAAAAAAGGACATACTCCTTGCATAACAACAATAATTGCCTATAATGAAAAATTACTTGGCTCCACTATTGTATTACAAATGAGATCCTGAATGTGGCATTTCAGCTACACTTCCATTTCAAAAATGTTAACATTGGAAAATGGCAGATAGCTTGCCACTGAACAAAATCTGCCATGTTCAAAGAACTGATCGGTGAGGTCTGTGCTAAGAAGCTTTTTCCTAACACTATGAGGCCTATCTGCTAAGCTGCTTTAGCGGTTAATATGATAGTTAGTGTAACAGCCACGTTATCTGTTGTGTGCTGATGCTGTTAATGCAAAATGATGCACAGAAGGGGTAGAGAATGGTCAGGAACTGTATCATAAGATTTATCATACTGGGTCAGATCAAAGGCCCATCAAGCCCAGTATTCTGTTTCCAACAGTGGCCAATCCAGGTCACAAGTACATGGCAAGATCCCAAAAGGTAGAGAGATTAAACCCAGCTAGACTAACAGCTCTTAGTACATCCTCTGGCAAAAAATTCCAGAGCTTAATTATGAATTGAGTGAGAACATATTTTCTCCTATTATCTTAACTGTTCTACTTAGTAGCTTCTTCACGTTCCCTAGTCTTTTTACTTTTTGAAAGAGTAAATAACTGATTCACGTTTACTCGTTCCACTATAAGGATCAAATAAACGTGACCTCTATCATATCCCCCCTCAGTGGTCTCTTCTCTGTACTTCTTCTACTTCTGCTATATCATTTTTTTAAAATACAGCAATCAAAACGGTGCATAATACTCAAGGCATGATCGCATAATGGAGTGATAGAGAGGCATTATGATATCCTTTGTTTAACTCTCCATTCCTTTCCTTATAATTCCTAGCATTCTATTTGCTTTCTTGGTCACTGATGTACATATTATCCACGATGACACCTCGATCCTTTTCCTGGGTTGTGACTCCTAACTTGGAACCTTATCATGTAACTAGTTTAGGTTATTCTTTCCTAAGGGAATCATTCTGAACCACGAATAGTGGGGATGGACATTTCAATGGGACGTCCAATCCTGCTATTTGTGCCGGATTCAGCCCCAGACTAACTTCCCTGCCGGTTGTGCGGGGAAGTTAGTTGGGGGTGGGGAATATGCAGCCCGGGGGTGGAGAGTGGGTGGGCAGTGGGCGGTTGCCAGCCCTGGACGTACAGGGCTGATTCTAATGTCAGCCCTGTACGTCCAGGGCCAGCGAAATGGCCGGGGGAGTTATTCCACCTTGGAATAACTCCCCTGGACATTTCTTTTTAAATTCGGGGCACAGAAGGGGGCCAGGGGACATTCCCCGCAGCCCGACCCTGGCCTATGGAGGCCGGATTGGGGGTTAGGATGCGGGGAATTTGCAGTTTTGATCGGCAGCTGGCATTGCGGCTTTTAAATGGAACCGCAGTGCCATGTCAACATAGCGCCATGGTGCCATAGCTCCATTTAAATGCCCCGAGTTAGCCGGGTGCAGTCTTGCATGTGTAGGTCAGACAGAATCACTGTCCCGGCCTGCACATGCAGGACTGTTCACAATTCTGATCCTGTGGGGCTAGATGTGCCCTGTGGGATCAAAATTGCGATCCCCTCTGTGCGTCCGGTTCAGACCAAATGCACAGAGGGAATGGACGTACGGGACAGAATCAGGCCCAAAGTGTATAATTTTGTACTTGTCCACCTTAAATTTCATCAGCATTTGAATGTCCAGTCTCCCAGTTTCTCAAAGTCTTCATAAATACAATAAAAAGCAGTGGGCTAGTAGAGATCCATGAGTACTCCACTATTCACCTTTCTCCACTGAAAAAATTGACCTGTTTTCTATCTTTTCAAAATCCAGAATACAATACTGCCTCCTATCTCATGACTTTTTAAATTCCTCAAGAGTCTGAAAATCCAGATATGCTAGATCAACTGGCTCACCTCTATCTACATGTTTATTCACACCTTCCAAAAAATGTAGCATGTTGGTGAGGTAACACCTCCCTTGCCGTCTCCATAACTATCTACATGTTCAGTAATTTTGTTCTTTATAGTGGTTTCTCCCATTTTACCCAGCAGTAACGTGAGGCTCACCAGTCTGTAGTTTGCCCATCACACCTGAAACTCTTTTAAAAATTGGTGGTATATTGGCCACCCTCCAATCTTCAGGTACTATGGCCAATTTTAAGGATAGTTTCCAAATTACTAATGGTAGGTCTGCAATTTCATTTTTGAGGTCTTTCAACAACCAGGGATGTATAACCTCCGGTCCTGGTGATTTGCTACTCTTAGTTTGTCACATTGTCCTATTACATCTTACAGGTTCATCAAGATTTCTCCAATTCATAACCTTTAAATATAATTTCTAGCATGGGTATCTCCCTATATCTTCTTCAGTAAAGATAAAAGCAAAGATTTCATTTAGTTTCTCTGCTATGGAGGTGTCCTCCCTAAGTTCCCCTTTTACCACTTTATCATCTAATGATCCAAGTGATTCTATCAAAGACTTTTTTACATCCAGTGTACCTGAAAAAGCTTTTATTATCATTTTTTACTTGCCCAGCAAGCTTCTTTTCAAATTTTCGCTTTGCCTGTCTTATCAATGCTTTGCATCTAACTTGCCAATTGCTTATGCTGTTCCTTTTTTCTTCATTCAGATCCTTTTCTTCCACCTTATTAAAGAGCAGAATACACCTGGTTTGGAGTTGCAAGATGGTTTTTTTTTAAACAATGTTCAATTAACGTGGAGGTAGTTACTGCATGTTAACTGAATCACATTATCTGTCATGGCAAGAGTTAACACCTCTTGAGTAAGTATAGCTAACTGCATGTATTATAGTTATCTGTACGGCTTCTAATTTTAGGTTTTCACCAGTAAACACTGATAAAATACCCCCAATCTAAAAAAAAAAAAAATCAAAAGGTACTTATTGGACAAATACCAGAAAAACTCTGCTCTCCTTAGTATACATTTACCCTTCTGGTATCCTCCACTCAGTTTTTCAGCTTAATCAAGTGGGGTTTTTTTAGTGCAGTCAAGTCAGTGTTAACTTATGGGGACCCAGCTACCTCTGGATTTTCTTTTCAATGTATCACCAGAAGTAGATTGCCAGCTTTTTCTTCTGAGGTAGTGGAGGGTAAAGTGACTTGCCTAAGGTCACAAGGAGAGCCAGTGGGAATTGGACCCTTGATCTTCTGAGTATTAGGCAATTGCTCTAACCACTGGGCTACTCCTCCATTCTATCAAGTACTACTGACTCCTATATATTTGATTCACCCAGAAAAAGTATCCAATACCTGTTATGTGAAAACACCAATTTTTGTACCCTCAAAAAACCCTAATTAGCTGGAAAATAAACACCTAAATTTACAATTTATAAACACTAAAGAGCAGAATCTCTAGTTATCTGCAATGCAGTTAATGCACAGTAATGACATTTTCTCTGTATTAGCTGAAAGGTAAACTGCTGGGGGACATAAGAAAATAAGAACATAACATAAGATATGCCATACTGGGTCAGACCAAGGTCCATCAAGCCCAGTATCCTGTTTCCAACAGTGGCCAATCTAGGTCATACGTACCTAGCAGTTTCCCCAAAAGACACAGGTTCCACAATGCTTGTACTGGGTCAAGCATTGATATCCTCGGTCCCTTCTTAATAATGGTTTTATGGACCTCTCCTCCAGGAACTTATCCAAACCTTTTTTAAACCCAGCTACACTAACAGCCTTTACTACACTCCCAACAGTTAAGGCAAAACATTTGCAGTTAACATATGTTAATTTTGGCAGTTAATGTGCGGTTATTGCCATATTTCCACCACACTGGGCCCTGTGTGCTTATGGCAAAAATCATTTTCAAAATGGAACCCGGTTAACAACAAAAAAAATGCATTTTATCTGACATCATAATCAGTGAAACCATTAGCACTGATGTTCAAGCTTTTTGGGGAAATGGATGGGGCGAGTCCATTCATTAGGCAAACTAGGGCAGCAGCTTCTTGGGGGGGGGGGGGGGGTGCGGGGCATTCAAAGCTAACCAGTAGATTCTGAGAACCAGAGGGGCATAAGGCTTAAGGTTTTGTCTATGGCGCCAACACCTTGACCCAATTCTGGGGTAAGCTCTAGAAACGGATATATGTGCATCAGTAAGGAACTTAATCAAAAGATAGTTACAATGCTAGATATATAAAATAAAACAACTCATACTATAGCAATGGCAATGCAGTCTATTCATTAGAGAACCTAGAAAGCTCATCTGAGATAATACTCTAAGGGGCATGTTTACTAAACTGCGTTAACGTAGCAGCAGCTATGTTAAGGCGCGTTATGTGCCGTTAAGGCGCCTTAACGTTACATTCTGTAACATTAAGGCGCCTTAACGGCACATAACGCGCCTTAACGTTCCCGGCCGCATTAAGGCGAGAAAAGGGTGGAGAGAGGGCGGAGAGAAGGGGTCAATGGGTGGGGAGAGGCCCCTTCACACTAACACGGAGAAATTAAGGGCTGAATCCTAACGCAACTGAAAACCTGGCATTAGCACACATTTGCAAGAGAGAGAAACCAGTTCTGTGTCAGCAATGTACAGCATAGCTAGGGAGCCCCAGTAAGTGATAGTAATGATACATTTGCACCAACAGCATAGTGCCCTGGTAGGAAAGGCCACTATGGTGATGGTGCAAATGGGGCATGGGGGCTGCAGCGGGACATGCAGTGGGGGCTACTGGGGAACAGGGTGGACTAGGCGGTTGCCGAGGTGACACATAGGAACGCAGAAAATGGAAACCAGCAACTGACCAGGGTCAGACATGCCCATGAGTCTGTGGCCCACAGTGTCGCATCCAGGAGACATTACCCAGCAGGCACCCCAAGGGGCGCATAACATTGACAGGCGGTGCCTGGGGAAACGTGGACATCTATGTAGGCACCCCTAACCCAGAGCCCACACCTTAGGCAGACGCCTACCTGCCCCCTGGATGGCCTGGGATGGCGCACCACCGGCACCGACAGCATAAGGTCATGGCGGCATGGCAGAGGGGGTGGGTGATTGTGCTGGAGGGAGCAGTGGCTCCCACTTGCAGTGGACCTAAGCCATGCCCTGTACCAGTACGTGGTGTGCAGTGCAACAGAAGAGGTCTGGCCGAGGAAGTAAAGATAGCCCCGGGGCCCACTTGGTTGCTGTGGCAACAGTGTGGTGCAGTACACTCAGCCAGCATGTCCAGGAGCAGAGGGTCAGAGGTTCAGGTCCCATCTGTGGATCCTGCAGAGCATCTCCCCATAGTTTTAGCCCACAATGCAGCCACAGCCACAACAACAACAACATGGGCAATCCCCAAAGCAGTGTTGCACAGGGGTACAGACACCCACTCACAAGGGCTCCACTATCCACAGCTTCATGGAGTGTCAGGCTGTTGGCCCCAGCACAGAGCTGCAGTTATCACCAGAGCACTACTACTACCCCCTGCACAGATTAGCAATGTCAGCACTGTGATCAGGACCAGTGCAGGGGGTAGGGTTTGGCAACCACCACCATCTCTGCACAATGCTGAGATAGGTGTGGGAGTGTGCGTATGTCTCTCCATTGTTTTGTGTCTGCCAACACCTCACAGAGCCCACATTGCTCACACTGCTTCCAGCGTTAGCCTGCAAATGTGCATAATGAGCAGCAAGGTATTGTGGGTATGGCCAAGACAGGGTGGGCTGGCCAGGATGCATCTGCACAGGGTGGAGGGCAATGGCTGGGACAATATTGTGGCTGACCACCACCTGCATGGACAGGGTGGCCACAGCACGTCACGCTGGGGGGGGGGGGGGGTCCCTCTCACTCTGACCAAGCAGTGACCATGGCATGTCTATGTTCCCACATAGTGCCACACATTATTTGTTTCCAGTGATGCCTGTGTGTTCCTGGTTTTGGGGCCCAATCACAGAGATACCTGCTTGGTGTCTGTGTTGTGCATCCCACTTCTGGGTGCACAAGGTTCCCCTGTGAGCATACACTGACTGGTTAGTGGGCTGTCTGTAGTTTGCCTGTGCATGGTGGGAACACCTTGTAGGATGCTGCAGGTGCTGTTTGTTGATGAATGGCAGACTGTGGCATGGGGCAGTTGAGCCTACCCTAAGCATCATTGTTGGTCTGTAATGGTCACAGGTATGGTAGTGGCCCAGCAGCCCTGGAGGGCTGTCATCCCCCAGCAGGACTGTGGTTGCTAGTACTACAGCCATTCTGCAGAGTGCAGCCACCTGTCCGACCACACCCTCATCTACAAACAGGGTGATTGAGGCCCCTTGGGGTATATAGGGCATACTGCTTAGACCCATAGTGGCAGTGGGCTACATAGCCCTCATGTGAGTCTAGACTCCCCACTGCCCTGATAACAGGTACCCATGGCAACCAGACCTTAACACCGGGTACGCACTAATCTGGGTGGTGTCCAGTCCCACAGGGCCACACATGAGTGCAGCACACAGCTGGAACAGATGTACCTTTGACTGCACTGCTGGGGATGTGCAGCAAAACCTATCTCTAGCACCACATGTACTGTGGACCTAGTGCTGGGCACCCATCCTATCCTTCAGGGTGAACCATTTGATGGTCAGCTGTAGGCCGCTGTTCTGCATTTGTCATGCATCATGGGTGCTGGTGGGGTTACCCTATCCTGGTGCACAGAGCAGACGGTTTGTGCCGTGACCTGCAGTCCTTCCGTACCCAGCCACTGCTATGCAGCAAGCCATAGAGGTATAGCCTACTGGTTAGTTTGCTGACATTCTAGGCAGAGGTCATAGGTTCAATTCCTTGTTGTTCCCTCCTGTCCAAGGCAGATATTTTGCTTGCCTGTGACAGTCATATCTTTGCAGATCTGTGCTCCCATCCCATAGTACCCTCACCACAGTTGGCAACAATCCTTATAAGGCGTTACAAGGCTCCTAATTAGGCACAGTACAAGGCGCGTTAGAAGGCAGTGCCTTGTACTGTGCCTAATAAGGTGCCTTCTAATGTGCCTTGTACTGCGCCTAATAAGGTGCCTTCTAACGTGCATTATAATGCGCCTTATCTGACACAGCTTTAATGCTGTCCCGCCCACTCCTTTATATGGGCATCTGTATCATCAACGCAGAACCTAACGCAAATGGCATTACCGCAGTTTAGTAAACATCCCCCTAAGAAAATTTGTTTGAGTTTGCTTGAAATACTAAGACAAGTTAAATTCTCTTTGGAGGTTACTAATAAGCTGTCTGACCTTGAAGAGGTGTTAGGGAATATGTCTTCTCAGATTCTTAAGTGTGAAAATCAGTGTGCTACTCTTAAATCTACTAGTGTTTCGAGTATTAAGGAGAGTTTGCTTGTTCACCATAGGCTAGAAATGTATGATAACCAATTTAGAGCTAAGAATATCAGGCTGTTAAATTTTCCTGTTTGTCATTTATTGTCTGCAGAGATCCTATTTAGGAAGTATTTAAAAGAATCTTTGGGTTTGGTTTCCCCAGATTCCATTTTGGTTTCTAAAATGTATTATTTGACTGGGAAGAAGGTAAAGGTCGACGCTCCTGGTGGGTTTGATACTCTACAAGGGGGAGCCGACCTTGACCTTACCAAATTTCTGGAAGATTCCCAGGATACTATTCTTACCCGGGCTACCTTGGTAGTCACGTTTGTTTCTGAGTATGATAAATCAGCTGTCTTTAAATTGTACTTTAAGCGGTCGTCTATTCTATTTTGTGGTGATAAGGTACAGATGTTTCCTGATGTCTGTAAGGCCACTCAACTTAGGCGACAGGCTTTTTTTTAGCTATGAAGCCTAGGGTTTTGGCCTTATCGGCAGGTTTTTTTCTTCGGTACCCCTGTAAATGTATTGTTACATTTCAGGGATCTAAGTTTATTTTTCCTGATCCTTCCCAGTTACAGGTCTTTTTGGATAGTAAACAATCTGGCACACTTACGTAAGGAGAAGAGGGGATATTAGATTGAGCTGTCTATTAGTTAGAACTTGGTTCTTGAAATTTCCTTTGCTTTATTTGCTTTTGTAACTCTCCCCTTTTAGTGGGCTACGAATAGATGCCGATGTGTTTTACTTTATTATATAAGGATGGTTTTCCTGTGTGTTATGATATGTCACTGGCATCTGGATTTCCTGTGTACTTTTGTTGTAAGTATGTTTGAAAAATTTTCAATTAAAAAAATAAAATTCCATATTTAAGGATGTAATTTCCAATTTTATTAATAAATATACCAAGACACAGCTAGTGATTATGAATGTGTTATAAAATTAGTAATTTTTACTATCCTAATGCAATCCTTAATAGAGCAAACTAACCACAATAAACTAAATTAGGTCCTAGCTACAACGAAAATACTGAATTTATGTGATTTTTTGTAGTGTTTGAGTAAATATAAATATCTGGTTAGGCATGTACAGGCTTCCAGATAGCTCCAATTCTTATTCCAAGAATTCTTTTCACTTAGCTGTGTTAGTGTTGTTTTGACAACTGCTACTGAAAGGCAAAATATACTGATAGATGGACCACAAATGCAGCATATCTTAAATAAATATCACTAATAAATTCAAAATATATTAGATATTAAATTATATACTTTAAAAAATGTATTTATAGGCATATATATACCGCCTGGTGCAAGTGCAATCTAGGGGCATGTTTACTAAACTGCGTTAATGTGCCTTGTACTGCGCCTCATAAGGTGCCTTATCTGACACAGCTTTAATGCTGCCCCGCCCACTCCTTTAATGGGCCTCTGTATCATCAACGCGGATCCTAATGCAAATGGCATTACCACAGTTTAGTAAACATGCCCCCTAGTGTACATGTAAATGTGGGAAATGAAATCCAATGTTCCTTAATTCTAATAATGCAAAAAAATAGTCTCCCCCCCCCCCCCAAAAAAGAGCACATCCCTACTACATATCAAAATTATCAGTTTTAATCATTTATTCATTAATGGACTTTTAAAGAGGATGATTATACTAATGAAATCAATATTATTTCTGTAGAATAGAAAGACATACCAGGGGCAATCCCTGCGCAGTGTGATTTACTGCCAGTATACGGTCACCTTTTCAGCCTTGGTGAGGCTAGTTTCTGGATAGTCAATACAGCAGATGACAAAAAGAATGATTCTAAGGGGTCTGTTTACTAAAATGTGCTAACGGATAACACATGCTTAGTAACTTAGTATATGACGGCAGATAAAGACCAGTATGGTCCATGAAGTCTGCCGAGCAAGGCGGAAGAGTAGGTGCACTTGCCGCTCCGTGCAGGTCACCTCTCCCCATGCCTTTGTTTAGGGTTGTACCCACCGCTCCATGTAGGTCACTCCTATTTGTTCAGATATAAGAGATAGTTATGCTTATTTTGATTTTATCCTGTTGCTATAAAGGGATTCACTATGTCTGTCCCATGCCATTTTGAATTCTGTCACTGTGTTTGCCCCCACCACTTCCATCCGGAGGGCATTCCAAGCATCCACCACACTTTCAGTGAAAAAGTATTTCCTGACATTGCCTTTCAATTTACCCCCTTGCAGCTTCATCTTGCCCTCTAGTTTTACAGCTTCCCTGTCTTTGGAAGAGGTTTGTTTGCTCATTAATACAGTATTTAAAGGTTTGACTGATATCTCCCCTGTCCCTCCTCTCCTCTAGAGTGTACATATTTAGGTCTTCAAGTCTCTTCTCATAAGTCTTCTGATGCAGGCTCCAAATCATTTTGGTCGCCTTCCTCTGAACCGCTTCCAGCCTTTTAATATCCTTTAAATCCTTTGCGAGATATGGTCTCCAAAATTGAACATAATATTCCAAGTGAGGCCTCACCAGTGACTTGTACAGTGGCATTAGTACCACTTCCTTTCTGATGGTAATTCCTCTCTGTATGCAACCCAGCATCCTTCTGGCTTTTGCCACCACCTTGTCACACTGTTTTGTCACCTTGAGATAATCAGAAACAATCACACCGAGGTCTTTCTCCTGGTCCGTGCACATCAATCTCTCGCCCCCTATCGCATACAATTCCCTTGGATTTCTGCTTCCCAAGTGCATTACACTGCACTTCTTCACATTAAATCTTAACTACCAAGCATTAGACCATTCTTCCAGCTTTTGTAGATCTTTCCTCATGTTCCCCACTCCAAATTTTGGTGTCATCTGCAAAAAGACAGACTTTTCTATTCAGCCCTTTGGCAATATCACTCATGAATATATTGAACAGTACCGGTCCCAAGACTGAACCCTGGGGCACACCGCTAATCACTTTCATTTCATCCGAGTGAGTTCCATTTACCGTCACCTTCTGTCATCTGTCATTCAACCAATTTCTGATCCAGTTCACCATCTTGGGACCCATCCCTAAGCTGTTGAGTTTATTGATAAGCCTCCTATGGGGAACAGTATCAAAGGCTTTGCTGAAATCTAGGTAGATCACATCCTTTGCATGCCCTTGATCTAGTTCTCTGGTCACCCATCAATTTGTTTTGTTTGGCAAGATCGTCCTTTGGTAAAAGTATGTTGCCTCGGATCATGCAACCTGTTGGTTTCGAGGAAGTCTACTATTTGCTCTTTCAGGAGTGCCTCCATTATTTTTCCCACCACCGAGATAAGGCTTACTGACCTGTAGTTTGTCACTTCTTTCCCTTTTTCCACTTTTGTGGATAGGTAGCACATCAGGCCTTCTCCAGTCCTGTGGAATTTCTCCTGTCTCCAAGTATCTATTAAAAACATCCTTTAAAGGCCCTGCAAGAACTTCTCTGAGCTCTTTCAATATCCTGGGGTGTATCCCATCTGGTCCCATAGATTTGTCCACTTTCAGTTTTGCAAGCTGTTCTAACACATCATCTTTTGTGAATGGTGTAGTATCTACTCCATTCCCATTTGTATATTTGTCAATCACAGGCGGTCCTTCTCCAGGATTTTCTCTAGTGAAAACAGAGCAGAAGTATTTGTTTAGCATTGTCGCTTTTTCAATGTCACTTTTCACAAATCCGTTCCCAGCACTTTTGAGTCCTGCAGTTCCACCTCTGATTTTCCTCCTCTCCTGACTATACCTGAAAAAAAGTCGTCGCCACCATTTACATCTTTAACCATCTTTTCTTCTGCCTTTGATTTTGCTATCCTTATTTCTTTTTGTCTCTTTTAGCTTCATCTTTTATTCTTTTCTGTGTTCCTGTTTGTGAGCTTCTGACTTTTGTGAAAGCTGTGGTTTTTGCATTTGTGCAGTCACTTCTTTGGAGAACCAAATAGGTTTCCTTTCCTCTTGTTTTTATTTACTTTCCTTACATATGTATCTATTTCACCTTTTATTGCTTTCTTTAGTTTAGCCCATTGCAATTCCACTTCCCTTAACTCCTCCCACCCTACCAACTCCTCCTTCAGTTACTTGGCCATTTTACTGAAGTCGGCATTTTTGAAGTCTAAGACTTTGAGTTTGCTGTGATTGGATTCTACCTTGGATTTTATCTCAAACCACACCATGTGATGATAGTTGCTGCTCACATGGGCACCCACCTGGATATTCGACATGCTATCTCCGTTGGTAAGCACTAAATCCAGCACGGAGATCTCTCTGGTCGGTTCCATCACCATTTGTTTAAGTAACACATCTTAGAAGGCATCCACAATTTTTTAACTTCTTTCCAGATTTGCAGAAGGAACACTCAAATCCACATCAGGTAGATTAAAGTCACCCAATATGATCACTTCCTCCTTCATGGCTATCTTTGCAATATCAACAATCAATTCACTGTCCATTTCTTCGGTTTGAGTTGGAGGCCTGTAGACCACACCAGTATGGATGACAGTGCCATTTCCTCTTTCCAACACAATCCAGAGCGCTTCTTCTTTTCCCCACGTCCCCTGCATTTCAGCAGCTTTAATATTGCTTTTGACATACAGGGCTACTCCTCCTCCTTTTGTACCCTCTCTATCTCTTCTAAATAGATTATAGCTAGCTATAGTGCATGTCAAGTGCTTAGTGTGGGTCAGTGGTAATGGCTACTGCATGCTAAAAAACAGTGCAGTAAAAATCCCTTGCTGTTGAGTGTGTGATGGGGCGGGGAATGGGCAGGTTAGAGGAGGAGAAGGGGTGTTGATTGCAAACTACAATGAATGTGGCGGTAACTGACGTATGCTGTCACTATTGCAGTTAGCACAGGTGCACTTAATGCTAACTCAATGGGTGTTAAGTGCATCCACATTAATTCTGAATGCTGCAGCTGCATGCTAGGGAACTTTTCATTGTGGTAACTTTTGGGAATGCTCCCAACAGTTAACATGGGGTCGATGCAGTTATTGCGCATTCGTTTTTGTTCCTAAGATGCAGTAATTGCAAATATGGAATACTTTAGTAACATCCCCTTAAGTAATATTTTCATAGTATGATCTCCTCCAAGAATGTCACCCTTATATTGTGCTATCATTAGTCCTTTTTCATTTAATTCAAATTCTTAAATAGCGCTAATCAAGTGCTACTGACTCCTATATATTTGATTCACCCAATGATCCTGTTCAAAATGCTGTACAGGATCATTGAAAACAAAACAAATAACAAAACATAAATATATTAATCCAATACCAATTAACAAGACAAATCCTAACATGACTAACAATGCATGAAAAATCAAAACCTCATCCAGGCATCAGATCAACTAAAAAAAAAAAAGGAAAACCAATCAACACTACTAAGAGCCCCTTGTACTAAGTGCATGCCAATGGCTATCTACCTCTGCAGCCCATTAGTGCATACTGGGACATGTTTAATAAACTTGTTACTGGGAATTTAGTGCATGCCAATGGCTGTGCTAAAACTCCCATGCTAGCCGAACAGCATGGTTTGGGGTGGAGAATGGGCAGTTCCAAAAGACAATCACACTGCAATTAGCGAGGGCATCTTTGGCGTGTACCTCCTGGCAATGTTGCACTTAGCATGGGTGTACTTCCTGCCACCTCAGTAAGTACCCAAGTTGATTGTAGGGGTGGCACAAAAGCCATACTAGCTACATAAGGAAATGCCTCCATTTTTTAGTGCACATCCGGCATCATCCCCATTCTCATTTTTCAGGGCTGAATGTGTACAGTAGGCATCTGCAGTTTAATAAACATGCCCCATTAAATGTTAGTAAAAGGGGACATAAATTAACCAATAAATAAAAATTACACCTCAACCTTGTGATAATCATGTATATTCCCAACCTATAAAATGTTATGCTAAAATTATAAAAAACAAATAAAATTGCTAAGCCTATTAACAGATTTATCCTACCGCAGTATTTCCGATTGTGTCATCCTGATTTTCTAGGAATTTATGATAAGAGAAGAAGGAAAGAGCAAAACGAACTAAAGCACAGTTTGTTTTTCTTTTTAAACAATACTGTAGTGGCTGCATATTGTAATGAGCAGCCAGGTAACAGCCAAGGTGAAAAAATCTTTGGGATTGTGCAGGGTCCATTACAACCACAGGGAAAGCCCAGAACCTGCGGGTCCAATAAAAACCTGGCCTGGCCCCCGGAAGCGAGGAAGGTTCCATCTATGGCCCCTGCTTGAATGAATCAGAGCCAGTCCACCGGGACACTGCAGGATCCTGATCAGGCCCAGTACCCATGGCTCACAAAGCAATACTCCTTAGCATCAAAGGGAGGTTGGAAGGGGAAGGGGTTGCCTGTGCATACTCCTGAAAAGAGCCCTGAGATTCAAACTGAGTTAAGCAGAGGAACAGACCAGGGGGAACCTATGGAAGCACAGGAATATGAGGAAGACACTTCCCTTGAACCCGAGGTACTGTGCTTAAAGCATTGAAGGATTTAGCCCTAGGGCAGGTTCAGAAGAATTACATAGAACTTGAAGGGGGGGGGGGGGGGGAAGAGCTGCTACACAGCTACCAAAAGCTGTGTTTGTCAGCATCACCGCTATTATACTAAGAAAGACTGTTTTGTTTGGGGATAGTTTGTTTAGGGGAAGGAAGGGGGACCTATGTGCCCTGGAATGAGAGTCATGAAGAGGATGTTACCTTTTGTTTTATAAGACTATTTATAAAAGTTCACTTTTGTTTCCTGAGAACTGTTGGGTGTTTTTGGGCTCTGAGAAAGAAAGGCCATGCCTGTTACTGTTGCTGATGTAAGTGCAGGGCTTTTAGAGTTAGCCTCTAGTGGAAGGTTCCCATGACAGGACTGTTTTCCGGATTGCTGTTGAACTAGGAGAAGGCCTTATTGTGTTTCTTACAAAACCTGGATTGGATACAAAGTCTGGATTATAGTGTTCGAGTGGAAGGACCAAGTGCAAGAGGTGACGAGGAAGCCCCACCCCACGTACGGTGTTACAATATAAATTATTTATATCTATCCATCTGCTGCTGGCTCCATAGAGGGGTTGCAATGGGGTTGGGGGGATAGCAGGATGGAGGGCTCATCTAGAGCACCTCTGATCCTTGCACCAGCCCTGCCAGCCACACTTATCTGGATAGCAGCTGCTGCGTTCTGGATACATGCTGCTGAATATTGGTCTGAATGAGTTCAATCACTATATCTGAATTAATGATATCTTGCTGTGTTTAGTATGATTCACAGATTTCAGCTTTAAAATGACTTAGCAAGGGTATAGGCCCCTTTTACTAATATTTAAGGACATGCTTACTAAACCGTGTTAGGCTTTTGCAGCTAACATGACCTGTTAGTGCAAATAACGCTGCATTTGCTGTAAAAGCTGTGCAGTATCTGTTGGGGCCAGGTACAGCAATCCTCCAACAGATACCGCACCAAAAATTCAGAGCGCAGTCAGACAGCAGCCGAGATGCAGCTAATACCACCCATTGTGTTGGCATTATCTGCACCCATGCTGTCTGCAAATTACACAGTTGCCTGCATTGCTGATGTGCGTGATAACCATGTGATGCAGACACATCGATTCTCCACCCTCTCCTGTCCATGCACTCTAACAAATATTCTGCAGATAGCACAGAAAATCGCTTCACTATCTGCATTTTTCCCGCATTAGCTGTTAATGCGGCATACTTAGCAAGCACTATCTGCTGTGTCAACAGCTAATGTGGTTTAGTAATCATGCCTCTTAGTTTGAGCTAGCTCCTGCATGGTCCATTTTATTCCTACTGGCCAAGTGGCAGATAGCTTGAGCTAAGTGCTAGTAAAATGAGCCCATAGTTTATAGCATGGCTTGAACAAAGTTCAACATCTACGGCAAAAGCTTTGGTAATTTTTATTTGTAAACACCTAGACCAAAAGAGGTGATTATTGGTTTTTATATCTAATGAAACTGTTTCTAGTTGCTATTTTAATATTTTGACTTTTATTATATTGGGCTTTATAGTTTTCTTTTGTTTAAGTGTTTACAAATAAAAATGACCAAAACCTCTGTTTCAGCTTTTGGACTGGGTTCGAGCCATGTTATAAACTAGGTCCCTGCTAAGTCAAATGGGCATTGAAATCTGTGGATGGTACTAAATCCAGCAAGACCCCATTAACTATCAGTAGGGCCTCTTTTATTAACACTTAGCTCGTGCTATCTGCTACACGGCCCATAAGAATAAAATGGGTCAGGCAGCAGTTAGCTCGAGCTAGGTATTAGTAAAAGGGGCCAATAGTGACTGCTCATTATTTTTATCTGAATAGAAAAAATGGTCAACAGTTCTCAATTTTCCTTTTCCCTCAACCCCTCAATAAAAACTAAGTTGAAAATTACCTTCTTAGAGGTTTCTACAAAGCTTACAAAACTGAACTTTTATGATTAACGGAAAAAAAAGTGCACATGGCAGCAATATGTGAATAAATAAGCCAGCTGAACTATTTTTTGGCAGTGGCATTCACCACAAATTTGTGTAATGCTTAGACTGCTATGACAATGCATCTTGGCATTAGAAAATGAAAAGTAGACTCAGATAAGCAGCTTTTAGGACAAGTAGAAATTGCAAAAGTTGACAAAAATCACACTAATTGCACAACTTTGAAAGAAAATGTTCACTGCTCTGGTACAAATTAATAATCTACTTTAATGGCCTCCATATGGAAAAAACAATCTCTCCACAGTCCAATTCTCCTATATTATACAGAATGCCCTACTTCATGATAAAAAAAAAATAATCCTGTTATTATTTTAACTATTATTAAGTTAAGCTATTCCGTGCCTATGGTATTTAATTACTAAAGAAATATGTGCGCTGTATATAAACATTCTCAGGGCATAATTTGGATGGAGCTGGACTGGCGTTGTGATGTATGCATATAATTCTATAAAATATGCATGTAGATGCATAGGGGTATGTTTACTAAACGGCGCTAATGTCGCAGCAGCGGTATTATCACGCGATAAGTAATGTTATCGCGCGATAACGCAGCCGCGGCATTAAGGCACACTAACGCTGTGAAATCTGGGTCTGAAGGGTGGAGTAAGGCTTCCCAGAGGGCGGAGAGAAGGGGTCAATGGGCGGAGAGTGGGAGGGGAAAGGCTCCAGGCACACTAACGCTTTGGAATCCGGGTCTGAACACTAACGCCAGTGAAACCCTCGCATTAAGGCACATTTGCAGGAAAGAGAAACCATTTCAGTCAGCAATGTGCAGCAAAGGCAGGGAAACCTAGAAAAAGTGATACATGTGCAGGGAACAAAAAGGCAAATGAGCATATAAAAGGACCAGAACCACATCCAAAAGCCCAATAACCAAGCTGGCCAAAAGTGATATTAATGATAAACATAAAGCAACACCACTGACAAAGCTCAAAAAAGAAGATATCATGTTTGGAAGTGTCTGTTCTCTGTCCCCCTACAAAGTGAATGATCCCACATTGAAATAGTGCTGATCAGGGTTTTATCACGTCTATATTGGGCAGGTTTGTTATGGCATTCACATGTGCAGTAACAGCAGAATGGGCATGTAGGAAAAGGCAACTGTACTGATGCTGTAAATGGGATACAGGGGGCTGCAGGCGGCACATGCTGTGGTCCAGCTGGGGCACAGTGCGTGTTAGGCAGATGCCTAGGTGGCACATAGGAATGCTGAAACTGTAAAGCAGCAAGACAGCAACTGACAAGGGTCCAACATGGGCACGAGTGTGTGTCCTACAGTGTCACAGGGGAGATTATCCAGCAGGTACCCCCAAGGGCACATAACATTGGCAGGCGGTGGGGGGGGGGGAATACCGGATGGCCTGGGACTGCGCACCACCAGCATAATGGCATGGCAGCATGGTGGCGGAGGGGGCAGTGGCATCTGCCCACAGCTGATCATGGCCTAGCCCTGTTTAGGTGGGTGCTGTGCACTGCAACAGACAGGGTCTGTCTGACGAACAGTCATGGTATCCCCAGGGAATGAACTGTCCCTGTGGCAACATTGTGGTGCAGTACACACAGCCAGTGTGTTCATGAACAGAAGGTCACAGGTTCAAATCCCAGCTGTGGCTCCTGCCAACCCAGTCCCCATATTTTACCCAGTACTGAACCGTGGTAATAAAGACAGAACCTTTTTTGCAGATAACATAAACATGCCTGAAACGCCTATATTTTACCCTACAGAGCACAGACACCATAAACATGTGCAATACCTAGAGCAGAGTTTCCCAACTGCAGTCCTGGAGGCCCAAACACCATTCAGGTTTCATGCTGTCTCTAATACATATGCCTGTGCTGCATTTGTATGCGCCGCCCCATGGTATGCAAATGTATCTCATGCATATTCATGAGGGACAGCATGAAAACCCGAACAGTGTTTGGCCCACCAGGACCGGAGTTAGGAACCTCTGCCCTAGAGCAATGGCCAACAGGGGCATAAACACCCACACCCACAGGCTCCACTATCCAAAGCCTCATGGAGAGTCAGTCTGTTGGGCCCTGCACGCAGCAGCATCTCCCAATACTAGCACTTGCATACCTTAGCAATGCTGCCCTAAACATGGGAATATGTTACACATGTATCAAAAGGTTGCTATGATTAATGGCAGATAGCAATTCCTAAGTTAATCACAATTTGCTGATAGAGCTGCATCATAGCAACCTTTCTGACATCTGTGGAGTGTGTTTCAGTTTTAGTTTCTGACAGTGTTTACCACCCCGGGGAGTGACCCCAACAGTATTGCGTACCATAGCCATGCCTGCACTGTGGCCAGGGCTGCCAAAAGCCTCTATATTTGCACAATGCTGGCATAGGTGTGGGAGTGTGTGTCTGTCTATCCAGTGTGTTGTGGCTGCCTACACCTTACTCAGCCCACACTGCTTGCACTGTTTCCAGTGTTAGCCTGCCAATATGCATAATGAGGAGCAAGGTACTGTGGGTATGGCCCAGACAGGGTGGCCTGGGCAGGATGCACCTCTGTTGCTGTGTTTGCAGATCAGCGTGCCTAATTAAGGCTAACGCGCGTTAACGTTCCATGGCTCCCTTTATCGCGCGATAACCTGAAATGCTACCTTAAGACCAGAACACCCACTCCTTTTATGGCATTCTTCACATTATCGCTGGAGTTAACGCCGGTAACATTAAGACAGTTTAGTAAACATACCCCATAGAGTATATTTGAATATTTACACCTTCTTAGGAGCAGGGATAAATTTGTCTACTATTAAGGAGAGTTCCAAGAGTCTAGTCTATAAAGACATAGGAATCCTTTTATTAAACACTGTTAACTGGTTAAGAGTCTATAATAACTGCCACAGTGAACGCTAACACATGGGTATGCGAGCTACTGGCCACCCAAACGCACATTACAGTCACGCATTAATGTGGAGAGTGGATGGGTTTGGGGGGAATGTGGGCATAGGGAGCACATTAGTACGTGGTCACTGTCAATGCGCCAATTACAACGGACATACTTAATGAAACCTCTATGGGTATCATTAGGTGCAGCCACATTAATTGAACTGAACATGAACATACACATTCAAGCGTTAACTGCTGGGAACATGGTCATACCCCCCGATAGATAAGATGTAAGTTTTGACTTATCACGTGTGAAAAACATGTGCTAACTGCAAAACCTTAGCAGAATTTAGTAAAAGGGCCCCATACGCGCTTAGGACATCTTTATAACATAGGCATAAAATATGTGCCTTTTGGAATGTTTCACAACGTTGCTCCTTTAGAAATGAATATTCAGCTGTGCATTCAGCTGTATAATTTTAGTCATCTAACTTAGATGTTTCAAATTGTATGTATTCAGCGACACTATCCACTTAAATAGCATTATTGAATAGCCACATGTAAGCTCAAACCCTGAAGTTAGAAGTTTCAAGTTATATCAGCTTTTTGTGCGGGGCACTTAGATGTCTAAATTATATATGTGAAAGCTCATTTTAAATAGGGCATGGAGATCAAAATTGAGACATCAAAGTCATCACCTTTAATAATGTGTCTGTATTTTAGAAACGGCTCTACTAAAAGTGGAGCCATTTCTTTAAGGACTACAAAAGGGGACTGCTACTTCTGGAGAGAGATCTGCAATTGTAAGTATTACTTCTGGGAATTTTTCTAAATCTTGGGGAAAGAGGAATTCTGTAGATTAAAGCTGATTAATCTGTGAACCCAGTGTATTTGTTAAATCAGTCAGGGCCTAGTAGCAGCAAATAATTTCAGTTTAAATTTAAAACACAAAAGAGAGACTTCTGGTTAGATTTAGAACCCAAGACTGCCTCTATCCAAGCAAGGGCTGTGGGACTCCCCCTGGAGATTGGTCACAGATTACCTTAGAAGCACAGGACAGGATAAATCAATGCATGGTGTGGCAGCTGAGTCTTTTGAAATCCAGGACATGGCGGAACTCGATACATAGTATCAAGTCTCCTAGAGTGAGGAGATGTAGTCAGAGGTGTCTCCCACATTCTGAGCATCAAGTTATGCAGAATGTCATGGATGGGCAGAGTGGCTGCCTCCTTTGGAGCTTTAGGATATTGAAGAATTTCCAATTCCTTTGCTCTGGGTTCCTCTTCAGGAGCCACCGTGATTGAAAGGCCCTTAGCCATATCATGAATAAAATCTTGAAAAGACATGTCCTCTGGAGGTGACATTCTGCGTTGGGGAGAAGAGGGATCCTCTGGGAGAAACCCTCTAGTACCAGCAGAATAGTCAGAGTCTTCGGAATTGGAGGATTCGAAGCATTCCTGACCACGATGCTCATGCAAAGCACGGTCCCGGTATCGATCGAAGTCGGTACCGAGTTGATCCGGTACCGATCTGTCGATTCCAGCCAAAGATGGCGTGGGGAGAATTCCCACCAGGGCCGGTACCGTCGGTGTCGGTACCGGTGTAGGTACTGGCATCGGTGTTGATGTCGGTACCGGCGTCTGTTGGACCAACGGTACTGCAGCTGAAAGAAGAGCTGCGATGCTGCGTTCGATAGTGAGGAACCTCTGGTCTATCAACGCTGCCGATGCCTGGGTATCGGTACCGGTGAAAACGTCTGGAACCCCTGAGCATGGTACAGGTAGTTCTTGTGAGGTCGGGGCCTCGAGAACATCCTGGAGCCCCATTGACGCTTTGGAAGCCGAAAACTCCCGCAGGGGCTGCTTTACAAGTGTGGTTCCCTCAAGGGCAATGCTAATGGCCTCTCGATGCTTAGCAGGAGACCTACCCTTTGAGGACCGGCTTATCTCCAGGAACAAGCAGGAATGTAGTCTTCACATATGGGTATCGTCGGTACCGACGGAGCCTGTGCGGGAACGCTCCCCAGCGTCCAATAGGAACGCTTTTGGGAACATCCCTCAGCACATGCGCGCTGCCTTCCTGCCTTTCCAACTGTCCCTCTTCAGTTCTTCGTTTTCCGCGGAGCGGACAGGATCCATACCCTGTCACCGCAGAAAATTCCGACTTTAAAATTGTTTTCTTGTGGTCGCGTTTGCCTGCCGCACAACGCTTACCGATACCGCCGGTTCTTTTCTTTTCCAAAAAAACCTCCAACAACTTATACTTTAAGCTGTTTCTCTTCAGAAAATTTTCTTTTTGGTGCTAGGCGCCATTTTGGGCACTAGGCCCCATATTCCTAAAACATGGAAAAACCAACTAGTGGTTTTAAAAAATGTACTAAGTGTGGCGGTACTATTTCTGTCACTGACACCCATGATTGGTGTCTTAAATGTTTAGGACCTGAACATTTTCCATCTGAATGTCTCTCCTGTATGGGGATGACTAAAAGAGGAAGACAGAACCGGGCTGCACAGCTCGGTACCCTCTTTTCTTCATATGCCAGATCCATTGCATCAACATCTTCAAGGGCCTCCTCTTCCTCCCATGGATCTCAGGTAACTAAACATAAAAGCCAGTCCTCAAAGGGTAGCTCTCCTGCTAAGCATTGAGAGGCCATTGGTATTGCCCTTGAGGGAACCACACTGGCAAAGCAGCTCCGGCGGGAGGCTTCGGCTTCCAAAGCATCAATGGGGCTCCAGGATGTTCTCGAGGCCCCGACCTCGCAAGAACTACCTGTGCATGCTCAGGGGTTCCAGCCATTTTCACCGGTACCAATACCCAGGCATCTGCAGCGTTGATAGACCAAGAGGTTCCTCGCTATCGAATGCAGCATCGCAGCTCTTCTTTCAGCTGCAGTACGGTTGGTCCAACGGGCACCGATGCCGGTACCTACACCAGTACAGACACCGGTACCGGTACCGACAATACCGGCCCTTGTGGGAATTCTTCCCACGCCATCTTTGGCTGGAATCGACAGATCGGTACGGGATCAACTCGGTACCAACTTCGATTGATACCGGGACCGTGCTTTGCATGAGCATCGTGGTCAGGAATGCTTCGAATCCTCCGATTCCGAAGACTCTGACAATTCTGCTGGTACTAGAGGGTTTCTCCCAGAATATCCCTCTTCTCCCCAATGCAGAATGTCACCTCCAGAGGACATGTCTTTTCAGGATTTTATTCGTGATATGGCCAAGGGCCTTTCAATCATGGTGGCTCCTGAAGAGGAACCCAGAGCAAAGGAATTGGAAATTCTCCAATATCCTAAAGCTCCAAAGGAGGCAGCCACTCTGCCCATCCATGAAATTCTGCATAACTTGATGCTCAGAATGTGGGAGACACCTCTGACTACATCTCCTCACTCTAGGAGACTTGATACTATGTATCGAGTTCCGCCATGTCCTGGATTTCAAAAGACTCAGCTGCCACACCATTCAATGGTGCTTGAGTCAGCCATGCATAGGATGAAAAGTGCAAAGAGGCATGCATCCAATCCTCCAGGTCGTGAATGCAGGACTCTGGATGCTTTTGGGTGCCAAACCTTTCAGGCTTCCATGCTTTCAGCTAGGATCAGTTCATATATACTGTATATGGGAATGTTCCTCAAGGAAGTTAGAGGAGATTTGGAGCTTATGAGCCCATTTCTCCCAGATGACAAGAGACAAGACTTTCTTGCTCTAGTTAAGCATGCTCAAGATGTCTCCAAGTTTGTAAATCGTGCAGCCTTTGACTGCTTTGAATGCATCATTAGAACCTCTGCTATTGCCATTGGCGCACAATGGATTGCCTGGCTTCAGGCATCAGACTTGGAGACTTGGGTACAGGACAAGTTAGGCAACATTCCTTGCACGGGAGAGAATCTCTTCGGCAAGAACTGGCAGGAAAAGGCTAATGAGTTAGATGCTGACAATACTACTCTTGATAGATTGTCGAAATCTACAGCCACTCCAGCCAAAAAGAAGTCTTATAAAAAACCCTCTTTCAGCATAAAGAAGAAATTTTATCCTTCCTATACCCAGCAGAGTCAATCCTGATTGCAGGATACCCAGCAGGGTCAATCCTGATTGCAGGATAAGGCGGTAAAGAAATACTGTTAAATAAATAAAAATCTCAGGGTCAGGTTGCCCAAAAGGGACAAACTAGACAGCAAAACAAGTCAAAAGGCCCCAGAGCCCACCCAGCTCTGCAGGTTCAGCCCCCTCAAGGGATTTGACTCCTTACTAGAGAGCTTAGCCTTCCTGCCTCTGAGGGGTCCCCAACCCCCCAATATCCCAGGCAGGTTATGCCACTTTGCCAACAGATGGCATCAGATAACAGCAGAAGACTGGACTTTGTCCATTGTAGGAGAAGGATACAAGCTTCATTTTCATAGCAGGCCCCCTCCTACAATTCTAAAGCAATTCAATTCTCAAACCTCCACAAACAATCTGTTAGATCACAAGGTCTCAACCCTTCTTGCCCAAGGGGTAATAAAGGAGGTACCCATTCTTCAACGGGGTGCAGGGTTCTACTCCCCCTATTTTCTTATTCCAAAGAAAACAGGAGGACACAGACCCATTTTAGACCTCAGAGAATTGAACAAATACCTGTTTCGAGAGAAGTTCAAAATGATTTCTCTAGGAACTCTTCTGCCATACCTTCAAAGCCAGGATTGGCTTTACTCTCTATTATTATTATTACTAAGCATTTATAAAGCACTGCAACATACGAAGCGCTGTACAAACATAAAAAGAGACAGTCCCTGCCCGTTAGAGCTCACAATCTAGTCAAGACAAAATATGAAATAAATTAGATAATACAAATAACAATTAACAAGACAAGAATAAACGTTTATGGAGAGAACAAGAAAGGACGAGTTAGGAACAAAAATCAATAGTGAAGAAATGTGATTTCAATTTGGATTTGAAGATGGCCAGGGAGGAGGCTTGGCGGACAGAGACAGGTAGAGAATTCCAGGAAAAGGGTGCAGCCAGTTGAAAGGAGCGAAGTCTAGAATTAGCAGTACAAGTAAAAGGCATAAACGAAGACAATTAGATGAGCGGAGTAGGCAAGAGAGGGTGTAGGTAGAGATGAGGGATGAAAGGTAATGAGGGGCAGAAGAATGAATACATTTATAGGTTAGAAGGAGGAGTTTGAACTTGATACTGAAGCGAATGGGGAGCCAGGGAAGTGACATGAGAAGAGGAGTAATGTGTTAAAAACGAGACTGACGGAAAATCAGATGAGCTGCAGAATGTTGAATAGACTGGAGAGGAAAGAGATGGTTAGCAGGGAGGCCAGCAAGGAAAAGGTTACAGTAATCAAGGCTGGAGGTGATTAAAGAGTGGACAATCAGTTGTGTTATCAGAGAGAAACGGGCGAATTTTGGAGATATTTTAAAGAAAGAAACGGCATGTTTTAGCAATGTTTTGGATATGTAAAGAGAAGGAGAGAGATGAGTCAAAGATAACACCAAGGTTCTGTGCTGAAGAGACAGGAAGGATAAAGAGTAGTTACTCACCTGTAACAGGTGTTCTCCAGGAGCAGCAGGAATCAGTCCTCACATATGGGTGACGTCGTCGTCGACGGAGCCCCCATGCGGAGCATTTCCCCAGCTTTCAAGGAAAGCCTTTGGGAATGCAGGCACGCATGGGCGGTCCACTTCCCGCCCAAAGGTGCCATCTTGCTCAGTCAGATGACATAGCTAAAAGACAGCACAAAAACAAAATGAACTATATACAACTGCAACTCCAAGGGGAGGAGGGAGGGTTGTGAGGACTGATTCCTGCTGCTCCTGGAGAACACCTGTTACAGGTAACTACTCTTTCTCCAGGACCAAGCAGGAAGTCAGTCCTCACATATGGGTGACTCCCTAGCCCTGGGCTACCAGGAACCCAGGCTGAAAAATACAGCTCCCTCTAGAGCAGTGATGGCTAACCTTTTTGAGCCCGAGTGCCCAAACTGCCGCACAAAACCAAAGAATTTCCTCAAAGTGCCAGCACGTCATTTGCATAAGTGGTCTTATTTGCATAAATATTTGCATAATGTTACCATACACTAACTTTTCGTAAACATGTCTCTTAATGAGTGTATGGATAAAGAAAGACTAAAAGATTTCTACATTACTATAATCCAGTGCCAACCGCCAGGCACATTAGGAACTACTACAAACGCTGCCCATTTAGAACCCATAGCAAACCCGCCGTATCCTGACAGCATTACCAGGACTCACAAAGCACCATACCCTACCTATCAAAAGGCAACACTGCAAATATTAAACCAATACATTTCAGAGAATACTGGGGAAAGAGACAACAAGTGGCAACGTCAAATAGGAATTTCCTCTTGTACCAAACAAAGCGCAGATGTTAATGATGCACATTTCCCAGAGCTGACATATTCCAGTTAATAAATTCAAAATAAAGAGATATCTTTCTACCTTTTGTGCATTTTTTTTTCAGTTGCAATTGGTCCAGCCACCTTCTTCTGGTTTCTTCATGTTTTCTGCTAACTCTCCATCGTCTGCTGTCCATTTTGTCCTTTCTTCTCTCTTCTAGTTTTTTTTCCATTCTCTCTCTCTCTACATCTGCTTTAACATACTAATCTTTCTCCTTTTGCTCTTTCCTCATTCCTATTTCATCCACACAAATTTTACCCCTCCATCCTCAATCCCCAATTACTCTCCCAATACCTGGCCAATTGTAGATTTTTCATCCCTCCTACACAAAATATTTTTCCCCTCTCCATTTTACTCTCCCAGCCCCATCCCATTCTAATCCTCCCCCAACATCAGCTCCCTTCTAGTTCCAGTCTCACCCAGCATCCATTCCCTTCTAGTCCCTGCATCAGCCCATTTCCAGTCCAAGTCCCTTCATCAGCTCATTTTCAATCCTAGCCCCACCATCAGCCCATGTCAAATCATAGCTCCCCTCCACTCAGCCCAATTCCAGTCCAAGCCCCCCCATGAGCCTACTTCCAGTTCTAGCCCCTCCATGAGTCCATTTCAATTCAAGCCCCCACCACAGCCCATTTCCAATCTTAGCTCCCCCCAACAGCCCATTTCCAGTCCTATCCTAGCTGTTCCATCAGCCCATTTTCAGTCCTAGCTCCCTTCCCTCACAGCCCATTTCCATTCCAAGCCCCCTCCCCATCAGCTATTTGCAGTTCAAGCCTCCCCTTCCACTCAGCCCATTTCCAGTCCTAGCAACACCCCAACCCATTACCAGTCCTAGCCCCCCGTCAATCAACTTCCAGTCCTAACCCCCATCACCCCATTTTCAGTTTAAGCCCCCCCTATAACCCTTTACCAGTCCTAACCCCCCATCAGCCCATTTCCAGTCAGCCCCCCATAGCCCATTGCCAGTCCTAAACCCCCCCATCAGCCCACAGCCCATTACCAGTCCTAACCACATCAGCCCACCTCAAGTCCTAACCCCTCCCCATCAGCCCTTTTCCTGTCCTAGCCCCCCCATAACCCATTATCAGTCCTACACCCCCATCAGCCCACTACCATTCTTAACCCCCCCATAGCCCATTACCAGTCCTAACCCCCCCCATCAGCCCACTACCAGTCTTAACCCCCCCCCATAGCCCATTACCAGTCCTAACCCCCCCATCACCCCATTTCCAGACAGCCCTCATCAGCTCATAGCCCATTGCCAGCCCTCATCAGCCCACAGCCCATTGCTAGTCTTAACTCCCCCCCATAGCCCACTGCGTCTTAACCCCCCTCCCCAGACCACTGCCAGTCTTAACCCCCCTCCCTAGCCCATTGCCAGTCTCAACCCCCCTCCCTCCCTCCCTAGCCCATTGCCAGTCTCAACCCCCCTCCCTCCCTAGCCCATTGCCAGTCTCAACCCCCCTCCCCCCTCCCTAGCCCATTGCCAGTCTTAACCTCCCTCCCTCCCTAGCCCATTGCCAGTCTCAACCCCTCCCTCCCTCCCTAGCCCATTGCCAGTCTCAACCCCCCTCCCTCCCTAGCCCATTGCCAGTCTCAACCCCCTCCCTCCCTCCCTAGCCCATTGCCAGTCTCAACCCCCCTCCCTCCCTAGCCCATTGCCAGTCTTAACCTCCCTCCCTCCCTAACCCATTGCCAGTCTTAACCCCCCTCTCTCCCTCCCTAGCCCATTGCCAGTCTTAACCCCCCTCCCTCGGCTCATGGCAATAAAAAAAAAAAAAAGCTGCCCGCTGCCGCCGCGGCGGCATGGAGTGTCCCGCGGGGCTCCCTCGGCCCGGCGGGACTCTCCCGGCGCTGCTCAGCCCCTCTCTGCCGGCTTGCAGAGACGCGAAGGGAGAGAGAGTCTCCCTCGCGTCTCTCTTAAGCCCGCAGGGGCAGATGGGAAATTTCCCATCAGCCCCTGCGGGCTTAACAGAGACGCGAGGGAGACTCTCCCTTCGCGTCTCTGCAAGCCGGCAGAGAGGGGCTGAGCAGCGCCGGGAGAGTCCCGCCGGGCAGAGGGAGCCCCGCGGGACACTCCATGCCGCCGCGGCGGCAGCGGGCAGCTTTTTTTTTTTTTTAATGTGCGACCTTCCCGCGTGCCAGCTGCAAGGCCTTCGCGTGCCACAGCTGGCACGCGTGCCATAGGTTCGCCATCGCTGCTCTAGAGCCTCAGCAACAGTGAGAGAATCTTCTCTGAGACCACTCCTGAATGGTAGCCCAACACCAGGGCCAGAGGGTAGGATTATTGAGTACCGCTTGCCTGAAAGCACTGTCCCTATGGGACTCCCTCTCGAGGCAGTAGTGGTCCGCAAAAGTCTGGCTTGAAGACCAAGTAGCGTCCCGGCAGATGTCTGCCAACAGAACAGAGCAGAGATGAGCTACTGATGCAGCCTTAGCCCTGACCCGGTGGGCCTTGACCCGACCCTCCAGGGAGAGGCCGGCTGCCCTGTACGCCCAGGCGATACAGTCTGCCACCCAGATGGACAACATATGTTTAGTGACAGGCAACCCCAGTTTATTAGGGTCAAAGGAAATGAAGAGCTGAGAAGCCCTTCTGTGCTCCTGCGTACGTTCCAGGTAAAAGGACAGCGACCTCCTACAATCCAGGTTATGCAAGACAGTTTCAGCCCTACTGGCGTGCGGCCTGGGAAAGAATGTCGGAAGTACCACCTCCAGATTGAGGTGGAAGGAGGAGACTACCTTTGGAAGGAACTTAGGATAAGTCCTCAAGACTACCCTGTTCTTATAGAACCTGGCATACGGTCTATCCAAGACCAGGGCCTGAAGCTCACTCACACGCCTAGCCGAGGTGAGTGCCACAAGAAACAACGCCTTCCAGGATAGGAAACGCAAGTGGCAGGTAGCCATCGGCTCAAATGGTGGGCGAGTCAGTTGCTGCAAGACCACATTGAGATCCCACTCAGTGGCCGGTGGACAAATAGGAGGCTTGGGCAGGAGCAGGCCTCTGAGATACCAGAGGGTGGCTCGAGAGGGATTGTCCATCCACCAGTGAGTGGTGAGCTGAGAGGGCACTGAGGTGGACCCGGACAGAGTTGGACTTAAGTCCCAAGTTGGACAAGTGAAGCAGGTATTGCAGCACCACCGGGACCGAGCAGGAGAAGGGATCCTCCTGCTGTTGCGAACCCCAAGTGGAAAACCTACGCCACTTCAGAGCATAGGCCTTCCAAGTGGAGTGCTTCCTGGAGGCCAAGACAACCTCTTCAACCTCCTTTGGTAGGAGCAAGGACTACTCTTTCAGCAGCCAGGCCATCAAATCGAGGGATTTGAGGTTGGGATGCAAGAGGGACCCCTGATCCTGAGTCAGAAGGTCGGGTTGCAGTCCGAGAGGAAGTGGAGCATCCACTGCCAACTGCAGAAGAAGAGGGAACCACGGCTGCCTGGGCCACCTGGGGGCTATCAGGATCACCGTGGCTCGGTCCTGCTGGGTTTTGAATAGAGTCCGGGCCACCAGAGGTGTGGGAGGAAACGCATACAGCAGGCCCTCTGACCAAGGGATCAGGAATGCATTTGCCACTGCCCTCAGAGGATGCGGTTGTCTGGAACAGAACCTGGATAGCTGCCTGTTCAGCGGACTGGCAAAAAAATCCATGGTTGGAAGTCCCCACTTCAGAAAGATCTGTTGGACTACCAGAGGATCCAATTGCCACTCGTGAGGCTGCAGGAGTCTGCTTAGCCTGTCTGCCAGGTAGTTTTCCTGGCCCGGGAGGTAGACCGCCTTGAGGGTCATGCCCCGAGTGATAGCCCAGGAGCAGAGAGCTTGTGCTTCCAGGCACAGGAGTCGGGATCTTGTGCCTCCTTGTTTGTTCACGTAGAACATAGCCACTTGGTTGTCCGTCTGAATCAGGACAGACTGGTGAGAGAGGACCTGAGAGAAAGTCCGTAGGGCCAGTCGAATGGCTCTCAATTCCAACAGGTTGATCTGTTTGGTGGCCTCCCATGGAGACCACAGGCCTTGGGTGCAGGCTCCCTGGCAGTGTGCCCCCCAGCCCTGTAGGGAAGCATCGGTTGTCAGTACCTGAGTGTGTGGAGAGGCCTGAAAAGGAACTTCCTCAACCAGATTTGGGAGATGTCTCCACCAGCGTAAGGAGTCCACCAAGAGTTTGGACACCTTTATCCTGTCTGACAACTTCCCTGTGGCCTGTACCCACTGTGCCCGAAGGCACCACTGAGCCGGCCTCAAGTGCAGATGGGCATTTGGGGTGACATGCACTGTGTAAGCCATGTGACCTAAGAGCCAGAGGAAGTGCCTTGCAGAGACCAGAGAGTTCACCTGAAACTTGCTGGCCAACTTCATCAGCCGGTGAGCTCTGTCTACTGGCAAGTAAGCCTTTGCTTGGATGGTATCCAACCTTGCTCCTATGAACTCTATGCCCTGTGAGGGGACTAAAGTGGACTTTGGGAAGTTTATGACGAACCCCAGGTGCTGAAGCAGGGATATCGTTCGGAAAGTGGCCTGTCTGGCCTCTTGTGGAGAGTGGCCTCTGATAAGCCAGTCGTCAAGGTAAGGGAACACAAAGATCCCCTGGTTCCTGAGGTAGGCCGCAACCACCACCAGGCATTTTGTAAAGACCCTGGGGGTGGAGGTGAGGCCAAAGGGAAGCACTCTGTACTGAAAGTGGTTTCCTCCCACCACAAATCTGAGGTATTGCCTGTGATTTGGATGGATGAGGATGTGAGTATAAGCATCCTTCAGGTCTAAGGAGCATAGCCAATCTCCCTGCTGGAGGTAGGGCAGTAAGATTCCAAGGGTAAGCATCTTGAACTTTTCCCTCTCCAGAAACTTGTTCAGATTTCTCAGGTCTACGATGGGGCTGAGGCCTCCTGTTCTCTTGGGTACCAGAAAGTACCTGGAGTAGAAGCCTTGCCCTTCCAGGTGGTGAGGCACCGGTTCCACCGCCTGGTCCTGCAAAAGACCTGTCAACTCCTGGAGGAGTAAGTTTCTGTGCAGAGGGGGTCTTGGAGGCTCCCCCAGAAAGTAGGACGGGGTATCTGGGTGAAGTGGAGCAGATAGCCCCTCTCTATGATGTTCAACACCCAAGTATCCCCTGTGATGGCTGGCCACCTGTCGGCGTACAGGGTCAGCCGACCTCCTATGCCCTGAAGAGGAGGAGAGGCTATGCTGGCATAGTCAAAAGCCCCCTCCCTGCTGAGCAGGAGCCTGAATAGGAGGCTTGGGGGCCTTCTGCCTACGGGGCCCATGACCCTGCCCCTTGGCCTGCTGGCCCTGTTGGGGAACCGCAGAAGCCTGGTAGTGAGGGTAGGTTTTGTAGGCAGTGGTCTTCCTCGGGTAAGAGGTCTTTTTCCCCGAACCCTTCTTCTTCTGAGAAGGGGCAGAGGTTTTCCTGGACAGCCTGGTCCTGGTGAGAGTCTCTGACTCGAGCTGTGCAGCCTTGTCAGCCATGGGCTTGCCAAAGAGGTTTTCACCTCGACAAGGGACATCGACCAACTTGTCCTGCACCCATGGCTCGAGGTCCGAGGATTGTAGCCAGGCCTGGCGGCATGCACCAATGCCGGCCCCTGCTACCCGGGCCAAAGCCTCAAATCCATCGTAGGCTGCCCGAGAGATAAACTTAGAGCACTCTCAAATTCCAGAAGACAAGGCCTTGAACCTCTGCAAAGATTCTTTCGACAAACCAGCAGAGAACCCGGCAATCTCCTTTGCCAGGTCTCGAAGGTACATGCCCATGTACAGCTGGTAGGTCTGGACACGGCAAGCAAGCATAGAGCCCTGAAAGCACTTTCTACCGAGGGCATCCAGGTCTGGGCTTCCCTGCCAGGAGGCACTGAGGAGTGCATCTTCTGACTCTTCAGACGATGCATGGCCGATTCCACAACCATGGAACCAACTTTTGGAATCCGGGGCTCTTGCGGACTCGATAGATGGAATTGACCCGCTTGCTCAGAACCGGCATTGAGGCCGGCGCCTCCCACATGCGGAAGAGCAACCGCTCCAGCATCGGAGGAACCGGCACAGTAAAGACCTCCTTGGGAGGAGAGTCATACTGCAGGGCCTCGAGCTCCTCGGCTCGAGGCTCCTCCTCGGGGTCTGCCGGGAAGGCCAAGGCTTTGGCCATGTCCCGCACGAAGTCCGAGAACCGAGTATCCTCTGGGGGGGACCTTGTCTAAAGCTCAGAACCCGGTGAGTCCGAAGGGACGCACCGAGTCCGGAAGGTGTCCGGGGGACTCCTCCTCCTCAGTTTCCCACGCCGATTCCTCCGAGGAGGAATTGAGCGGCTTCGAGCGGGCGGGCACCGACGCCATCTGCCCTGATGCCGAGGGTACCGGCGTCGACGACATCGGTCCCGAACGGGAGGCCGAGGGTGACCTCGGCGAGGATCGACTTGAGTTCGCATGGACTCGAGGATCAGCTCAGCCTCCGGGGTCGACTTGGACATCAAGGTCCCGGTGGTCGGGGCAGATGCACCGGTGAGACCGGCGATCAGCACCTGCTGCTGCTCCATGAAGGCAGACAGTCTGCTCTCCAAGGCCGTCAATCTGAGTCCGAGCTCAGGAGACCCAGCAGCCTCCGACTCGAGCCCCGACGGTGTCGGGCCCGACGTCGGCTCCCCCGGAGGAGAGTCCACGAGGACTACAGTATTCACGTGGCATGGGGCCTCTGACTCCACACAAGGATGTTTAGCAGGCCTCTCAGAGTCCGAAGACCCGGGACGGCGGTCTGGGCTATGCGACCTGGCCCTGGAAGGACCAAGAGCGTCCACCGACGCCGCCTTCGTGGGTTTCTTCTTCCTTCAGTGCTCCCTCGAGGGGGACTCCCTCTCAGAGGAGCCCCGATGATGCTCAGGATCAGACTCCCAAGATGTCAAGGCCTCTGACGAAGTCCGGACCCATCCAGACGCAGAGTCGGAGAAGATCCTCTCATGCTGGTGCTGACGGCTCCTCAATGCCTTTGAAGACATTTTGCCACAGGGGCTACAGACCTTAGGGTCGTGGTCTGGTCCCAGGCACCTGAGGCAGCAGTCGTGTGTGTCGGTGAGAGACATCAGTTTCTTGCACCGATCACACTTCTTAAAGCCACTGGCAGCCATCAGGGGAAAAAGGGCCCCTGCAAGATCAAAAAATTGGGCTGCCAGGGGAAAAAAAAAAGGCGCGAACGCAGTCTCTAAGGACAAAAACCGAAAAAAGAGATCTTGGCTCGGCACTGACGTACCGAGTCCAGGCAGGAAAGGGAACCGATGTCGAACTGGAGAAAAAAAGACGACAACGCAGGAAAAAAGAAGACTGAGCAAGATGGCACCTTTGGGCGGGAAGGGGACTGCGCATGCGTGCCTGCATTCCCAAAGGCTTTCCTTGAAAGCTGGGGAAATGCTCCGCATGGGGGCTCCGTCGACGTCACCCATATGTGAGGACTGACTTCCTGCTTGGTCCTGGAGAACAGAGTTATCCACAGAGATTGAGAAAGGGGAAGGAGGAGGGGAGGCATTAGGGGGAAAGACAAGGAGTTCAGTTTTGGCCATGTTCAGCTTCAAGCGGTGGTAGGACATCTAGGAAGCAATGTCAGAGAGGCAGGCCGAGATCTTAGCTTGAATTTCAGGAGAGATAACAGGCATAGAGAGGTAGATTTGAGAGTTGTCAGCATAGAGATGATAGTGAAAGCCATTGGAAGAGATAAGGACACCAAGGGATTGGGTACAGAGAGAGAAGAGGAGCGTACCTAAGACAGAACCTTGAGGTACACCCACAGGTAAAGGGGTAGAAGAGGAGGAGGAGCCACCGAAGTACACACTGAAAGAGCGGTGGGAGAGATAGGAGGAGAACCAGAGCCTTTGAACCCGAGTGAAGACAGGGTGATAAGAAGAAGATTGTGGTGAATGGTGTCAAAGGCAGCAGAGAGATCCAGAAGAATGAGGACAGAATAAAAGCCTTTGGACTTAGCCAGAAACAAATCAATGGTGACTTTGGTAAGAGCAGTTTCGGAAGAATGTAGGGGATGGAAACTGGATTGTAAAGGATCTAGGAGGGCATGAGAGGAGAGGAAGTCGAGACAGCGGTGGTAGACAGCACACTCAAGTAATTTAGAAATGAAGGGAAGGAGAGAGATGGGATGATAGTTAGAAGGACAGTAGGGATCGAGTGAGGGTTTCTTGAGGAGGGGTGTGACAATAGCATGCTTGAAGTCAGAAGGGAAGGTAGCAGTGGAGAGCGATAGGTTGAGAATATGAGTGATGGAGGGGACGATAGTGGAAGAAATGGAGCTAAGGAGGTGGGTGGGCATAGGATCAGAAGGGCAGGTAGTCAGCTTAGAGGAAGAAAGGAGGAGTGTTGTTTCCTCATCAGAGACCAAAGGGAAGGAAGAAAGGGAAGCAGAAGTAAGGGGGGAGAGTTGGGAAAAAAGGGGGGGGGGACGAAGAGGAGGTAGTGAAATGGAGGGTGATTTTATGGATTTTGTCATGTAAGTACTGTGCCAAGGTTTGGGCAGGAAGGGAGGTAGGAGCCAGAGGTGGGGGCACACTGAGGAGAGAATTGAGTGTATAAAAAAAAGACGATGAGGATTAGAGACAAGAGAGTTAGTCAGATGGGTGAAGTAGATTTGTTTGGCAAGTGCAATGGCTGATTGGAAGGAGAAGAGCATGAATTTAAAGTGGAGAAAGTCAGCATGAGAGCGAGATTTGAGCCAGGCACGCTCAGCAGAACGGGCACAGGAGCGCAAATAGTGGGCAAAAGAAGAGAGCCAAGGCTGTGGAGGAAAACACCTAACAGGACGTGAGATGAGGGGAGCAAGAGAATCCAAAGCAGAGGACAGTACAGCATTATAGGAGGCCACAGCCTGATCAATAGAATTAGAAGAAAGAAAGGATGAAAGGGGTGAGGAAATAGTGGAGGAGAGAGCTAAGGGATCAATAGCAAGAAGGTTTCTAAATAGATTAGTGGAAGCAGGACGAGGCTGAGGTGGAGGATGATGAATAATTAAGACTTAAAAAGTGGTCAGATAAAGGAAGGACAGAATTAGAGAAGTTGGAGGGTGAGCAGTTAGAGAAGAAAATTAGGTCAAGGCAATGACCATGTTGGTGAGTAGGAGCAGTGGAAGAGAATTGAAGGTTATACGAGGAGGTAAGAGAGAGGAGTTTTAGAACATGGGGATTGGAGGGGTCATCAACATGAATGTTAAAGTCGCCAAGAATAAGGGTGGGGGAGGAGGGGTGAAGAAAGGTAGACAGCCAAGAATCAAAGTCAGAAAGAAAAGTGAAAATAGAAGTATCAGGAGGACGATAGAGAACAGCGACTCGGAGTGGGAGAGGAGTGAAGAGGCAGATCGAGTGGAGTTCAAAAGAGAGAGAAGAAAGAGATTGAGGTAGGATGAGAGACTGGAAGTGACAAGAGGGAGACAGAAGAAGTCCAATACCCCCACCATGACCAGTAGGCTGAGGAGAGTGGGAGAACCAAAAGACCCCATGACAGAGCGGCAATGGAGGCATTGTCTTCAGGAAGAAGCCAGGTCTCAGTTAAGGCAAAGAGGTGAAAAGAGCGGGAAATAAAAAGGTCATGTACAAAGGCAAGTTTATTAGAGATAGAGTGAACATTCCATAAGGCACAGGAAAAGGGGAGAGCAGACGGGGAGAGGAGAGGAATGTGAATAAGGTTAGAAGGATTGTGAAAAGGCCTAGTTATAATATGAGAGAGATGTTTAGGGAGGGTAGGAAACCTTAAAGAGTGAGAGGTAGATTTAGGGAGACCAGAATTGGGGAAGACGTAGATCAGGTTAGCGAAGTTACAAAGTAGCCTCATCATGAGATAGGAGGGAAGAAGGGACTTACCAGAGGAGAGAAGGATGAGGAGAAGCAGCGAATGAGGTGAGGAGAAAAGAGAGAAGGAGCAGAGGCTTTGGAGTAGGTAGAGTCAATAGGCAATGGAGCAGGAGATAATCATAATCAAATGCAGAGAGAAATGCATGTTCCTTCAAGGTAAACTTCAGGTCAGATGGAAAGGCCCAGCTACAATGCACATTCTCCACTCTGGCTTGTAGTACTATGCCCTAACTGACTTGATAAAACACTGAATTTTAAAATATACAGATTTTAATCAGTTTTACTCCAAGACTTCCCTTTTCTCCATGATTTAAGGAATGTCTCAGGTTATAAGTACTCATGAGTGCAGTTTTCTTCCGAGCAGTAGCAGCCCTCTTGGTAGTCCTTCAAGCATTTTAAGCATTGTCTATACCCGGATGGTAGAAAGTGCAGCGGTTGTTGACAAGCCAGGTTCTGTGCCTCTAGACTTAAAGGATGCATACACTCACATTCTGATCCATCCAGATCACAGGAAATTCTTACAATTCCTTTCCAGGGGAAAACATTTCCAGTACAGGGTTCTTCCCTTTGGTCTAGATTCAGCACCAAGGGTATTCACGAAATGCATGGCAATAGTAGCTGCATTTCTACGAACCCTGGGGATATTCGTCTTCCCTTACTTAGAAGACTGGCTCATTCGAGCCCCTACAGTTGCAGAGGCCAGCACTGCACTGTCTCGCACAATGCGAACCCTCCAATAATTGGGGTTGGTATTAAACTGCCCAAAATCCCAACTTGTTCCTTCCCAATGCCTGGAATTCATAGGAGCCTGTCTAGATACAAGACAGACAAGGGCTTTCCTTCCACAGGCCCGGTGTCTTCACATAATGCAACTAGCTTCTCAAGCAGCAGGGAAATCCTCCCTAACTGCTCAAGAGCTACTACAGTTGCTGGGACATATGGCATCCACAGTTCATGTAGTCCCATATGCTCGCCTCCACATGCGAGCAGCTCAGTGGACCCTTTCCACACAGTGGACACAGGCCACAGGTCATTTATCGGACAAAATAATAAGCTCTCAACGACTAATTTTGTCCCTCCAATGGTGGCAATCCCTAGAAAATCTGACAATGGGGTCTCCTTTTCATCAACCCCTTTTTCAGGCCACCCTAACAACAGATGCATCGCAGGTGGGTTGGGGAGCACATCTGAATCATCTCTCTACCCAGGGAACCTGGACTCCACAGGAGGCGGGTCCACACATAAAACTCCTGGAATTAAGAGCAATCTATCTAGCTCTTCGAATATTCCACGCCCAGCTCAGCTACAAGACAGTCCTAGTCCAGACGGACAATCAAGTAGCAATGTTCTATATGAACGAGCAAGGAGGGACAGGCTCTCTGTTGTTATGCAACGAAGCTTTATGACTGTGGGCCCTCGCCAAAGAGCATAAAATTCACCTTCTAGTGGTATATATTCCAGGCATTCAAAACCTTTGGGCAGACAAACTCAGTCGAGTACTGCTGCCTCACGAGTGGTCCCTCCACCTGGACCAGGTGGCAAAGATATTTCATCTCTGGGGCACTCCAGACATAGACCTCTTTGTAAGTCCACTGCATGCCAAACTTCCCCGGTTCTGTTCCAGGATTCCAGCTCACAATTGTCAGACAAGGGATGCCTTCCTCCTTCATTGGGCTCAGGGCTTCCTTTATGCCTTCCCACTCATTCCCCTCATCCCCAAAACACTCTTCTAGCTTCAGAGAGACAGGGGTCGCATGATTCTTATAGCGCCACGATGGCCACGCCAAGCGTGGTATCCCCTGCTTCTACATCTTTCTCAAGCTGCACCTCTGGAGTTAGGGCATGCTCCAGATCTCCTTTCCCAAGAGAACGGGACGCTATGGCATCTGAATCCCTAGTCCCTGCATCTCACGGCCTGGTTGCTGAAGGCTTAGACCTCCAGGATTTCAACCTGTCCCAATAGGTAAAGGATAAGAACATAAGATATGCCATACTGGGTCAGACCAAGGTCCATCAAGCCCAGTATTCTGTTTCCAACAGTGGCCAATCTAGGTCACATGTACCTAGCAGTTTCCCCAAGAGACACAAGTTCCACAATGCTTGTACTGGGTCAAGCATTGATATCTTCGGTCACTTCTTAATAATGGTTTATGGACCTTTCCTCCAGGAACTTGTCCAAACCTTTTTTAAACCCAACTACACTAACAGCCTTTACAACATCCTCCGGTAACAAATTCCAGAGTTTGATTACACGTTGAGTGAAAAAATATTTTCTTTTATTAGTCTTAAATAGTTTACCCTGTAGCTTCATTGCATGTCCCCTAGTCTTTCTATATTCTGATAAGGTAAACAATCTACGTTTACCCGTTCCACTCCGTTCATTAATTTATAGACTTCTATCATATCTCCCCTCAGCCGTCTCTTTTCCAGGTTAAAGAGCCCTAACTTTTTTAGCCTTTCTTCATAGGAGTATCCTTCCATCCCCTTTACCATTTTGGTGGCTCTTCTCTGTACCTTTTCTAAAATCGCTATATCCTTTTTAAGATACGGCGACCAGAATTGCACACAATATTCAAGGTGTGGTCTCACCATGGAACGATATAGAGGCATTATAATATCTTTTGTTTTATTTTCCATTCCTTTCCTTATCATACCTAGCATTCTATTTGCTCTCTTGGCCGCCGCTGCACACTGGGCCGAGGGTTTTAACATGGTATCCACAATGACGCCTAAATCTTTTTCCTGGGTGGTGGTTCCTAATGTGGAACCTTGCATCGTGTAACTATATTTTGGGTTGTTCTTCCCTAGGTGCATAACCTTGCACTTGTCCACATTAAATTTCATCTGCCATTTTGATGCCCAGTCTTCCAATTTTTCACGATCCTCTTGCAATTTTTCACAATCCTCTTGGGTTTTAACAACTTTAAATAGTTTTGTGTCATCTGCAAATTTGATAACCTCACTCGTTATTCCACTTTCCAGGTCATTTATGAATATGTCAAAAAGCAGCGGACCCAGCACAGATCCCTGGGGTACACCACTATTCACCTTTCTCCATTGGGAAAATTGGCCATTTAGCCCTACCCTCTGCTTTCTATCTTTTAACCAGTTCCTGATCCACAATAGTACACTGCCTCCTATCCCATGACTCTTTAGTTTTGCCAAAAGTCTCTGATGAGGGACCTTGTCAAAGGCTTTCTGAAAGTCCAGATACACAATATCAACCGACTCACCTTTGTCCACCTGTTTATTCACTCCTTCAAAAAAACATAACAGATTAGTAAGACAAGATCTTCCTTGTCTAAAGCCATGTTGGCTGTCTCCCATTAGATTGTGACTATCTACATGCTGAGTAATTTTATTCTTTATGATATCCTTCAGGCTTCTAGGAAACCTTCCACAAGAAGATCTTATGCCTTCAAGTGGAAATGTTTTACTATATGGTGCTCCAAGAAGGGATTAAACCCCCTTGGCATACCCTAAGAATTGATACTAGATTATCTCCTTCACTAATCGAATTCTGGTCTAAAGACCAATTTGGTAAGAGTCCATCTTAGTGAAATTGCAGCTTCTTATAAGCCTCTGAATGGACAACCAATTTCCTCTCATCCACTCATATCCAGATTTATGAGAGGTCTTCTATTAACCAAACCTCCCATTAAGCCACCACCGGTGGCATGGGATCTAAATCTAGTTCTCGGGCAGCTCATGAAGCCGCCTTTTGAGCCTTTAACCACTACAATCCTTATGTTTTTGACCTGGAAGATCATCTTCCTAATTGCAATCACCTCTGCACATCGCATTAATGAACTGCAAGCTTTAGTGGCTAATCCTCATTATACTAGGTTTCACCATGATAAGGTTGTTCTTAGAACTCATCCACACTTTATGCCAAAGGTGGTTTCGCCTTTTCATTTAAATCAATCAATTTATCTTCCTGTATTTTTTCTGAGGCCTCATGCCTCTAATGCAGAAAGAAACCTTCATACCTTGGATTGTAAAAGAGCCTTAGCCTTTTACCTACAGAGAACACAGCAACATAGAAAGTCCTCGCAACATTTTATAGCTTTTGACCCTAGTCATTTGGGACAACCAGTCTCCAAAAGAACTTTATCTAAATGGATTGCCCAATGCATATCCTTTACTTATCAGAGTAAGGGTCTTCCTCTTCAGGACCATGTCACAGCTCATAATGTGAGAACCATGGAAACTTCCATGGCTAATCTCCACTCTGTGTCTATCGATGACATTTCTCGAGCAGCCACCTGGGCTTCGGTATACACCTTCACAGCCCACTACTGCCGGGTAAAGCCTCTCGTCGGGATGCCTTCTTTGGCCAAGCTGTTTTTCAAAATCTCTTTCAGACCTAATTCAATTCCTACCCACCAACCCTGGTGGAATGACAGAGATCCATGGGACGAAGGATTCCCACCTTTCTAGGATGGTACCTTCCTGGGGCTATCTCCCTGGCATCTTCAGCTAGGGAGTCCCCATATGTTAAGACTACATTCCTGCTTGTTCCTGGAGATAACGTAGTTACTCACCTGTAACAGGTGATCTCCAGGAACAGCAGGAATTTAGTATTCACAACCCACCCACCTCCGCTAGGAGTTGTCTCTCTATCTCTTTGTCTCTTTCCTCTCTCCCTCTATCCTTTCACTCAGCTACAAACTTAACTGAAGAGGGACAGTTGGAAAGGTGGGAAGGCAGCGCGCATGTGCTGAGGGATGCTCCCAAAAGCATTCCTATTGGATGCTGGGGAGCGTTCCCGTGCAGGCTCTGTCAGTACCCAGGATACCCATATGGAAAGACTAAATTCCTGCTGTTCCCGGAGATCACCTGTTACAGGTGAGTAACTACGCTTTATGTTTAGTTACCTGAGATCCAAGGGAGGAAGAGGAGGCCCTTGAAGATGCCGATGCAATGGATCTGGCATCCGAAGAAAAGAGGGTACCGAGCTTTGCAGCCCGGTTCTGTCTTCCTCTTTTAGTCATCCCCATACAGGAGAGACATTCAGATGGAGAATGTTCAGGCCCTAAACATTTAAGACACCAATCATGGGTGTCAGTGACAGAAATAGTACCGCCACACTTAGTACATTTTTTAAAACCACTAGTTGGTTTTTCCATGTTTTAGGAATATGGGGCCTAGTGCCCAAAATGGCACCTAGCACCAAAAAAGAAAAGTTTCTGAAGAGAAACAGCTTAAAGTATAAGGTTTTTTTTTTTTTTGGAAAAGAAAAGAAAATAACTGGCGGTACCGGTAAGCGTCGTGCGGTAGGCAAACGCGACCACAAGAAAACAATTTTAAAGACGGAATTTTCTGCGGTGACAGGGTATGGATTCTGTCGGCTCCGCGGAAAACAAAGAACTGAAGAGGGACAGTTGGAAAGGCGGGAAGGCAGCACGCATGTGCTGAGGGATGCTCCCTAAAGCGTTCCTATTGGACGCTGGGGAGCGTTCCCGCGCAGGCTCCGTCGGTACCGATGATACCCATATGTGAGGACTACATTCCTGCTTGTTCCTGGAGACTAAAATAATCAACTTTTTCCGGGGACAAGCCAGACGTCTGAAGGGTTCCAGAGAAAAAAGGAGACTGAGCAAGAAGGCACCCTTGGGTAGGTAGGGGACCACGCATGCGTGGTGCATCTCCCAAAGGCTTTCTTTGAAAGCTGGGGGGATGCTTCCACGAGGGCTCCATCAGTGCCAACATCACCCCATTTGTGAGGACTGACTTCCTGCTTGTTCCCGGAGAATCCCCTGGGTTCTCTATGCACCCAGCATTCCCTGTGTACTCCTTTTGTTGAGGAACCGTGTCTTCTGGGCAGTAAAAACTGCACAGAATTTTCTCATTGTCATGTGTGTTTTCTGACCAGTTTGTTTTGTGTAAAAATTGTTCTTGTGTCGTGTGTCTGTAATATTGGATTCTTTTGTCTGGAATGCCTGTCACACATTCTCTCACTCACTGTTATAGACAGGACAGAAGGATGTACTTTTGTTTGCTATGTCCGAGTCAGAAAGTAAGACAGAATCATGCAGGGAGGACCAGACATTCACTTCAATATACTGCCGGAAACAGTCTGGGTTCTGCATGACTGAAGGCACATATTCCTATACTTTTTTATGTGTTATGATAGCACATTGGGTCTGCAAACATGCACATTGCAATCATACCCATCTGACAGCATGACTTTATTGGCTCTGCTGCAGCCCATTGCAAAGGATCGGACATGTTCAGCCTGCAGATGTATGACACATGAGTTATACATGATTGGAATATTTCATCATAACTGTGACTCAACATCTTTGGCTCCATCATATATATGCAGTATGACATGCAGGCACATCCAACTCCTGGGATGGCCACCTGCAGAGATCACCACATGTCCTTACTTGCTCCATATGACCACTATGAGAGACACTTGTCCAGTTGTTATATGAACATGTGTCAGGACGATTGTATGGTGGTTAGAAAAGTTGAGACATCTGTCATACCCAAATAGCTGGTATTGAACCTTCCCCATGGCACAGCTACTATTTTTTCACACATACTACAAATGCATTTGTGCAGTTACATCAGGTACTTTGGGTCAGCAAGGCGATAATGTCCTCTCATCTATCGCCATCCATCCTTCAGCCCATCCATCAGCATATGACCTTTATGTACAGTCATATATTCTCCTGCCAGCTGCTATATCATGGCCCTCACAGGAATATTTTAATCATTAGGATATATCACTCACACTTCTCTTGTGAATGATCTGCATGTCACCACTCCTGCTCAGTCATCCTTTTGATGGCCACATCGTAGTGATGCTGGCTCCGCCAGGGAACACTTCTTCCCAATCCTATGCCATCCACTGACATTATAATGGATTATGTGGGCACGCCTCACTGATACAGTACAGATGCCTCCCACATGCTCATCCCACTTACTAACACGTAGGATACATATAGATCTGACATGTCCATCCGCTCATACCTTTCCTTTCATTCATCACCTAAAATGTGACTTTCACAAGGGCTTTATTATCCTGTGTAAGGTGACTGCCATTTTTGGGTGTTAAGGTGCATGCTTGGCACCTTAACGCCCAGTGTCCTGTTAGTGCCTGATAAGTGCAGTAAAGTGCCTTTACTGCCAGAACACCTACTCCCCACCCTGGCCTTTACTGCACGATAGCAAACGATAACAGCAGCGATAAGGGTGTTAATGGGTGCACCCTTAATGCTCTTTAGTAAATATACCCCAGAGTTTACACATAGGCACTATTTTTTTATTACTGCCCCATTTTCTGCAAAAGAGCAAACTCTTCCTATTAGTCCCTCTATAATAACACTTACGAAAAATATTGAACAGAGCTGGGTCTAAGCTCATCCCTAATACACTCTACTAGTAGCTTCTGATCAATGGAGTGAACTCCATTTACTACTATCCTTTGTTACCTATCACTTAACTAGCTTCTAGTTCAATGTATCTTCTTTTGTCCTACCTCTAGGCAGCTCAACTTATTTGTGTCTCTTTGTGTAGAACAGTATCACAGGATTTCATGCTAAAAGTTTATTACATCCAGTGTTTACCCTTCTCAAACTCTTTAGTCATCCAGTCAAATTGATCAGACTTATTTGACATGATTTCCCTCTGGAATACAAGATGGCTTGGATCTTGTAAAGTGTTGGTTTCAAGATACACCATTATCTTTTCCTTTAGAAGTCATTTCATTACTTTATCCACCACTACAATCAGAATGATTGGCCTGTATTTATCTGCCTTCTCCCTAATCTCACTTTTGTGAATAGAAATTATAGCTCCTTGTAAAATTCTTCACACTCTTCATTTTTTACATTCATCTAAAAAATACAATTCAGAATGCATTATAATAGGAATTTGTTCCATGTGTCTAAATAACATACTCTATACTTTCAATGTGAAAGAACAATTATAGAAAAAAAGCAAAAAGACTTCAATGCATAAACCTTCATATCTTTTGGCACAGCAAACTCAAATTAGCTCCAGTTCCAAAAATTGCTTTAAGGCCCATAATATGTTAAAAAGAGCCCACCCATATTCATTAACAGTAGTTGAGCTGATTTTAATATTCTTGAATGAATAATCACAGTATTTCTGTTGTAAGAATTACATTTGAAGCAAAGGTCTAACTATGCCAGATACAGTTACTGAAAGAACGCCAGGATAAAATGATTCAAATACTGGGGAAACACCATACAAAAAAGTCTCACTTTTTGAATATTCTTTGGAACATCATCAGGCTCATCATAGTAAAATGTAAACAGTTCAGCACCACCGAAACACTGCCTCAGTCAGGTTCTCTCTCTAAAGCCAACAGCCAAAAATTAAGGAAATAGTGTGGAAGGTCAAAATAAATGCAATACAATACATACACACAATCATTCATACATACATACTTTAAAAGGACCATAAATGTATCTGGCTGAGATTGGGGAAAATGACTATTCAACAATTTCTAAATTACTTCATAAGCAAGGCCTGTATGGACTAGTTGCAAAAAAAAAAGTCAATGCTGCAGAAAAGCCATATGATGTTCCACATAGCGCTTGCAAAAACAACAAAAAACATTTAGAGGACACTGCACATATATTTTCTGTCTGATGAGATAGTTTTGGTGGTTATGTTAAGTAATATGCGAGGCATAAAGCAGACAACATACCACCGTGGTAACACTATCTCTACGGTAAAGCGGGGTGTTTGCAGCATTATGTTGTAAACTTGGAACTTGTGAAGACTGAGGGAAAACTGGATGGTGCAGAGTGCAAGCTAATCCCACAGAAAAATATGTTGTAGTCTGCCATAGATATAGGACTGGAGAGAAGATTGAGGTTTCAACAAGACAATGATCCTAAGCACAAAGTAAAATGAATGTCCTTGAGTGGCCCAATCAAAGCCTGAATCGAAAAGAAAATCTGTGGCAAAACTTGCTGCAATCCAGAGACAATGCCCAGCCAATATGTAAGAGTTTGAGCTATTCTGCAAAGAATGGGCAAAAATGGTATTCATCCCACTGTAGAAAGCTAGACACTTTCCAAATGACTCAATATTCCAAAAGGTGTTTCCACTAAGCATTCTGTCAAGCAATGTGAAGACTTGTGCAAGCAAAATGTTTTGGTTTATCATTCTTAATTGTTCTTTCACATTGAAAGTGTGGAGTATGTTGTGTCAGTCAGTGAAAAAATTCCCACTCTAATGCACTGTGAACTGTAATGTTTTGACAGAATAATGTGAAAAATATACAAGGTGATCCTCTTTCCAAGGAAGGATGCGTGGAACAGCCTCCCAGTGGAGGTGGTGGAGACGAGAACTATATGTGAATTCAAAAAAGCATAGGACAAATACCGAGGATCTTTGAGGGAGAGGAAGGGATTGTAGAACTTAATAGTTCCTAGGGATGGGCAAACTGGATAGGCCGCCTGGTCTTTATCTGCTATTGTTTTCTGTATTTCTATGAACAAATAACATAACAACTCTACTAATATGTAACTAGTATTTATAGACCTATCTGAATATTAGTAGTATAGACAACAATTAATTCTATACAGTTATATAGATTAGTCCTGTATAATCTGCTAACTGCTCCTTTATCGTTAAAGCTAGAGTATGGAGAATTCAATTTCTTCCAAATGATTGCTGATGAAATAAAACAAACAATCTTAATTAAAATATATTTCTATTTCTAGTCACTTTTCAAAACAATTTATTAGAATTAAACTATACCCCTTATTGTATTCCTGGATAAAAGATAAGACACACATGCAACATTCTGAGGGAAGTCACAAAAAACCACTATGAGTTAACATCCACATTAGTTAATGGCTTATTCAAATTAGTGCAATGCACATGCAAAATGTTCTAACTGCGTGAAAATGAGCTTGTTAGCTATTCTCACCCAAGTCTGCAGCAAGTGCAAAATTCGCTGGTTGTGTTAAATAAAGTTAGCTGAAGGAAGATGTCATGTTTTCAGGACCCCGAACCCAGAAAACGAACTAGCATCCCCCTTTTTGAATCTATCTTTCCCATATTCTTACAACAAAGGCCTTTAGAGCCGTTATTCCTTCCTCTCTATCTAACAACATCCAAGAATAGCCTCTGGGCTTCCCATCCCTGCCACACCCCACCTCTTCAAAAACCAGAAGTGGTCCCCTCTACCCCATTCCCTTATTTCCCTCAATCCAGAAAACCAAAAATACCCTCCAGGTCATCAGAGCAAGCCTATTCCAGATCTAAACCTTAGCCCCTCTACCACCCAAGGAATTAGAAAGCACAGTTACTTACCTGTAACAGGTGATCTCTGGGAACAGCAGGAATAAGTCTTCACATATGGGTATGTCGGTATCGACGGAGCCTGCGCGGGAACGCTCCCCAGCGTCCAATCAGAAAGCTTTTGGGAGCATCCCTCAGCGCCTGCGTGCTGCCTTCCCAACTGTCTCTCCTCAGTTGAGTTTCATAGCTGAGACAAAGGGATAGAAAGAGGAAAGGAAGATAGATAGAGAGATACGACTCCTAGGGGAGGTGGGTGGGTTGTGAAGACTTATTCCTGCTGTTCCCAGAGATCACCTGTTACAGGTAAGTAACTGTGCTATCTCCAAGAACAAGCAGGAATGAGTCTTCACATATGGGGACTCCCTAGCTGTAGATGCCAGGGGGAGATCCCATAAAATGCGTGTCCCTGGAACAGGACTGCACTTCCCACACATGGATCTCTGGCATCCCATGAGGGATGGTGGGTAGGAGTGGAAAAGAGAGGAGCTGTAGGAAAACAGCTAACCTAAGGACTACAGGGGAGGAGTCCTTGGTATGTATGATAATTACTATTACAAATATTGAATGAGTAATCACAATATGGACCTTACCTACTGGATTGCAGGAAGTAGAGAGGCTGATGGAGTCTACTGGAGATTCAGTAGAGGAATCCTCAAGGTGACCTCACGTTAGTGAAGGTGAAGGTCCAAATCTGGAATTGGCAGGTGACCCAGGTGTCAACTGGAGTAGTATAAAATTGGCAGGTCTTCAGTGGAAAGCTTCATGGGAAAAAGCTGAAAACTCTTTTAGCTACAGAGTCACTAACATGTAGGAGTAAAAGAGGAAGACTGACCGATTTGGACAACTAGCCCAGTCCTGTAGGGAAGAAGGGGTATGGGAAAAAACCCGTATTCCCAAGGAGGACAGATGTGTGAAGGGCTGAAACCTTAGGGCTAGTGAAGATCTACCCTGTCTTTCCTAGCTGGCGAGAGATAGGAAAGATATTGAAGCATGGTACTTCAGGGATAGCGAGATCTAGAGGTAAAGTGGTAGCTGTTAGTACCACAGTAGTGGTTGTGTGCATAATACCCCCTACATACTGAGGGACAGTAAGAACATATGCAAGCCCACTGTCTGGAACCTCTAGGAAGGTAAAAACCTTTACAGCATAGACAGTTAGGGAGATAAGTATATAAATACATATCTACTTATAAGGAAGCATCTCGACAGATACACATATATATATAGGGATAAATATATATTTAGGGATATATATATATATATATATATAGGCATAATATATGCACACACAGCTTACAGACATATGTATCTATAGAAGTATATAGAGATATATACATACATGAATATGTATGTCTAAAGATACATGTCTGCAAGTAGCAGATAGAGATATGCCCATAAGAACATTCACATGAGAGATGTGAAGGAGAAAGATTCATCTAATAACAAGAAGGTGGAACCTACTTGAGAAGATATATAGAGAATCTATTCCTCCTGGCTAAGATGGTGCAGGAATGCTATCCAGTGAAATAACCAGGATGGTTGCGTGAAAAAACAGAAGATAATATCAGTCTGTAAACATCAAGTCCTGAGTCTTGTAGAACTCTGACATGGTAAATGGACAGAAAACGCATAGGATGAGATACCAGGTTGACCCACTGGAGGGACACAAGGGGTATCATGCGTTACTAGTAGAATATGTGCTGTCCATAAAGGAGTAGGATACCATGAGGACAAGCTGCAAGGAAAAAAGAGAATATTCCTGCAGAATTGGAAAACTCTTTGGACATTCACGCAGAAAAAGCGTATATCCTGTATTATAACAGGAGATAACAGGGTGTGGAGAACCCTCACAGTCATGGAAAATGACTGAGGAGCCTTTCCCAACCATATAGAATAGTCATCAGAGACAAAACCCCATGCTCTCTAGCAAGGGCCCACAGTAGAAAGCTTCTTTGAAGATTGCAGAGAGCATTATGCAGGAGAATTAGGAAATAAAACTGGCTGTAGGTCAACTCTGCTGCCAAATCCAAGAAAGTGGAGATGGCAAGAAAGAAGATAGTGTAATAAGCCTGAAGTGATTAGGATTATCCAAGATAGATGAAAGCACTATCTTGGAATCACAACTAAGGCCAGACAGAAAGTAGTGGAAGACAGACTGAAAACTTGTGGAAAAGTACCAGTGGTCCAATCATTGGAACTCCTGCATGGGCAGCTGCTGAAAGAGACAGCAGAGAAAATCTTCCTGTGTAAAACAGAGAGAACAGACAAAAGGAGAGGAGAGATTCCTGTCCCTGTCTGATTTCAAGGGAAAAAAAACTCTACATTGGAATGAAAGGCTAGAGAAGCCCTGCAGTGACATGGTACCACTCATTCAGGGGGAACCCTGGATGAAAGGGTAGAGAAACAGGAGCTGAAGGGTGACTTACCATATGGTATGTCTGCGGAAAGGAAAGAATTCATGTTGGAACAGAAAAAACTATCATGGGATAGTTGTTAACTTCTCTTCTTGGTAGGAAGAAGAGGAGAAACCTGTGACCCATAGACATGAATATCCTGACAGCTCAGCATATCTAGGAGGAAAAGGATGTCCTGCAAAAGGGAATCCATGTGTAGAGTTTTGAAGGAAAAAACTTCTGCTAAGAAGAAGTTAACTGTAGGTTGTAACCTTCAGAAGCCTATGGTTGCTGGGTTTGTTCAGCCTGGCTAGAGTTTGGATTCTTCAGACCAGGGCGAGGTTTCCCCTGCTTGGGAACATCTGTATAATGGGCAGGAGAAGAGTGAAACCTTCTTTTCCTAGGAAAAGAAGGTTTGGTAGGGCATTTCCTACCTACTGGGGAAGGAGAAGACTTAGGATAGCCCCCAGAAACAGGGAAGTCAGTGGAGCAATGAGCAACCTGACGTAAAGGCTCCCTATTGAAGAGATTTTCTCCAGTACAAGGAGTATTACCCAGTCTTTGTTGTGCCCATCTGTTCGAGTCTGAAGCTTGGAGCCAGGCTGTACGTTGTGCTCCTATGGCTATAGCAGAGGTTCTGCTAACAGACTCAAAAGAGTCTAGAGAAGCACGAGAGAGAAACCAAGAGATATTTTGGCTATGACTAAGAAGTAAGGAATAATCTGCAGCCTTGGGTTCTGATAGAAAAGGAGTCAAAAGAGATTATTTCCTTGTGACCTCCTGGAGAGATAGACTCATATAAAAAATATAAGAGATAATCCTTGTTGCCAGCATAGATGTTTGGAAGGTTTGACGTCCAAAGGCATCAAGTGTTCTAGATTCACGACCTGGCGGATAAGAAGAATGCTTCTTCTTGCTTTTTACCTTCCTCATTGCTGATTCCACTACAATGGAATGATGGGGAAGTTGAGTCTTTTGAAACCCTGGAGAGGGGGGCACCTGATACAGATCATCAGTTGCTGCCGAAGGTGAGGAAACCCTTAAAGGTGTTTCCCATATTCTCAGAAGAAGATCCTGCAAAGAATGATGTAAAGGAAGCATTATATTTTCCTTTTCCGCAGGAGAGCCTTGAGTAGGATCACAGCCAGGGATAGGAATAGCAAGGAATGTTGCCATGTCAAGGAGAAATTTCTGAAAAGAAGGATCTCCAATGGGAACCATCCCTGGATAGGCTAAAGTTGAAGCAGTAGCCTGGGCACCGGAGCCACTAGATGGAAACTGGTACTGGCAGTTACGACTTGAGACAGTCAGTACTGCATCGTCCATGCCAGGTATCGACTCCAAACTAGGTATAGAAAGGAGCAATCCTGGTGAAAAAGGCATGGAAGTGGCTGGTCCCGATGTTACTGCAGGAACCGGCATCGATATCGATACCGGTATCGGAGGCGATACCGCCATCGAAGCAGTCATCGGAGGCTGCTCAAGCGGTACCGAGGCAACCAAAAAGCCTTGGTGAGTATCCTCGGTACCGCGCATCCGGAATCGATAAGCATCGGTTCCGAGACGCGTCGGTACCCAGTCTTCCAGACTAGAGATCGATTCCAGACTCGGCATCGAAGGAAGCGAGTCTATCGATGCATGTCTAGAGGGTACCGACGTCGGTGGTCGTATCGGCAATGCTGCCGATACTGGAAAGTCAATCTGGGACGCATCGATCGGTCCCGAAGGCACCGAGAATGCCAGATGACGATCCCTGGCGAAGAGTGGATTACTCAACACCAGTGCCGATGCCGGGGTATCGGTACCGCTCGAAGCGGATGCCACCACCGAGCATGGCTCAGGTATGTTCTGTGAGGGGTGAGCCCCAGGAACAACCTGAAACCCCTGAAAGGCTTTGGAGACCGAAGACTCCCGCCGGGGTTTTGAAGCCAATAGGGTCTTGAAGGCAAGGCCGGAGCCGTCATTATGCTTGGCATGAGACCTACCACTCAAGTATTGGCTAGTCTTAATAGACTGTTTTTGGGTTACCTAATCCTGTAGAGAAGAAGTGGTCGGTGCCCTTACACTGGAAGGGAACGCGGTATCGAGGGAAACTCGAAATGGAAAATTTCTTCTCATAAAATTGTAGCCTAAAGGCTCTGGAGGAAAAGGGTCAGGACCCAAATAGGTTAGACACTAGTTGTTGGAGTCTAAAAAGAAAACTGTATTTCCACAGTTAAGGCACTTCTTAGGAGAAGAAGGCTCCATGATGGAGAGGCCTTACAGGCCCAAAAATTTAAGACAGAAACTGAGGGAAAACTCTCCCTGAGTTTGAGAAAAAAGAAAAGAAAAAACCCACTGGCGGTACCGGTGGAGGCGGGAAAAACAGCCGCGACCACAAGAAAAAAACGAATTAAAGAAAACATTTTCTGCGGTGACAGGAGGACGTCCTGCCGGCTCCGCGGAAAAACGAAAACTGAGGAGAGACGGAAAGGTGGGAAGGCAGCACGCAGGCGCTGAGGGATGCTCCCAAAAGCTTTCTGATTGGACGCTGGGGAGCGTTCCCGCGCAGGCTCCGTTGGTACCGACGTAACCATATATGAAGACTCATTCCTGCTTTTTCCTGGAGATAGTTTTTGCCCTGCAGCCTGGTCCAAATAGCACTGCTAACACAAAAAAGACCGTACCAAACAGCATAGGGAATTTAAAGATTCAGATCATGCAGCCGCTAAGAGGGCTATATTCTTAGCGCTCCCTTTAGCACAGCTCTTTTGATATATGCATTCTCCGCATCCTAACAGTTTAGTGACTTAGCTGCTTAAACTGAATTTAGCGTGTGCATTAACATTTTATTTTAAATTTTTTTTTGATGCTGTGTCAGAAAAAGCTCCCACTGAAAGTGAAAGGACTGCCAAAAATCCAAAATGGCCAAAAATCACACTTGTTCTTGGCTTGTGCAACAGTGTGATTTACATTAATCATGCTAATATAAGGGCACTTTTACTAAAGTATGCTAAGCAGTTAATGGACGATTTGGCACACAGTAACTGCTACCATTGGGGCATGACAGTTAATGCACATCCATGTTCGCGTTAACTGCCAATCACGCATTAGGGTGGCGAGTGGGTGGGGTAAGCACATTGCAGTTATCATGGGGGTATAGCATAGTTATTCACCTGTAACAGGTGATCTCCGGGAACAGCAGGAATTTAGTCTTCACATATAGGTATCGTCGGTACCAACAGAGCCTGCGAGGAATACTCCCCAGTGTCCAATAGGAAAGCTTTTGGGAGCATCCCACAGTGCCTGCGTACTGCCTTCCCGCCTTTCCCAACTGTCCCTCTCCAGTTGAGTTTATAGCTGAGACAAAAGAGAGAGGGAAAGAGAGAAAGAGAGAGATAGTCTTCACAACCCACCCACCTCCCCTAGGAATTGTATCTCTCTCTTTCCCTCTCTCTTTTGTCTCAGCTATAAACTCAACTGGAGAGGGACAGTTGGGAAAAGCGGGAAGGCAGCACACAGGCGCTGTGGGATGCTCCCAAAAGCTTTCCTATTGGACACTGGAGAGCGTTCCCGCGCAGGCTCCGTCGGTACCGACGATACCTATATGTGAAGACTAAATTCCTGCTGTTCCCAGAGATCACCTGTTACAGGTGAGTAACTATGCTATCTCCAGGAATAAGCAGGAATGTAGTCTTCACATATGGGGACTCCCTAGCTGCAGATGCCAGGGAGATGACCCCAGAAGCTGTGTGCCCTTGTGAAAGACCTTCACTTCCCCCCATGGATCTCTGGCATCCTACCAGGGATGGTGGGTAGGAGTTGATTAACTATGGAACAGGTGTTGAAGAACAGCCTGACCAAACAAGGCATCCTGGCAGGAGTCCTTGTCTAAGCAGTAATGGGCTGTGAAGGTATGTACCGAAGCCCAAGTAGCTGCTCGACAGATGTCGTCGATAGACACAGAGTGAAGATGAGCCATTGAGGCTGCCATGGCTCTCACATTGTGAGCTGTGACATGGCCTTCAAGAGGAAGGTTCTTACTCTCATAGGCAAAAGATATACACTGTGCAATCCAGCTGGACAGTGTACTTTTAGAGACTGGAAGTCCCAAATGACTAAGATCAAAAGCAACAAAGAGTTGAGAGGATTTTCTATGTTGCTGTGTCCTTTGCAACTAAAAGGCCAAAGCTCTTTTACAGTCCAAGGTATGAAGGTGCCTTTCTGCATTTGAGGTGTGAGGCCTTGGAAAGAATACAGGAAGGTAAACCGCTTGGTTTAAATGAAAAGGCGAAACCACCTTTGGCATAAAGTGTGGATGAGTCCTAAGGACTACCTTATCATGGTGGAACCTTGTATAAGGAGGATCAGCCACCAATGCTTGCAATTCACTGATGTGACGTGCTGATGTGATTGCAATGAGGAAGATAACTTTCCAGGAAAGGAATTTCAAAGAGGTAGTGGCTAATGGTTCAAAGGGCAGTTTCATGAGCTGCCCAAGTACCAAATTCAAGTCCCATGCCACTGGTGGTGGCTTAATGGGAGGCTTCGTTAAAAGAAGGCCTCTCATAAATCTCGCTATGAGAGGATGAGAGGAAATAGGTTGTCCATTCAGAGGCTTGAAGGAAGCTGCAATAGCACTCAAATGGACTCTCACTGAATTGGTCTTTAGCCTTGCATTTGATAAATGAAGGAGATACTCCAATAATGATTCCAGAGGTATCGCAAGAGGGTTAAGACTCTTCTGCGAGCACCATATGGTAAACCTCTTTCACTTAAATGTATAAGAGCGTCTTGTGGAGGGTTTCCTGGAAGCATGAAGAATATCCTTTACCTGCTGGGAAAGGTTAAGACCCTGAAGTTCTAGGCTTTCAGCAACCAGGCTCTGAGATACAGAGACTGGGGATTGGGATGCCATAGCATCCCGTCCTCTTGAGAGAGAAGATCTTGAGCAGATCCTAACTCCAGAGGCAGAGATTGAGAGAGATGTAGGAGTAGAGGGTACCACATTTGCCTTGGTCAACGTGGAGCTATGAGAATCATATAACCTCTGTCTCTCTGAAGCTTGAATAGGGTTTTGGGAATTAGGAGAATGGGTGGAAAGGCATACAGGAAGTGCTGACCCCAATGAAGGAGGAAAGCATCCCTGGCCTGACAACCTCGAGCCGGAATTCTGGAACAGAACCGGGGAAGTTTGGCATTCAGCAGACTTGCAAAGAGGTCTATATCCAGGGTTCCCAAAATTTGGGCCACCTGGTCTGCATGGAGAGACCATTCATGTGGAAGCAGAACTCAACTGAGTTTGTCTGCCCAAGAGTTTTGAATGCATGGCAGATACACTGCAAAGAGATGAATCTGATGCTTTCTGGAGAGGGCCCATAGTTGCAAAGCTTCGTTGCAGAGCGACAGAGAGCCTGTTCCGCCCTGCTTGTTCACATAGAACATGGCTACCTGATTGTCCGTTTGAACTAGGACTGTCTTGTAGCTGAGCTGCGTGTGAAATAATCGAAGAGCAAGGAAGATTGCTCTGAGCTCCAGGAGGTTGATATGAAGACAGGCCTCCTGTGGAGTCCATGTACCCTGGGTAGAGAGGCCGTGCAGGTGGGCTCCTCAACCCACCTGTGAAGCATCTGTTGTTAGAGTGGCTTGTGGTGGGGGTTGCTGGAAAGGAGACCCCACCAGAAGGATTTTGGGTGACTGCCACCATTGGAGGGACAAAATAAGGCAATCTGAGTTTGCTATTTTGTCTGACAGGCAACCTGACGCCTGAGTCCACTGAGTGGATAGAGTCCACTGGGCTGCCCTCATATGGAGGCGAGCATAAGGGACCACATGCACGGTGGATGCCATGTGGCCTAGCAACTGTAACATTTCCCGAGCAGTGAGGTGAGGTTTTAGCACTGCTTGGGAAGCTAAGTTCACAATGCAAAGGCAGCGGGGCTGTGGAAGGTAGGCCCTTGTCTGTCTGGTATCTAGAAGAGTTCCTATAAACTCTAGGGATTGAGTGGGAGCAAGGTTGGACTTTGGGAAGTTTATGACAAGTCCCAGATACTGAAGGATGTGCATTGTGCGAGACAGAGCAACCCTGGCATCTGGCTCTGAAGGGGCTCGAATGAGCTAGTCGTCTAAGTAAGGGAAGACGAATATTCCCAGGGTGCGGAGAAATGCTGTCACCACAGCCATGCATTTTGTGAACACCCTTGGTGCAGAGGCCAGGCCAAAAGGGAAGAACCCTATATTGGTAGTGCTTCCCTTGAAACAGAAAGCGAAGGAACTTTTGGTGAGTTGGATGGATGAGAACATGACTGTACGCATCCTTAAGATCTAGAGAACAAAGCCAATCCTGACTCTGAAGGTATGGCAGCAGAGTTCCTAGAGAAATCATTTTGAACTTCTCTTTTAACAGGAATTTGTTCAATTCTCTGAGGTCTAAAATGGGTCTGTGTCCTCCTGTTTTCTTTGGAATAAGGAAATAAGGGGAGTAAAACCTTGTACCCCGTTGGGGAATGGGTACCTCTTCTATTGCCTCTTGAGCAAGGAGCACAGTGACCTCTTGGCCTAACCGGTCATTGAGAGGGGTCTGAGAATTGAACTGTCTTACCATAGTAGGAGGGGGCATGCTGAGGAAATGAAGCTTGTACCCCTCTCTTACAATAGACAGAGTCCAATTTTCTGCTGTTATCTGACCCCATCTGGGGGCAAAATGACATAACCTTCCTGGGATGGTGGAGGGTTCTGGGCCATTCAGGGCCAGAAAGGCAAAGTTCTCTAGATAGGAGACAAAGCCCCTGTGGAGGCTGAGTCTGCTGAGCCGGTTGAGGCTTAGCTGCTTTCAGTTTCCTTTGCCTAGGTTGTTGTTGCTGTCCCTTTTGGGCAGACTGACCTAAACGATGTCCCTGCTGGGTATAGGAGGGATACAACTTTTTCTTCTTGCTGAAGAATGGTTTCTTAGAGGATCTTTTCCTCGCAGGATCAGCTGTAGATTTAGAAAATCTATCCAAAGTCATATTGTCAGCATCTATCTCATTAGCTTTTTCCTGCCAATTCTTGCCAAAGAGATTCTCTCCTGTGCAAGGTATATTCCCAAGTTTGTCCTGTACCCAGATTTCCAAGTCAGATGCCTGGTGCCAGGCAATTCTACGTGCACCTATGGCAATAGCAGAGGTTCTGCTTATGCATTCAAAGCAGTCAAAGGCTGCACGATTCACAAACTTGGAAACATCCTGAGCATGTTTAACAAGAGCAAGATAATCTTGCATCATCAGGCAGGAGAGGGCTCATAAGCTCTAAGTCTCCTGTGACTTCCTTAAGGAACATCCCCATGTACAAGATATAGGAACTGATCCTAGAAGAAAATATGGAAGCCTGGAAGGTTCGACGTCCAAAGGCGTCAAGAGTCCTACACTCACGTTCTGGAGGATTAGATGCATGCCTTTTTGCACTCTTCATCCGTCTCATGGCTGATTCCACCACCATGGAATGGTGTGGTAATTGAGTTTTCTGAAACCCAGGACAAGGAGGAACTCGATACATGGTGTCGAGTCTACGGGAATGAGGAGATGTGGTTAGAGGCGTTTCCCACATTCTTAACATAAGATCAAGCAAGATCTCATGAATAGGCAGGGTAGCTGCCTCCTTCGGAGCTTTAGGGTATTGTAGGATTTCTAATTCCTTAGCCCTAGGCTCTTTTTCAGGAGTCACTGTGATGGAAAGACCTCGGGCCACATCTCGGATAAAATTCTGAAAGGACATATCCTCTGGTGGAGACATCCTATGCTGAGGAGAAGAGGAATCCTCGGGAAGAAGTACTCTGGTATCGGCAGAGTCTTCAGACTCATCCGAGGATTTGAAGTATCTCCGATCCGGGTAATCGTGCAAGGCACGGTACCGGTACTGATCGAAGTCGGTATTGGAGTAGACTGGTTCCGACTTGTCGATGCCGGATAGAGACGCATGACTCGGTTCCGGTAGAATACCTGCCGATGTCGATGCAGTCTGTGCCAGTACCGGTGCCGGTACTGGTTGAATTGTCTGAAGCGGCTTCAGGGGCATCGAGGCCGTAAGAAGAGCTGCCTGACTGCGTTCAATAGCCAAGAATCTCTGATCTATCGACGCTGCCGATGCTCGGGTGTCGGTACCGGTTAAAGCGCCGGAACCCCAGAGCATGGTACCAGTAGTTCTGCCGAGGTTGAAATCTCAAGAACATCCTGGAGCCCCTTTAAGCATCTCGATGTTTAGAAGGAGATCTACCCTTTGAGGACCGGCTAGATTTATGTTTAGTTACCTGAGATCCATGGGAGGAAAATGAAGCCCTGGAAGACGTCGATGCCACGGAGGCTGCATCGGAGGGAAAAAGGGTGCTAAGTTTAGCAGCTCGGTTTTGCCGGCCCCTTTTGGACATCATCCCACAGGCAGCACACTCTGAAATAGAGTGGTCAGGACCTAAACATTTGCTTGTTTTTTGTTACAATACCTACAAAGTTTATACTTACTGTTCAATGTAAATAGTTGATTTCTACTGTTCTATGTAAAATGTATACAAATTGTGTACAAGACTGTTAATCTGTTATATGTAAACCGCCCTTGATCTCTGGAAGGGGCGGTATAAAAGAAATAGTTAAATAAATAAATAAATAAATAACATTTGAGGCACCACTCATGGGTGTCAGTGACGGAGATGGTACCGCCACACTTAGAACACTTTTTAAAACCCGAAGCGGGTTTTTCCATCCTGAGGGAAAAAGTTGGGCTTAGTGCCCAAAATGGCGCGTGGCACCTGAGGAGAAAATTACTGGAAAAGACTCCAGAAAGAAATTTTTTTTTCTTTTAAAGAAAAAAAGAAAGAAGAACCGGCGGTACTGGTGTAGCGTCGAGGGAAGGCAGACGCGACCACAAAAAAGAATAAGAAGGGAATTTTTTCTGCGGTGACAGGATGTGCGACCTGTCGGCTCCGCGGAAAACGAAGAACTGGAGAGGGACAGTTGGGAAAGGCGGGATGGCAGCACGGAGGCGCTGTGGGATGCTCCCAAAAGCTTTCCTATTGGACGCTGGGGAGCGTTCCCACGCAGGCTCCGTCGGTACCGAGGATACCCATATGTGAAGACTACATTCCTGCTTGTTCCTGGAGATATAGTGCAAACTGTCAATGTATGGATAAGGCTATCTTAATAGGTGGAAGCAAGTGCACCCATGGCCATGGCACCATTTGTTAGGGTACGCATCTGCACATCAACTGTCGGGAACATGTTTGTCATGCCACTGACAGTTACCGCAGAGGCTTTGCATCTAATGCATGGTAGTTTTCATGCTAAATACATGTTAAGTACAAAATCTTAATGCACTTTAGTAAAAGGTCCCCATACAGTAGCAATATTCTAGTCCTGATAGTAATTTGCAGTCATATTCTGGATTTGCTGTAGATGTCAGTTGTGAAATTTTGCAATATTCATAATCTTTCTGGATATTCACTGCAAAATCCCCAAACGTATGCATAAAGATATACAGTAAATATGTCTTTTCTATACAGACAAACGGAAAACAAAAGATTTTGTTACTTCACAATATTGTCTAATTTTCCCGTTTGCGTTGATGCATTAACTCCATTCATTATCTAATCTCAGATAGAGATTTAATATTAAGAGGATGAAAGATGAATTTGCGGTTTTGTTTTTACTTATACACAAAAAACTGAGATATTTTGCTTCAACAACAAATTCTTCAAGACAATGTTGAAAGCAAAACACAATTCTTATCAGTATGATGTGAAAAAGAGGAATCTTTTCCCAAATCATCTATAAAGTTGACATAAATTTCCAATTGAATAGAATCCCCTTCTTCCCCCTTCCATGAACAACCCAAATATACCAAGACATATGTCATTCCAGGTATGAAATGTAATAAGGTGAGCTGCTAATAGGGCCCTGAGGGATCAGTATTGTATAAAATAATTTACGAGACATTTAATATTATAAACATCTCTCTTTTTGTGTATACATACCTAGCACAAACATCTTATTTGGTCACTGTCAGCCACGCTTTGTCGTGAAGAACTTGAACTGACTTCCAAACAGTGGAACAAGATATGCTAAGAGAACCATTAGGCTAGAATAACTGCAGAGGTGATATTTTTTGCTTCACAACAATTGTTTTGAAATGGTTTCCCCAATATATATATGTTCTATATAAAATAAATAATGAGCCCAGGGAAAGGATATTTGAGGGCTGAATAGACAGCTAAGCAGCTGCCCTACATCCCCATCAAACTCATATTTTAAAATGAAGCACTGCACTTAGTCACATGCTGACTGAGATTATATTCAGCATTCCCAGAAGTATAACCCAGCCATAGCACAGCAAGGAAACCATGAAGCCAACAATCTCACTGGTTTACTTGAATTCCTCAAAAACATATTCACAACACTCGTATGTTATTACAACATTTTCAAACCATCACACTATTCAAATGTGAAAAAAACAAAAAACACAGACAAAAAAAAACCCTTTAAATTTTGGCACATGTAACACTGTTTAAGAAATGTCCCTGTAATTCCTTATGCGCCACTGAGAATTGTGACATTGCAAAAGATGAACCTGACTAGCAGACCTGCAAAGTACTTTGTTTTGCAAAGAACCCACACCCTACATTATCACCTCTTGCCTGCAGCCGAGGCACATGAGGGGTAGTGCAACACAGCACTCCAACAACTCCAAATCAGAAAACAGTTTTTTCTGTACAGGCCAGGGCCTATAATCTCGATGTGCAAGGCCAATATCATCTTCCACTTCTTCCAAGTAAATTGTAACCCACTGACTGCTGAAACATCACTTAGGAAAACTGATCCTTGCAGGAGCTTGCATATGGCCTAGGTTGAGTATCTCCTGGGATGTGTTCTGTGTCACAGCGTGGCCAGGATCCTTGAAAATGAAATAATTATTGTGAGCACTGTCTGTCCAACACCAAACACCAGTGCTTCCAGAGGGGCCATGTTCTTTCCTGCTACTCTGTAAGTACCTGCAACTGCTGCACCTGCAGATAGAAATCAACAAAATTAGAAAAGAGAGACGAGAAACTTCATTACAGAAAAAAGCAACATTATTATAAGGAATAACAACAAGATTTCACAGACCTTTGTATCTTTGGTATGTTTATTATCCTTTGACAATTCTTTATAATTAAAAAAAGATGGTATGCATTTATTTATTTACATTCTCTTATATACCACGCTATTCTGCTTCAGTGCGGTTTACATTGAACAAACTGAAATTACATTGAACAGGGCATTATAACTTGGAGATAACTATTTTACAGGGAACATGGGCTATGGAGGGTTAAGTGGCTTGCCCAAGACCACAAGGAGCACCTGTGGGACTAGAAACCCCAGTCCTTCTGGCCCAAGGTTGCTGTCCTCTAGTGGGATTTGAACCCCCGACCTTCCGGCCTGAAGTACCTTGCCCCAACCACTAGGCCACTCCTCCACTCCTGGTATTGTTTTATGTAGTGCATAACAGAATGCACAATCTGTAACAATCAACACATTCTAGTAAGAAAGACAAGAACACAAGAGTAACAGTGTTGCTTACCTGTAGCATATATTTTCTGTAGCCAGCAGGATTGATAAGGCACACAAGTGGGTGACGTCATCTGACAGCAACAGGATGGAATTGCTTTCCCAGAGCTCAGAGCTTTGGTCTAGTCTAACGTACTGATCATATGCAGCCCTTTCCACATGCAGTGATCTCATCAGTGCAGTTTTAAAGCTCAAGTATAACAGCAATTCTAAGAGAGGTGGGGGGGGGAGGGAGGGTTTGCGGATTGTGTGCCTTATCAATTCTGTTGTCAATGGAAAACACCTGTTGCAGATGAGAACACTGCTTTTTCTGTCAACAAGCAGGGCTGAGTCAGGCACACAAGTATGTGACTCTCAAGCTTAGGGCTGTTCCTTGTTAATATATAGTTTCAGTCCTTAGAGCAGCCTGAATAAGCAACAAAGATGCAAGTGTTGCGCATTCAGACAGACAGGAAAAACTGTCCTTTGCTGAGGCTTGGTCCAGACAGTGATGCACAGTAACGATGTGAAGAGAAGACCAAATAGCTGCTCTGCAGATTGTATCTAGTGAGGCAAACTTTAGGAGTGCCACTGTTGCTGCAGTAGTTATAATTTCATGTGATTTGACTTTGAAGTTGAGAGAAGTATTTGTTCATAACGAAATGGATGCAGGACACCAACCAAATGGCCAAGTATCTTTTTATAGCTGGTATGCTAGTTCTTTTGAGATCAAAGGAGACAAATGGTTGTTTGGATTTCTTAAAGAATCAGTTCTTTTAAGGCAATAAGTGAGAGCCTGTTTACAGTGTAGGGTATGGAGGGCTTTCTCACATGGATCTGAATGTAGTTTTGGGAAAAAAGGCAGGAAGCACTATTTCTTCCTTTATACTAAATGGGATGACCACCTTAGGTAAGAATGTAGGGAGTGTTTGGAGAACCATTTTGTGATGGTGAAATTGAAGGTATGGTCTGTACATCATGAATGTTTGAAGTTCACTGACTTTTCTAGCTGGAGTAATTTCTACATGGAAGGGTGCCTTTCGGGTGAAATATTTGAGTATAGCCAATACCAAAGGTGTGAAAGGCACCTTTATAAGTGAAAAGGGCACAAAATTAAGATCCCAAGGAACTAGAAATTTCTGTAACGGATGTCTAGAATGAAGATGACCTTTCATGTAGCAAGCAATTATACTGCACTGATAGGCTGGAAGGAGATATATTCTGTGGAGGATGTCTGACATCCCAGATGGTACAAATGGTAAAGATAATGAAGAATGGTGGAGGGTGGACATGTAAGTGGATCATGTTCATTTGAGGAGCACCAGATGGAAAACCTTTGATACATGAAAGCATAAGTATGTCTAGTAGATGGCCTCCGAGCAGAGATGAGAATGTACTGTACGAGGAACAGGTAAGTTGAAAGCAGACACTAATTATTACTCAATTTCCATGATGTGAGGGCTCGAGACTTCAAATCTGGATGCATGAATCGAACATGGGGTTGGTTATTAGCCTTGAAATGAGCAGCAACTGTTTTGGAGGATGAATTGCCAGCCTTTGAAGAAGAGGAAACCAGTTCTATCGAGGGCAATATGGCACTATGAGGCTCATGGTAGTTCAGCTCTGTTAAAACTTGTGCAGAACCCTCAGCATTAGGTATATAGGAGAGGTCAGTTCCGTGGTATGGTCAGAATGTTTGGTATTAACCGGTGGGGGGCGGGGGGGGGGGTGGAAAGAGGTAACAAAGTTGAAGTTTTGTGTTCTTGCTGCTGGCGAAAAGATTGATTTGAGATGTTCCCCACTCCTGCAAGAGGGAGCTCAGAAGGGATGCATCCAGGGACCACTTAAAAGGCAGAAAGACTCTGTTGGCTAATTGGTTGCTGAGTCCTGGGATATAGGTAGCTTGTATTTGATTGGTTAGACATAATCCCAATCTTGGAAGCTTCCCAGTAAAGGTGACGAGATCCTGTATTCCCTTGCTTATTGACATTAAGCACTACTACTTGGTTGTTTTAATCAAGACTGAAAATCTTTGAAGAAGATGAAGGGAAACTCAGAGCATAGAAAATTGTTCTGTGTAATTGATATGGGAATGATGGGTGCTGAGATGAACTTTGTTCTGTGCCTCAACTAAGGGGTAATATTTTATGGACTTTAAAAAGGATTGCTTTTTAATATATTTCAAAATGACCTTCAAATAGGAACAAGAAGTGAGGTAATCAAATTTGCAGACAGCACAAAAGTATTCAAAGTTGTTAAATCACAAGAGGCTTGTGAGAAATTGGAAGACTAGGTATCCAAATGACATGAAATTGAATGTGGATGAGTGCAGTTATGCACTTAGGGAAGAGAGGGCAGTTATTCACCTGCAGTAGGTGTTCTCTGTGAATAGCGGGAATAATCCTCATGTATGGGTGACGCTCCCGACTGAGTCCCACATGGAACGCTCCCTAGCTTCCACTGGAAGCTTTTAGAAGCCTCCATCATGCATACGTGCCTGCTGCAGCGCTATCTTATCGCCACAGTATGATACAAAGCCAGTAGCCAAAAACAACTCCATAGGAAGGTGGAAGGGTTGTGAGGATACTTATTCCTGCTGTTCATGGAGAACACCTGCTACAGGTGACTAACTACACTTTCTTCGTGAACAAGCAGGAAGTAAATCCTCATGTATGGGACGCCCAAGCTACAGGCTACTGCACATGAAAAACAGCCCAACCAAGGCAACAAGAACTGAACAGCCAGCAAGTGTAGTCCCCCTCAAGGACTCGACTGACTCAGCGTCCACAGCATACATCCACATCAGGAAGACTCGGTAACTTGGATGGACTGAAGGGCCGGTGAGAAGCAGTTGAATCTACGTCCCAAATAGATGCCAGAGTATGGCTTGGCCAAAGTTAATGCCACGCCAGGAATCCCCATCCAGACAGTAGTGAGCTGTGAAGGTGTGGACAGAGGACCAGGTAGCATCCCTGCAAATTTCCTCCATGGAGACTGAGCACAAGTTGGCCATGAAGCAGCTATGGTTTGGACATTGTGAGCAGTGACATGACTCTCAAGGTTCAGACTTGCCGGAGCATAGGCGAAGGAAGTGCAGTCTGCCACCCAAATGGACAGCGTGCGTTTGGAGACTACCACACCCAGCTTACTGGGATCAAAAGAGACAGAGATTTGGGTGGAACACTGATGCGTTCTCATCCGCTCTAGATAGAAAGCCAGAGCATGTTTACAATCTGTGTGCAGCTGGACCTCTGCCCTGTTGGCATGAGGCCTGGGAAAAAGTGGGTAAGACCACAGACTGATTCAGGTGGAAAGAGTAGACCACCTTGAGCAAGAAATGCAGGTGCATTCACAGCACCACCCAGTTGTGATGAAACCTGGTGTACAACGGGTGAGTCACTAAGGCCTGAAGCTCACTGCCATGTCGAGCCGAGGTGAGCACCATGAGAAACATAACCTTTCAGGTCAAGAATTTCAATGGACAGATCGCCAGTGGCTCAAAGGGAGCCAACAGGAGCTGTGCTAGCATGACATTAAGGTCCTACACCACCAGTGGGGCCTTAATCGGAGGTTTAGAAAGAAGCAAGCTCTGCATGAAGCAGTCCATGAAGCTTGCCCCCCAGTTGTGCTCAAGTGGACTCGGACCAAATTGGATTTGAGGTCTGAGTTTGAAAGGTGTAGGAGATACTCCAGCAGCCTTGCCACCGAGCAGGAGAAGGGATCCAGCGTCTTGTCAGCAACCAAAGCAAGAACTTCTGCCACTTAAAGGCACAGGAACGACGTGTTAAATTCCTGAGGGAAGCCAGGAGTATGTCCGTCACCTCCCTGAGCAGGTTAAGCTCTGAAAGAACTACCCTCTCAGCATCCAAGGGACAGGACACTGGGATGTAGCAAGCTCCCACTCTCCTGAGAGATGGGGTGTGGGTCACAGCCCAGACAGAGAGGCTCCTGCTGGGAGAGTTGAAGTAGCAGGGGAAACTACAGCTGCCTGGGCCAATACAGGGCGATGAATATCAGGGTACTTCGGTCTGCCTGGAGCTTTAGCAACGTCTTCACCACCAGCGGGATTAGAGGATATGCATACAGCAGTCCCAATCTCCAGTTCAGGATGAAGGCATCCGAGGCTAGCCTTTCCCTGGAAGTCATCCTGGAGCAGAATTGATCCACCTAGGCATTGTGGCATGGCAAAGAGGTCCACCGATGGAGTGCCCCACTTTCACAGACTGATTGCCTATTTGAATTAGAACAACCTGTTTGGCCAGGTGTGTCTGGAATGCCCGGAGGGCATTCGCAATGATTTGCAGCTCCAGGAAGTTTATCTGATGCAGGCTCTCCTGCTCTGACCACAGGCCCTGCACGTTCGTAGGCCATCCAGATGAGCACCCCAGCCCAACTTGGATACGTCCAAGGTGAGCATCTGGTGGGGTGGCAGCGAATGAGAGGGGAGATCCCAAAGCAAGTTCTGTGGCTCCAGCCACCACTGTATGTACTTTGTGAGGGTACAGTAATCGCTACCCCATCTCTGAGGTGGCTCGTAGCCTGCCGACACGGAGTGCTCAGGTTCCACTGAGCCTGTCGCATCCAGAGATAGGCCAAGGGAGTCACATACTCTATGGAGGCCATGTGGCCCAACATGCACAGCATTCCCTGAGATGTTGTGTAATGCTTCTGATGGATGGCGTCAACCACTTCTGTGAGCCGCTGCAGGCAGTCCATCGGGAGAAAGGCCTAGGCCCAAGTGGTATCAAGGAGAGCCCTGATGAACTTGAACTGCTGAGAAGGTTGGAGGTTTGACTAGGGGTAGTTTATCATGAAACCCAGTCGTTCGAGTACCTGAATAGTTAGGTGGGCCGACCGCTGGACCCCATCCAGCATGGAGCTCTTTATAACCCAATCATCTAAGTAAGGGAAAATGAAGATCCCCAGGGTCCGGAGGTAAGCGGCGATGACCACTAGGCACTTGGTGAAGTCCCAGGGAGCCGACACCAGTCCAAAGGGAAGTAACTCGGTTCTGGAAGTGCTGGCCTCCCTGCAAGAAGCACAGATACTTTCTGTGAAGAGGATGGATCATAAGAACATAAGATGTGGATGTACGCATCCTTCAGATGCAAGGAGTATAGCCAATGATCCTTGAGGAGATACGGGAGCAACATCCCTAGGGAGACCATTTTGAACTTTTCCCGCACCAAGAAGTGGTTCAGGTTCCATAGGTCCAGGATGGGCCAGAACCCCACTGTCTTTCTGGAGACCAGGAAGTATTGTGAGTTGAAGCCTCACCCGATTTGAGCCGGGGGCACCGACTCAACTGTCAACAGCGCAGTGACTTCCACCTGGAAAAGACCACGAAGGGTACTCCCCTGGGAAGAAGTGGGGTGGCAGCTGGGCAAAATGCAGGAGGTACCCGCCTTAGATGATCCGTAGAACCCAGGTGTCCATGATGATGAAAGGCCACCTGTGCACAAAGTGGATGAGTCAAACCCCCACTTGAAGGGCATCCCGTTGGGAATTGGTTGACTGGCTACACTCCTGAGGAACCAATCAAAAGCCCACCCCTGGTTGTGGCTGGAGTGCAGGATGAGCCTTCTGAGGATTGGTGCACCGCTACTGGCACGGGGCCTGTGCCTTCAGCTGAGCAATCTGAGGGCTCTGGTAATACCAGTACTGCTGCTGGTAAAAGGACTTCTTCCCCTGATATTTCTTCTTCGAGGGATCAGAAATTTTACATGAGAGTCTGTACAACAGGCGCTTTCTCTGACCCTTTTCAAATCCAGGCTAAAGACTCACCTCTTTACTGCCGCTTTCAGATTTTGACTCACCTGATCTCCTTTGTATTTCCTTACCATTCCCCCTACAGTAGCTGTATCCCATGTCTACAGCTACTCTGTGTTCTGCCTTGACTAGATTCTAAGCTCTAATGAGCAGGGACAGTCTTTTACATGTGTCTGTGCAGCACTGCGAATGTCTTGTTGCGTTAAACGAATGTTTAGTAGTAGTAGTAGTAGTAGTAGATGGTCACCTGATCTTTCTCATTCTCGCCTGCCCTGCCCTCTCCTCCATCGGCTTGCCAAAGAGGTTCTCCCCTTGGCAAGGCATGTCAGCCAGCTTATCCTGGACCCACTGTTCCAGGTTTGAGGACTGAAGCCAAGCAAGGTGTCATGCCCTGATGTTCACTGCCGCCAGTCGGCCCACAAACTTGAAGGCATCATAAGTGGCACAGACCATGTATGTCAAGCAGTCCTTACCATGGCCCACCAGACACTCTGCTTTTATGAGGGAAATGAACTTGTTGAGGTCCCCCATAATGCCCCTCAGAGACATACCCATGTAGAGTTGGAAGGAAAGTATGCGGGCGACCAGCATGGAGGCCTGGAAGCACCTCCTTCCAAAGCCATCGAGGATCCTGGCTTAGTGGCAGTGAGGAGTGTGTCTTCGTGCTCGTAACTCATCTCATGGCAGACTCTACCACCGAGTGGTGTGGCAGCTGAGGCTTCTTGAAGTTGGGTGCCTTCTGCACCCGGTACATGGAATCAAGGTGCCGACTGATGGCTGGCACCATTAGGAGGTTCTCCCACATCCTGAGTAGCAGCCACTGCAGGATCCGATGCACGGGCACCGTGATGGCCTCCTTGGCAGCTGAGGGGTAGTGGATGCTGCCTGGTTAGCACTCTGTGCCTTAAAGATAGGCAAGGAAAACCCTCGCCTATCTTTAAGGCACCTGGGGCTAACCGAGCAGCATCCAAAATCGTTGCTGCCCGATTAGGCTCGGCAGTTCTGGCTGTGCGGTGAACTCTGGCTTTTCACTTCCATCACTACGGAAGTGAAAATCCAGGGTTAAGGAGTCGGCAGGCAGGTCTATGCAGCTACGGCACTTAGCCCTGCCCAATGCAATATTGGGCCCATTAAGCACAGTTACTTACCTGTAACAGGTGATCTCTGGGAACAGCAGGAAAGCGTAGTTACTCACCTGTAACAGGTGTTCTCCAGGAGCAGCAGGAATCAGTCCTCACTTATGGGTGACGTCGGCGCCGACGGAGCCCTCGCGGAGCAATTTTCCCCAGCTTTCAAAGAAAGCCTTTGGGAATTGCAGCGCGCATGCGCGGTCGTCTTCCCGCCCGAAGGTGCCATCTTAGCCAGTCAGATGACATAGCTAAAAAAGACAGCATAAAAATTTGCAAAAAGAACATAAGCAGACGATTGCAACTCCAAGGGGAGGAGGGAGGGTAGTGAGGACTGATTCCTGCTGCTCCTGGAGAACACCTGTTACAGGTGAGTAACTACGCTTTCTCCAGGACCAAGCAGGAAGTCAGTCCTCACTTATGGGACTCCCAAGCTCAAGGCTACCGGAGACCCTAAGCACAAAAATGAGCTCCCTCTAGCTCAGCAGCACAGAAGGAAAGAATCTTCGCTGAATTATCACCCACCGGTAGCCCACATCCGGGATGGAGGGTAGGAGTTGCTCAGACCTCAAAGAGATTACGGAGGACTGCCTGTCCGAAAGCACTGTCCCTACGGGACTCCCTCTCGAGACAGTAATGGACCGCAAAAGTCTGGCTCGAAGACCAAGTAGCGGCCCGGCAGATGTCTGCCAGCGGAACAGAGCGGAGGTAAGCCACTGACGTGGCCTTTGCCCGAACACAATGAGCCGTGACTCGACTTTCTAAGGAGAGTCCGGCTGCCCCATAAGCCCAAGAGATACAGTCCGCAACCCAGATGGACAGAGTACGCTTGGAGACCGGAAGCCCCAATTTATTGGGGTCAAAAGACACAAAAAGCTGAGCAGCTTTACGGTGCTCCCGCGTAAGGTCAAGGTAGAAGTTCAATGCCCTTCTACAGTCCAGGGTATGGAGGACCGTCTCAGCTCGGCTGGAGTGTGGTCTGGGAAAGAAGGTTGGAAGTACCACCTCCTGATTCATGTGAAAAGGGGAGACCACTTTAGGCAGAAACTTAGGGTGAGTCCGTAGGACTACCCTATTCTTGTAGAACCGAGTGTAGGGGGGATCAGACACAAGGGCCTGCAACTCACTCACGCGCCTAGCGGAAGTGAGGGCTATCAAGAACAGCGTTTTCCAAGACAGAAAACGGAGGGAACAGGTAGCCATAGGTTCAAAAGGCGGACAGGTGATCCGCTGCAAAACCACATTCAGGTCCCAGTCAGGTGCTGGCGGGCGCAGAGGTGGTTTAAGTAGAAGGAGACCTCGGAGAAACCTCGCTACGAGAGGGTCGTTGGAGAGAGGTCTGCCGTCCACCGGCACATGATGTGCTGAAAGAGCACTGAGGTGAACTTTGACGGAGTTGGACTTAAGTCCCAGATTAGAGAGGTGTAGCAAGTACTGTAAGATCACCGACACCGGGCAGGAGAAGGGATCCTGAGACTGTTGGGAACACCAGATTGCAAAGCGACGCCATTTAAGGGCGTAGCATTTGCGGGTAGAAGGCCGTCGCGAAGCCAAGACGACCTCCTCCACCTCCGCCGGCAAGAGAAGAGGAGCAAGGACCACCCTCTCAGCAGCCAGGCCATGAGGTTGAGAGACCTGAGGTTGGGGTGCAGTAGGGACCCCTGATCCTGAGTGAGGAGATCCGGTTGTACCCCCAGAGGGAAGGGATCCTCCACCGCCAGTTGCAGCAGGAGCGGAAACCACGGCTGCCTGGGCCAGCGAGGGGCCACCAGGATCATGAAGGCTTTGTCTCGGAGAACCTTGAAAAGAGTCCGAGAGACTAACGGGATGGGAGGGAAAGCGTACAGAAGGCTCCCCGACCATGAGATCAGAAAGGCGTCCGCCGCAACCCGAAGGGGGTGTGGCTGACGGGAGCAGAAGCGAGGAAGCTGCCGGTTGTGAGGACTGGCAAAGAGATCCACCGTGGGGAGGCCCCACCTGAGGAAGAGCTTCTGAACGATCAAGGGATCCAGACGCCACTCGTGCGGCTGGAGGACCCTGCTGAGTTTGTCTGCCAGGCAAGTTTCCTGCCCGGGAGATAGACTGCCTTGAGGAGAATGCCGTGACTGACGGCCCAAGAGCAGAGTTTCTGTGCCTCCCGGCAGAGGAGGAAGGAGCCCGTGCCCCCCTGCTTGTTCACGTAGAACATGGCAACTTGATTGTCCGTCTGGACAAGGACGGACTGTTGGGAGGTCAGGTGGGAGAAGGTTTTGAGAGCTAGGCGGATCGCCCTGAGCTCCAGGAAGTTGATCTGCTGAGCAGACTCCCACTTGGTCCAGAGGCCCTGAGTACGTGCCTCTTGGCAATGTGCTCCCCAGCCCAGGAGGGATGCATCGGTGGTCAGCACCCGGGTCGGCTGAGGTGACTGGAAAGGCATTCCTAATATCAGGTTCGGCTGCCGGAGCCACCACCGGATAGACGAGACCAGCGGCTCGGAGACGCGCACTAGGTCTGCTAGGCCGCCCGTGGCTTGCCGCCACTGCCGGCGGAGACACCATTGAGCAGGCCGCATGTTCAGGCGGGCATTTGGGGTCACATGGACGGTGGAAGCCATATGGCCGAGCAGTCTCAGGAAGCGCCTGGCGGAGACCAGGGGCTGGCTGCGAAAGCGGCCGGCTAGGTCCATGAGCCGCTGAGCCCTGTCGAGCGGTAGGTACGCTCGCGCCTGAGGAGTGCGCAGTCTTGCGCCGATGAACTCGAGATCCTGTGAGGGGAGCAAAGTGGACTTTGCGAAGTTTATGACAAAGCCCAAGTGCTGCAGCAGAGTCACCGTGCGGGACGTGGCGTTGGTGACCTCCTGAGCGGACGCTGCTCTGATGAGCCAGTCGTCGAGGTACGGAAAAACATAGAGGCCGTGAAGCCGGAGATGGGCCGCCACGACCGCGAGACATTTTGTGAAGACTCGCGGTGCGGAGGACAGGCCGAAGGGCAGTACTCTGTACTGGTAATGATTTCCTGCCACCACAAACCTTAGGTATTGGCGGTGGCTGGGGTGGATGAGGATGTGCGTGTAGGCATCCTTTAGATCCAAGGAGCATAGCCAATCTCCCTGCTGGAGGTAGGGCAGAAGGATTCCAAGGGTAAGCATTTTGAACTTCTCCCGCACAAGGAACTTGTTGAGGTTGCGCAAGTCCAGGATGGGTCTGAGGCCTCCTGTTCTCTTTGGTATCAGAAAATACCTTGAATAGAAGCCTTGACCTCTCAGGTGGTGTGGCACCGGTTCCACCGCCTGTTCCTGCAGAAGACCTGCTAACTCCTGAAGGAGCAACTCCCTGTGCAGAGGGGGCGCGGAGGCTCTCCCGGAAAATAGGAGGGAGGGATCTGATGGAAGTGGAGGAGGTAGCCCTCTCGCACGACCTGAAGCACCCAGGCATCTGTGGTGATGCTGGACCACCTGTGTGCGAAGTGAACCAGCCGGCCTCCGGTGCTGGGGGTGACCAGCGGGGGGGGAGAGGCTATGCTGAGCGAGTCAAAAACCCCCACCCTGCTGAGCAGGGGCTGGTGGTGCAGGCTTGGGGGCTTGCTGCCTACGGGACCCGTTACCCCGTCCCTTGGCCTGCTGGCCCTGTTGGGGAGCTGCAGGGGCCTGATAATGGGGGTATTGTTTGTAGGCAGCTGCCTTCCTCGGGTAAAAGGACTTTTTTCCCGAGCCCTTCTTTTTCTGGGAAGGGGCGGAGGTCTTCCTAGAAAGCCTGGTCCTGGTGAGAGTCTCAGTCTCAATTTGTGCAGCCTTTTCCGCCATGGGCTTGCCAAAGAGGTTTTCGCCTCGGCAGGGGACATCGACCAACTTGTCCTGTACCCAGGGTTCAAGGTCGGACGACTGAAGCCAAGCCTGTCGGCGGGCACCGATGCCGGCTGCGGCTACTCGAGCCGAGGCTTCAAAGCCATCATAGGCTGCTCGGGACATGAACTTCGAGCATTCCCGAATACCCGTGGACAAGGCCAGGAACCTCCGCAAAGGCTCCTCGGAGAGACCAGCGGAGAATCCGGCTAGCTCTTTAGCCAGATCCCTGAGATACATGCCCATGTATAGCTGGTAAGTCTGGACACGACAGGCGAGCATAGAGCCCTGGAAGCACTTCTTGCCAAGGCCATCCAGGTTACAGGCCTCCCTCCCAGGAGGCACCGAGGAGTGCATCTTCTGGCTCTTAAGACGATGCATGGCCGATTCCACTACCATGGAATGGTGTGGCAACTGCGCCTTTTGAAAGCCAGGGCTCTTGCGGACTCGATAGATAGAATCGACCCGCTTGCTCAGGACCGGCGAGGAGGCCGGACTCTCCCACATGCGGAAGAGTAGACGTTCCAGCATAGGAGGAACCGGCACAGTAAAGTGTTCCCTCGCGGGAGAGTCATACTGGAGGGCGTCGAGCTCCTCGGCTCGAGGCTCCTCCTCGGGATCCGCAGGGAAGGCCAAAGCCTTGGCCATATCCCTAACGAAGTCCGAGAACCGGGCATCCTCCGGGGGGGACTGCTTCCGAGGCTCGGACTCCGGAGAGTCCGATGGGACACACCGAGTCCGGAAAGAATCAGGTGACTCTTCCTCCTCAGACTCCCAGACCGACTCCGACGAGGACTCGGTGGGGTCGGCCCGGGCAGGGAGCGGCGCCAGCCGCCCCGACGCCGAGGGAGTCGGCGTCGGCGACCTCGGTCCCGAACGGGAGGCCGAGGGCGACCTCGACCGAGGATCGACTCGAGTTCTCATCGACTCGAGGATCGGCTCGGTCTCCGGGGTCGACTTGGACGTCGACGTCCCGGCGGTCGGGGCAGCGACGCCAGCGAAGCCAGCGAGCAGTGCCCGCTGCTGGTCCATGAAGGCAGACAGTCTGCTCTCCAAGGCCGTCAACCTGAGTCCGAGCTCAGGTGACCCAGCAGCCCCCGACTCGGGCCCCGACGGCGTCGGGCCCGACGTCGGCTGTCGCGGAGGCGAGTCCAGAAGGACTACAGGACTTACCCGGGCAGGCATCTCCGACTCCAGGCGAGGTCGCTTCGGGAGGTGTTCCTTCTCCAAGGACCCGGGGCGGCTGTCGGGGCTATGCGACCTGGCCCTCGCGGAGCCAGGAGCGTCCACCGACGCCGCCCTCGCGGGTTTTTCCTTCCGACGATGGTCCCCGGAGGGAGAACCCCGGTCGGAGGAGCTCCGGCGATGGTCCGAGCTGGAGCCCTTTGACACGGAGGCCTCCGACGAGGTCCGGGTACGGCTGGGGTCAGCGAAGATTCTTTCGCGCTGATGCCGCCGACTTCTCAACGCCTTCGAGGACAGTTTGCTGCAGGGCCCACAGATCAATTCCTCATGATCCGGGCCCAAGCAGCGGAGGCAAAGGTCGTGTGAGTCGGTTAGTGACATATTTCGGTCACACCGACCACACCGCTTAAAGCCACTGGCAGCCATCGGGGGAAAAAGGGCCCCTGCGAGGTCAAAGGACCGGGCTGCCAGGGAAAACGAAAACGAAAGCTGACTAAGTCAGAAAAACCGAAAAAACGTTAGAGGACTCGAGACCGGCGTCGCGAGTCCGGGCGGGAAAACGATCGGCGTCGAACCGAAAGAAAAAGTATAAAATAAGAGTAAAATCAACTTTTTCGCGGGGACAAGACGGGGACGTCTGCAGGGCTCCGCGGAAAAAAGAAGACTGGCTAAGATGGCACCTTCGGGCGGGAAGACGACCGCGCATGCGCGCTGCAATTCCCAAAGGCTTTCTTTGAAAGCTGGGGAAAATTGCTCCGCGAGGGCTCCGTCGGCGCCGACGTCACCCATAAGTGAGGACTGACTTCCTGCTTGGTCCTGGAGAATAAGTCTTCACATATGGGTATGTCGGTACCGACGGAGTCTGCGTGGGAACGCTCCCCAGCATCCAATTAGAACACTTTTGGGAGCATCCCACCACGCCTGCGTGCTGCCTTCCCGCCTTTCCCAACTGCCTCTCCTCAGTTAAGTTTTAAAGCTGAGACAAAAGAGAGAGAGAGGGGAAAGATAGAGATAGAGAAATACAACTCCTAGGGGAGGTGGATGGGTTGTGAAGACTTATTCCTGCTGTTCCCAGAGATCACCTGTTACAGGTAAGTAACTGTGCTATCTCCAGGAACAAGCAGGAATGAGTCTTCACATATGGGGACTCCCAAGCTAAGATGCCTGGAGGATTCCCAGCATGCTGTGAATCTGAAAAAGGCCTTGCTATTCGACAGAACCTCAGGCATCCTGGGGATGGAAGGTAGGAGTTGGAAGAAAAAGATGTGCTAAGGACAGCTGGACCAAACAGGATGCCTAGATAGGAGACCCTGTGTGGATAATATCCAGTAGTAAATATTGAACTGCAATATACCCATATGGACCTCACCTGGTGGCATTGAAAAAGGTTTATGGAGGTTCATATGGATCTACTAATATGAACCAGCAGAATATTCTCAAGGAGTACCTCAATGTAGAGCAGAGGTAAACAAACTGTGCAAAAGACAGGTTGAGGTCTGAACCCTTAGGGCGAGAAAAGTCCCAGGGGGAACTGGGGTAGTTCAATGAGGCAGGACTTTTGCGGGAAAACGCAGAAGTCCCTATTAGATAAACCTGAAGCTCTTTTGACCTTAAAGAGACGTAGCTGTTATAGGAGGAGAAGAGGGGCTTTGAAGATCCCTATATCCGATAATGAAGAAGGACAGAAGTATGAGGCATTGCAGCCTCCTATTTTCTGAAGATTCAGAATGTCCTTCCTAATTGAAGTCACTTAGGAAAAAAAATGGTACATGGTGGGTTTCAGATGTACCTAAACTGAAGGTCATGGTGGAAAACCCTTTAACTACCACAGGAAAGTGGTTGTTTATGTAGAACCCTAAACATGCTGGAGCAGCATTGAAAGGGATAGTGACTATCTGTCAGGGCCGTATAGGAAATATATATATATATATATATATATATATATATATATATGTATATATATATATATATGAACCTAGGCAGACAGATAGAAAAAAGTATATAGATACATATCCACCTACTATGATATATTGCAATAGATATATATAGATAGGTAAATACAGATATATCTATTTATATGAATATATATATATATATGGGTACAGACATGCATATGTCTATATACATGCATACATATATATATACCTATGTCCCCACATAGGGATATGTGGAGAGAGAAAGATTCATCTAATAACAAGAAGGGAAATACCTGCTTGAGGAGATGTTTAGAGAATCCATTCTCCCTGGTTATGGGTGGGAGAGCTAAGGGTGTGCTCTCACTGACAAGGAGAAGTCTAGAGTGTTCTAAGAACTCTAGCCCTTGAATAACCAGGAATGGAGGATGTTTTTAATCCGCAGACAGTAAGTCTGGATCCTTCCATAACTCCAGCATGGCAGCTGGAGAAGAAGATGCAATGAAATGAGATACTATATTTACCCTTCTATGAGGGCAAAATGAGTATGATGCATTCTTGCGCTCAATATGAATTACCCCATGAAGAATTGAGGGTGGAAGGAAAATACAAGACAAGGACTGACTGTTACTAAAAGAAAAACCATCCCTGGTGAAGGTGTCCACTGGGGATGTGAACCAACCCAGGGGATTGGATAATTCTTTAGGTCTTCACTTAATTAAAGGCTTGTGTCCTTTATTGAAGAAGGAGATTTTAATGGAAATGGTAAGGGTAGGGAAGAACCCAGTAAAGCCCTTCCTAACCATCTGGAATTATTTGCTCTCTAGCAAGAGCCCATAGTGCAGAGCTGCTCTGTAGAGATGCAGAGAGCATGTTGCAGGTTGGTTAGAAGAAAAAACTGGCTGTTTAAGAGCCAGTATGTAACCTAAACTACTCCACCAAAGCCCAAGGATTGGGGAAGGCTAAGGATAGAAGGTATGCTGACGTGTCTGCAACAAGAAAACCAGAAATAGGTTCTTAGTCTGTCTGGGACTTAGTACTAAGGCCAGAAATATTGATATTGGAGATCAAGCCCTGGTTGCTTGGTCAGCAAGTCAGTGGTCTAACCACTAAGAGCCCCTGCATTCTAACTATTGTTAGGGCAGCAGAACAAATCTTAGGTCCCAAGATTGGACAAGACCTACAGACATAAGTAGGAGTGGTAAAAACTCCGTCATTGTCTGAGAAGCTGCCACAAAAACAAGAATGCAAGGGGGAGACAACTCTGAAAAGAAACTCAGGGGCTTAGGGATAAGCCTTCAGTTAAGTGGTATCACTCTTACAGACCAAAATGTCTTAGTAAGAGGGACAGAGTTGAAAAAGACTTACGATGGAGTAAATCTCTGAAAAGAATAGTAAGAGACATGCTGATACAGGAGAAACTGTCAAAGGTAAAGGCATAGAGACTTTATTGATAGTTGTTACTCCTCCAGCTACTTAGAAGGAAGAGGAGTAACTTTACTACCTGTAAAGCATAATCATGCTAAGAGGCTCTATGAGCTAAAAGTCAGGATGTCTCTTTAATGTAAAATTTAGGATGGAACTGGTTGTAGATGCTTGTAATGAGAAGAAGCAAACTACAGGTTCTAAACCTCAAAACAGGAAAAAGGATTCAGTGAAGAGTCTATCAGCAACCCTGCGGCTGCTGGGTTTGCTGAAGCGGTTGAGGTTGTGGTTTCTTTAGCCTGGTTTGATGTTTTCCTTGTTTGGAAACAGCTGTATGATGGGTAGAGAAAGGATAAAACGTTTTCCCCTTGGGGGAATAAAGTTTGGTAGAAGATTTCCTACCAGCTGGGATAGAGGAAGGTGTAGACAATCCTTTGAAAGCAACAGTGCCAGTGGTTAACTGAGCAACGTGGCGTAAAGTCTCTTTGTTAAAGAGATTCTCCCCAGTACAAGGAGTATTTCCCAGCCTTTCTTGTACCCATTTATCCAAGTCAGACGCTTGGAGCCAGGCCATGCGTCGTGCCCCTATGGCTATAGCAGAAGTTCTGCTAACAGACTCAAAACAGTCCAGGGTAGCACGAGTAAGAAACCTAGAGATATTTTGAACATGACTAACCAGTAAAGAATAGTCTGCTGTTTTATGATCTTGAAGAAAAGGAGTCAAAAACAGCAAACTGTTTGTGACCTCTTCAAGAGATAGTCCCATATAGAAAAAATATGAGAGAATTCTTGTTGAAAACATGGATGCCTGGAAGCTTTTACGTCCAAAGGCATCTAAAGTTCTAGACTCACGATCTGGCGGATAAGAAGAGTGCTTTTTAGCACTTTTCACACGCCTCAATGCTGATTCCACAACAATAGAATGATGTGGAAGTTGAGTCTTTTGAAAACCTGGAGAAGGGGGCACTTTGTACAGAGAGTCAGTGGCCCTTGAAGCTGGGGATACCTTTAAAGGAGTTTCCCACATTCTAAGTAAAAGATCCTGTAAGGTTTGATGCAAAGGGAGCATGATGACCTCCTTTGGATTCTCAGGGATATGCAGAAACTCTGAATCCCCTGGTGCAGGATCTTGATCAGGTATAGAACATAAGATATGCCATACTGGGTCAGACCAAGGTCCATCAAGCCCAGTATTCTGTTTCCAACAGTGGCCAATCTAGGTCATATGTACCTAGCAGTTTCCCCAAGGGACACAGGTTCCACAATGCTTGTATTGGTTCAAGCACTGATATCCTGGGTCCCTTCTTAATAATGGTTTATGGACCTTTCCTCCAGGAACTTGTCCAAACCTTTTTAAACCCAGCTACACTAACAGCCTTTACTACATCCTCCGGTAACAAATTCCAGAGTTTGATTACACGTTGAGTGAAAAAATATTTTCTTTTATTAGTCTTAAATAGTTTACCCTGTAGCTTCATTGCATGTCCCCTAGTCTTTCTATATTCTGATAAGGTAAACAATCGATCTACGTTTATCCGTTCCACTCCGTTCATTAATTTATAGACTTCTTTCATATCTCCCCTCAGCAGTCTCTTTTCCAGGTTAAAGAGCCCTAACCTTTTTAGCCTTTCTTCATAGGAGTATCCTTCCATCCCCTTTACCATTTTGGTGGCTCTTCTCTGAACCTTTTCTAAAATCGCTATATCCTTTTTAAGATACGGCGACCAGAATTGCACACAATATTCAAGGTGCGGTCTCACCATGGAACGATATAGATGCATTATAATATCTTTTGTTTTATTTTCCATTCCTTTCCTTATCATACCTAGCATTCTATTTGCTCTCTTGGCCGCTGCTGCACACTGGGCCGAGGGTTTTAACATGGTATCCACAATGACGCCTAAATCTTTTTCCTGGGTGGTAGTTCCTAATGTGGAACCTTGCATCGTGTAATCATAGTTTGGGTTGTTCTTCACTAGGTGCATAACCTTGCACTTGTCCACATTAAATTTCATTTGCCATTTTGATGCCCCGTCTTCCAATTTATCAAGATCCTCTTGCAATTTTCCACAATCCTCTTGGGTTTTAACAACTTTAAATAGTTTTGTGTCATCTGCAAATTTGATAACCTCACTCGTTATTCCACTTTCCAGGTCATTTATGAATATGTCAAAAAGCAGCGGACCCAGCACAGATCCCTGGGGTACACCACTATTCACCTTTCTCCATTGGGAAAATTGGCCATTTAGCCCTACCCTCTGCTTTCTATCTTTTAACCAGTTCCTAATCCACAATAGTGCACTGCCTCCTATCCCATGACTCTTTAGTTTTGCCAAAAGTCTCTCATGAGGGACCTTGTCAAAGGCTTTCTGAAAGTCCAGATACACAATATCAACTGACTCACCTTTGTCCACCTGATTATTCACTCCTTCAAAAAAACATAACAGGTTAGTAAGACAAGATCTTCCTTGTCTAAAGCCATGTTGGCTGTCTCCCATTAGGTCATGACTATCTACATGCTGAGTAATTTTATTCTTTATGATGGTTTCTACCATTTTTCCTGGTACTGACGTCAGGCTCACCGGTCTGTAGTTTCCAGGATCACCCCTGGAACCCTTTTTAAAAATTGGTGTTACATTGGCGATCCTCCAATCTTCAGGTATTAGAGATGATTTTAATGATAGTAACCTTGCCATATCAAGCAGGAATGCTTGAAAAGAAATTTCCCCAGAAGGGGATCCTCTATCATGAGGAGTAAAGGTTAGATCTGTTGAAGATCTAGTCTTCGCACTAATGGATTGATCCATTGGAGTACCAGACCCAAAAAGGTGGAGCATCGGGTTGTCCTGAAAGGATTGTCGGCGGTACAACTCGAGGCCGGTACTGCGACGAATCGGTGGAAAACTATCCATGCCAGGGATGGACTCCAAACTCGGTACCGAAGGAAGCGAGCTTGTGGAAGTAAGCATGGAAGGCAACGGTACCGATGCAAACGTAGAAAACGGTACCGGCAGTGGTATCGCAGCTGGTACCGACACTGGAAGATCAGTCTGAGGCGACTCTAACGGTAGCAAAGGAACCGAGAGCGGTAGACTTTGATCTCCGGAACAATGTCTTCGGCACCGTCCGAGGTCGATACCGAGACGAGTCGGTACCCAATCATCCAGGCTAGAGATCGATTCTAGACTCGGCATCGAAAGCAGCGAATCTATCGAAACAGACCTGGAGGGTACCGACATGGATGCCAGAATCGGTACCGGGATCGATACCGATGCTGGAAGATCGGTCTGTAGGGCTCTAGCGGCACCGAAGATACCGAGAGCGCTATACTGCGATCATCGGTGTGGAGTGTTTCATCCAACACCATTGCCGATGCCGGGGTACTGGCACCGCTCCAAGCGGATACCACCACCAAGCATGGCTCAGGTATGTTCGCAGAGGTAAAAACCTCGGGAACAACCCGAAACCCCGTTAGTGCTTTGGAGGCCGAAGACTCCCGCCGGGATTTTAAAGTCAAATTGTCCTCGGGGGCAAGGCCAGAGCCATCTCGATGTTGAACATGAGATCTACCACCCGAGGACTGGCTAGTCTTTACAGACTTTTGTTGGGTTACCTGATCCTGTGAAAAAGAAATTGTAGCTGGTACCCTCAGGTCTGACGGGAACCACGTATCGAGTTGAGCTTGATGCTGAAAACTTCTTCTGGAAAAACTACTGCAGGAGGAACACTCCAGCGGATAGTGGTCAGGACCCAAACATGGAAGGCACCAGTTATGGGTGTCTAAAACTAACTTGGTACCGCCACAGTTGAAACATGTTTTAGGGATAGTGGCTGGCGTTTCCATGAAGGAAAGTGGAGAGGCCTAGTAGGCCGAAAGCTGTCAGGCACTAAACAGGGAAAAAATTCCCTACCAAAGAAAATAATTTTTTTTAGGAGAATGAGAAAGAAAACACCGGCGGTACCGGTGCGTTGAGGGAAGGCAGACGCGACCACAAGAAAAAACAAAAATAAAGGAAGAATTTTCTGCGGTGACAGGAGTAGGTCCTGCCGGCTCTGCGGAAAAACGAAAACTGAGGAGAGGCAGTTGGGAAAGGCGGGCGGGCAGCACGCAGGCATGGTGGGATGCTCCCAAAAGCGTTCTAATTAGATGCTGGGGAGCGTTCCCGCGCAGACTCCGTTGGTACCGACGTACCCATATGTGAAGACTCATTCCTGCTTGTTCCTGGAGATATGTTGCTGGGCACTTGTGTTTGAAGAAAATTGTCAAAGTTTCTGGGGGGAGAAGAGTCCAATTCACAACATAGTGATTCCTAGTGGCTAATCTTAGAAACCAACACATGAAACTGCACAAAATCAGGAGCAGCAGAAGGCCTTTTTCTTTGGGAGGGACCATGCACCACCTCAAGCTCTGCGTTAATTCTACCTCATGGGCAGAGACCCTTCCTGTTCTGTCTGTGGGGATCCAATCTCCTGCAGGCAAATAGGAAGGGTCTTTACTGCATTCACGGCTTCTCCTTCTGCCTGCAGGGGATAGGATCCCCATGGGCTGTATTAAGGGCAAGTTGGAGAGGATGAATTGCAGACTTCGGTTGGTCTTGGAGGATGAGAGTGCAGTACTCTAGATGAGGGAAGATAAGAGCTTGAAGGACTGTATGGAAGTCTTGATATATTAGAAGAAGCATGAGACGTTGTATAGTTTTAAATTTGTAGTAAATAATCTTGGCAGTGTTTTTGATGTATGTAGAGATTCTAATCACTACTTTCTAAGATTCTACAAGATTCTAATCACTACTTTCAAAGCCCTGAACAACCAATCTTCCCCATCTATCAAAGAACTGATCCACTATACACACTTAAATAGAACCAAACGATCAGTAATGGCCAACACACTGCTGGTTCCTAAAGAAATGACCACTTGCACAAAAATGACCTCTAACAGAGCTTTCTCAATCTGCGCTCCCCTGGCCTGGAATGCCCTCCCAGCTGACATGCGTACCATTCCCAGCCAATCCCAATTCCGAAGGGCCCTCAAGCATTACCTTTTCATGAGACACTACCCTGTTTCTAACAATGAACGCCAAATAATCATTGAACCACACAAACTACCCAGACCAGACCAGCATAGAACAGAAAAGAATAGCTGGCTTAAGCCAGCCCATGCTGAATAACATTGGGTCTAAACCAATACGCAAGCTACACTGTATATATTGTGTCACACCCTCATCGGGCCCCTCCGGTGGAGACTGGTATTATGGCTTAATACCTTTTCTTGGCTCTCTATATGTTATAGATAGCCCTGCCTGGCCCTCTGTGGGTGGTAGTTGTACCGTCTTCTTGTAATCACTCAAACACACAGTTCACACTTTAAATCAAGGGCTTTATTCCCCGTCCAATGAGGTATTCTTTTTCTTGAAGAACAAAATAATCAAAAGCCACTCTGGCAAATAACAGAAGCAAACATTGAACAAAAAGTGCTTTCCTCAGCTTTAACTTTTTAACAAAAGAAAAACAGTTCTCTTCATGAGCACTTAATCCTTTTCTTTTGCTGATATAAATCAATCAGGATTCACTTTAAACCAAGCAACTTCTGCCAGTGACTGTGTTGCTGTTTAAACCTTCCTTGTACATGTATTTTCTTATCTCAGTGAAAACTCTTCCTCTTCAGTTGTCACTAGCGAACATTCCATGGGTTCAGTGTTATCTGGTACATTAGAAATATCATATGGCATTAAAGGATAACCATTTGTACCTACGTTTTCTGTAGCAGCTGTCCTGCCGAGCTCACTCTGGTTAATCACGTCAGCTACGTGACTGCTTCCTGGCTTTAGGCTAAAACACTGCTGGGTATTACCGTATACTCTGGATAATGGCTTGTAAGAGCACTCCTCCTGTGTAAAGCTATGAGGTAACTGCCCATAAACACTGGTATTAGAATCAAACAGCTTGTGTCCTGTCTTGAATGGGTTAAAGGCTAATTCCTCTGATACAGCTGTGGGACTTTTCAGTGCTGACAACGGCACTCGAGAGAAGTCTGAGCATTTAAAGTTGCTAGCAGAATTATAAGGTAAGAGACCTTCCTTTCTCTTGTAACTGCCCGTACAAGGAAAGAAGTTGTTTCCTTTTCCCTTTATCTCTGCTCTAGGCTGGCTTCTTCTATTAATCCTGGACTTAGCCCATTCGGGTGTAAAACAGTCCTGTTCCACTTTGAATGCCTTGCTTCCTGCAACAGGATTCCTCCCTCTTCTCTTCTGGCTTTCACACACACACTCTGTGTTCAACAGCTGATCTCCACACGTACTCACATAGTCCTGAGACTCATTCAAGCTGTCCTCTGGTATACGTTGCTGACCCTCTCTCTCATTTCCTTCCTTCCACCAACTTTGGTCCTGGAGATGAGATTGGCTTATAGTGTTTCTTTCTCTTTCCCTCCGTTCCCACGACTGAGGTTGTTGCTTCCACCTCTGTCCGTGCTCACTCTCCCTCACTGCTTGTGAGTGTGCCTTATGTATCTGTCCCCGGGTTCCACCCCTTCTCAGCTGATCCCTATCAGGTAAATCAACCTCCATTCTCATGCTGGCTGGGTGTGTCTTTTTACCCTTTTTCCACGTGTGCTGTGGTTGCTCATAGTAACTATTTGACATGTTTTTGTTTACCTCATCAGGTTCTGCCTGATTTTCTCCGTTAATCTCCATTTCCTCTGGGTCCCCTGGGTTTACCTTGTGACACATTCCCCCCCTTAAAACATTACTTGCTGCCGCCATTTCAGGTGGACAGCATGTAATTCGTGAGAGCGCGTCCGCGTTACCATGCAGTTTTCCCGCTCGATGTTGAACCTTGAAATGAAAAGCCTGCAGAGCCAAATGCCACCGGGTTAGTCTGGCATTGTTATTTTTCATCTGATGTAGCCATTTTAATGGGGCATGATCAGTTATTAATATGAATTGCCTCCCAGTGAGATAAAAACGAAAAGCTTCAATAGCCCACTTAATAGCCAGGCATTCTCTCTCTATTGTAGCATAGTTCCTTTCCGCGGGAGAGAGCTTCCTACTGAGATAGGCCACAGGATGCTCGCTGCCCTCGAATATCTGGGACATCACCGCCCCTAACCCCGTGTCTGACGCGTCAGTTTGTAGTATAAAGGGCAGGTTAAAATCAATGCCTCGTAAGATCGGGGCGTTACACAATTTCTCTTTAAGGGTCCTAAATGCTATCTCTGCCTCGGGAGTCCACCTAACCTTATTTGGCGCATTTTTCTTTAACATCTCTGTAAAGAGAAGGCTTTCTTCCGCAAAGTGAGGTATGAAGCGGCGATAATAACCTAATAATCCTAGGAAACTCCTCACTTGTTTTTTGGTACTGGGCCTAGGGAATTCCTGCACGCTTTTTATTTTACTGGCCAATGGCTTTACCACGCCTCGTCCGATCATGTGGCCTAGATATTTAGCCTCCTCCGTGGCGAACATACATTTGTCCGGATTAAGTGTGAGGCCTGCCCTTCTGAAAGCTCTGAGAACCGCCTCAACCCTAGTAAGATGTTGTGGCCATGTTGTGCTATAGATTACTACGTCGTCCATGTACGCAAGAGCGTATTCATGGTGTGGACGTAGAACCTGGTCTACCAGCCGTTGGCACGTGGCCGCGGCTCCATGTAACCCAAAGGCATTCGCCGAAATTGGTACAGTCCAATAGGCGTAGAAAATGCCGTTTTGGGTTTCGAATCCCTGGTCAATGGGATTTGCCAGTACCCTTTACTCATGTCTAATGTGGTTAAGTATTTCGCCTGCCCCAAACGATCTAGTAGGTCGTCTATCCGGGGCATGGGATACGCATCAAACTGCGAGATGTCATTGAGCTGTCAGAAGTCTATACAGAACCTTAAAGTTCCATTGGGTTTGGGTACCAGTACTATCGGACTGGACCATGGGCTCCTGGACTCCTCTATTATGCCTGTAGCGAGCATTTCCTTTACTTGGGCAATTACTTCTTGGGTTCTAGACTCGGCCATTCTATATGGTCGTTGTCTTATAACCCGTCCAGGAGTCGTGATGATTTCGTGGGCTACAAGATGTGTTTCTCCGGGTAGGGTAGTTAATACGTCAGAGAATTTTACGAGTAACCGCATTAACTCCTGTTGTTGTTGAGGGGTTAAGTCCGTGCCCATCTTAGGAGAGGGTCTTTTAGCCCAATCCGCTATTTGGGGTCCTAAATCTTCTTCCAGCCTTTCCTCCCCTAAGGCCGTTAAGCTCTTTACCTCCCGCATCCCCGTGGAGCCAAATCCATTCTTCCCTCTTTCTGTGGATGATAAGGAGGGTACTTCCTCAACAATTGGGAACCCTACGCGCTCACAAATTAGCTGTGCCACTCGATCACCTGTATGTATTTTGAAATCTTTGTCCCCAAAATTAAATAGGAGGACCTTTACCGGGCCTCGATAATCCGGGTCAATAACTCCCGCACCCACATCTATCGAGTACCGTACCGCTAGACCCGATCTCGGAGCTATGCGGCCGTAACACCCTTCCGGCACTTTAACCTGAATGCCAGTGTCTATTAATGCCTTCCCACCTTTAACCACTACCCGCGTTCTCTGCACTAAAGAGATCGTATCCCGCAGCTACTGCGGATGCTCTCTTTGGGCCCTTAGCATGTTCAGTAATTTTACAAAATTGTAGAGTAAACTTTGGCTTTACTGGCGTAGGCGATTCCCGGGCCTGTGACTCCCTTTTTAGTGGTTTTCCAAAAAGTGGGCTGGGAATACTAGCTATTATAGCTTCTGCCTGTACTTCCTTAGCTGCTGAGGGACATGGTGTGGCTGCAGGGACCAATATTTCTTGTAAATCCTTCTCCATTTCTCGGCAGAAGGGAAGCCAGTCCCGCCCAAGGACAACCGCATATGGTAAGTTGGGTACCACTGCTATCAGCATTTGGTGGATGGCCCCTAAACCCTGTATGCCTATCTCATACAATGGATAGTGGGACGCTTCTCCATGAACGCATCGTATGCGCACTTGACCCTCTACTTGATTCGAGGGGAATGACCGATGCTTCTCTATGATACCCCAAAAATCTTGCGAGATCATACTTTGATCCGCCCCTGAATCAAGTAGAGCTAAGACCAGTACTCCCTCCACCCGAACCATTTGAACAAATCCCTCAGGTATTGGTTCCTCCTTTTCTATTACAAGGGCCGTCTTAACCTTACATTCTCCTCGAATGTGTCCAGGCTTTCCACATTTGTAACATTTCTTAATGTTTGTGGAGGAAACCTCTTTGGCCATATTACCACTAGGTGCCTTAATTCTTTCATACCTCTTCCATTCATCTGATTCATCCATACCTGCTACTTTTAAAAGGTTTACCCTGGATGTATCAGTTCTCTTAGCTTCCCTGAATACTTCAGCCATCCTAGTTGCTTCCTCCATATTGGAGCAATTCTGTAACGTAAGAAACGTTTTCATCTCTGGGGTTACTGCCAACAAGAACTGTTCTAGAATAATTTCGTCTAGAATTGATTCTACTGGTTTTCCCTCTGGATCTAACCATTTATAGGCAAGATTCCTAAGCCTTTGATACAATGCTTTCGGGGTTTCAGTTATATGCATGTGTGCCTCTCTAAACCATCGCCTATAATGCCTAGGTGAAAGGCCTAGTCTGTCTTTTACAGCCCTTTTAATTTCTACATAATTATTAGCCAGGCTGGCCGGCATAGCTTTAAATGCAGACAAAGCTTCACCGCTTAGGGTCATTGCAAACCGCATTGCCCATTGCTCAGATGGCCATTGAAGATTACTAGCAATCCTCTCAAAAGCTTCTATAAAATCATCCGGATTGTCCTCCGGTTTTAACTGTCCCAAAGACAAAGCAAAGTTAGTGTTCATCTCTACTTGCGGTATTGATGTAGTACGTGCTACTTCTTCACCAGTTTTTTTTCAGCAGAGCGTCCACAGCTTCTAATAGCGGCCTTTGCTGCTCCCTCGCAGAAGCTATGTATTGCTCCTGTAAATGCTGCACCATTCGGGCTTGCTTGTCCCACTGTTCAGCTATCCATGACATCACGTCCTGTGGTTCCATCTTCTCCAGACGCTGTTCCTGTAAGAAAAAGAAAAGAGAAAGGCCCACCAAGTGCGGTATCTTATACAGGACTTTACTCTAGACTAGAGCGCCCCCTCTTTCCTCACAGAATATCCTATCCCAGTCCACACAGGCTACTATTACCTTAGTCTCCTGGCAGACTCAAGCATGTGAGAAAGGGTCTTTTCCAGTCCTCTGGCCGACCTGCCAGCGAATATTCCACTGCACTTGTCTTGTGATGCCAATATTCTCCTTTCCTTTGGGCAATGTCTTTTTGTTTCTTCTGTTCCAAAAATATTTTGCCTCCCCAAAAAAAAATATCCTGCCAACTACGCCATTTTTATGTCACACCCTCATCGGGCCCCTCCGGTGGAGACTGGTATTATGGCTTAATACCTTTTCTTGGCTCTCTATATGTTATAGATAGCCCTGCCTGGCCCTCTGTGGGTGGTAGTTGTACCGTCTTCTTGTAATCACTCAAACACACAGTTCACACTTTAAATCAAGGGCTTTATTCCCCGTCCAATGAGGTATTCTTTTTCTTGAAGAACAAAATAATCAAAAGCCACTCTGGCAAATAACAGAAGCAAACATTGAACAAAAAGTGCTTTCCTCAGCTTTAACTTTTTAACAAAAGAAAAACAGTTCTCTTCATGAGCACTTAATCCTTTTCTTTTGCTGATATAAATCAATCAGGATTCACTTTAAACCAAGCAACTTCTGCCAGTGACTGTGTTGCTGTTTAAACCTTCCTTGTACATGTATTTTCTTATCTCAGTGAAAACTCTTCCTCTTCAGTTGTCACTAACGAACATTCCATGGGTTCAGTGTTATCTGGTACATTAGAAATATCATATGGCATTAAAGGATAACCATTTGTACCTACGTTTTCTGTAGCAGCTGTCCTGCCGAGCTCACTCTGGTCAATCACGTCAGCTACGTGACTGCTTCCTGGCTTTAGGCTAAAACACTGCTGGGTATTACCGTATACTCTGGATAATGGCTTGTAAGAGCACTCCTCCTGTGTAAAGCTATGAGGTAACTGCCCATAAACACTGGTATTAGAATCAAACAGCTTGTGTCCTGTCTTGAATGGGTTTTAAAGGCTAATTCCTCTGATACAGCTGTGGGACTTTTCAGTGCTGACAACGGCACTCGAGAGAAGTCTGAGCATTTAAAGTTGCTAGCAGAATTATAAGGTAAGAGACCTTCCTTTCTCTTGTAACTGCCCGTACAAGGAAAGAAGTTGTTTCCTTTTCCCTTTATCTCTGCTCTAGGCTGGCTTCTTCTATTAATCCTGGACTTAGCCCATTCGGGTGTAAAACAGTCCTGTTCCACTTTGAATGCCTTGCTTCCTGCAACAGGATTCCTCCCTCTTCTCTTCTGGCTTTCACACACACACTCTGTGTTCAACAGCTGATCTCCACACGTACTCACATAGTCCTGAGACTCATTCAAGCTGTCCTCTGGTATACGTTGCTGACCCTCTCTCTCATTTCCTTCCTTCCACCAACTTTGGTCCTGGAGATGAGATTGGCTTATAGTGTTTCTTTCTCTTTCCCTCCGTTCCCACGACTGAGGTTGTTGCTTCCACCTCTGTCCGTGCTCACTCTCCCTCACTGCTTGTGAGTGTGCCTTATGTATCTGTCCCGGGTTCCACCCCTTCTCAGCTGATCCCTATCAGGTAAATCAACCTCCATTCTCATGCTGGCTGGGTGTGTCTTTTTACCCTTTTTCCACGTGTGCTGTGGTTGCTCATAGTAACTATTTGACATGTTTTTGTTTACCTCATCAGGTTCTGCCTGATTTTCTCCGTTAATCTCCATTTCCTCTGGGTCCCCTGGGTTTACCTTGTGACAATTGCTGTAAATAACGCTGTAGATATGTTAATCCCTGTTGAATCCAAGTTCTTGACCCTTGTTTAATGTAATTCTATGCGGTCCGCCCGCATAGTAATATGTTGTTTGTTGTAAACCGCACTGATATGTAATAGCGCGGTATATAAGAGAAGTTACATAAATAAATAAATCGTGATATATTAGAAGAAGCATGAGGCATTGTATAGTTTTAAATTTGTAGTAAATAATCTTGGCAGTGTTTTTGATGTGTGTAGAGAAGGATAGGTGTTGATCAAGGGTGACACCTAGATAACACACCTCTTGTTTTACATGAAGGTGAGTTCCAACTAATATAATGGTATCCGGTGGAGTGAAATTGCTCTCTCTAGTGATGTACAGGGCTTCCATCTGTTTGAGGTTTAAGGTCATGTTGTGAGTGGCAAGCCATGATGTAATGATGGAGAAGCAGTTTGTTAAGTTTGTGATGTCAGGATTGAGCGTATTGATGGGTGCATAAATCATAATGTAATCAGCATATATATGGCAATAGACATTGAATGTCTGTATGACAGCGCAGATCGGTTGGATAAATATGTTAAATATTAAGGCCAAAAGAGCTGAACCTTTGGGAACTCCTTGTTCCTGGGTGTAAGGTACTGATTTTGTTGAACCTGAGTTTACCTGATGTTGTCTGTTTGAAAAGTAGGATATGAATAATTTCAGAGAGGTTTCTGCTATTCCAATTGCTTGCAGCCTCTTGATAATTATCTTGTGAGGAATTGAGTCAAATGTTGCTTTGATGTCCAGGAAAATGAGCAGGAATCCTGTATTAAGTTAATAACAGGTACAAACAAACCTATCTAGGAGTGCTGTCATGAGCGATTCCATACCATGGAGGGGTCAAAAGCCATATTGTTGGGGGATCAAATGGAGAGTGAGAGTCTATGTGTTCCTGGAGTTGGCAGAGTATTATCTTTTCAATTATCTTGGTTATGAAAGGGAGGCTGGGTATGGGTCTCTATGATGTTGGCTAGTTGATGTCATTATGGGTTCCCTTTCTCACAGGGTGGATTGTGACCATTTTGAGTTCAAGTGGAATATATCCTTGTCTTAAGGAAAGCTGAGTGATCCTAAGGATTGTTGGTGTGAGTTCTTGCTTGGCGAAATTGATCCAGCTGACTGGGCATGGGTCAAGATGAGATGTAGTTGTTTTGATGTTGGCGATGGTTTCTTTTATGTGGTCAGATGTTACTACTGAGAATGCTTGATGGTTAGCAAATTGGGAGACTGCAGGGGCACCTTCGCAGGTTGCTCCCAGCCATCGCGCTTGATGTCGCGTCAAGAAAGGCTCCAGTGTCAATGTCCATGGCCCTTGATAGGGCAGATGGTGAATCCTTCCATGGCTCCGACCAGAGCACAGATGGTCTGACTTGTGAAAGGAGTTAGTTACCTTGAGATATTACAAAAGCACTCTCTTGACATTCACTAGGCAAAGGTCCTTATCCTTCCCTTGGCATTATTTCTTAGAAAAGGAGGGCAGACATGCCACCTGACTAATATGAAAGGGTGACACCATCTTGGGCAAGGAGGGGACAGGCCGAATGTACAAGGCCTCCTCCAAGAATGACAAGTAAGGATCCCTGCACGACAGTGCCTGAAACTTGAAGATATGATCCACCGAGCAAATCATGACGAGGAAGAGAGCCTTAAGGGAGCGTGGCCCACTTCAGGGGCTCAAAGGGCTCAGATATCAAGGCCCGGAGAACTAAGCAGAGATCCCAAGAAGGAATGAGCGACTGCAGGGGGCTATGCAAGTGTCATGCCCTCTGAAGGGAATAAGACAAATCAGGGTTGAGGCTAAAGGATGCTCTGCCACTGGCCCCCTGAAGCAGGACAAGGCCATCACCTGAATCTTCAGGAAATTAAGTAAGAGGCCCTTGTCATGATCATCCTGAAGAAAGGTCAGCAAGGAAGGCAAGTCTGCTGTACTAGGATCAAATTGATATTCATGGCACCAGCGTTCAAACAGGCACCAGACACGAACACAATCCCTCCCCCAATCTAGCTTCTCCTCTTTATTCTCCATGTTCCAATACAGCATTGCCCCTCTCTTCTTCCTGCAGCCATCTTTGCTGTTGCTTCCTGGATACATGCAAGCATCAATAAAACAGAGGGAAGAGGCAACCCCTTTGAACTTGTGCATGCTGCTAAAGGCTTTGCCATTCCCACCCTTTTGTTTACGAAGGGGTGAGACAAGTAGATCCAAAAAGCAGCACACACAATCTCGAAGGTCTCGCTTCTGTTTCATTGCAGCTACCATACATCTAGAAGCATCATCATCAAAGGACGCAGAGGGGCGGGTGATCGACCGATGAGAGTCAAGTGAGGCTGCCGCTACGGGGGCATGTTGGAAGCATTTCCTGCCACCTTCAAAAATTTGCTGTCTAAGGCTACTGCCTCACTTGGCCTAAATTTAGAGCCACCTCTTGCAGCAGGAAAGGCAATAAGGCTGGCACAGTCCCTTGCTTCACCAGCAAACTCCAATGGGGGCCTCACCACTGACCCTCTCAGTGATTTGAATTGTTCTATGTGACCCTTTTCTTTAAAAAGTCTTGGGACACTTGCAAAAGGTGTCACTTTATTTACCAGTTAATGTCCTTTCCTTGACTCCTGCTAAACCAGTCCAGACAAGTAGGTTGTGTTCCTCTACCAGCTGACTGGTGGAAACAAAGAACAATGAAAAGCCCAGATTTCAATGACATTACTCCTATGTCTCTATTCGCCTCAGCCACCTGAGGTCCCTTTAGTATTCGTCCCAAAGTATATGGGAGAAACATGGCAAGCCTCACACAACCTCAATTGTGGTCAACAATAATTAATAAACAGTAGAGAACTATGTACAGGTAAGCATAAACAGAATGGTGTCAGAAAAAGATGAACCTGCAGAGCCAAGTGTAGAAGATCATAGAGAACCCAAGGGTACCGCAGCAGAACAGAGCAAATACAGTTTCATGGGCAGACCCTGGACTGGTCTAGCAGGACTCAAGGAAAGGACATTTAACTGTTAAGTAAAATGTCACCTTCCATATCATCCTGGTAGACTAGGCCAGACAATTGGGATTTACCAAAACTACAACTCTACTGGGCAGGAAAAAAAAAGACACAGCAGCTCACAAAACACTTCAGCCAAAGGCCATGTTCGCCTGTGCATGGATATCCAAATGGTAATGCTTGACAAATGTGAAAAGTGAAGCCCACATTGCTGACTAATAAATATCTGCAGGGGCTACCAAGCTCCGCTCTGCCCATGAAGATGCTTGTTCCGCAACAGATGCACCAAGGCAATGATCTCCTTAATCCAGCGCCTCAAAAGTCAACTTGGCCCCTGCATCACACTTGCACGGGCCAGCAAACAGCACAAAAAGAAGGTTGGACTTATGAAAGGAATCTGGAACCTCCAAGTAGCAGAGAAGCCCTCTCTGGACAGCCACAAGGCAAAGATCCTTATCCTTCCTCCGATACTGCTCATTCGAGAAAGGGCAGGCAGACCACCTGGCTCACGTGAAAGGGAGAAAGCACCTTAGGCAAGAAGGAAGACATAGGCCAAATGGAAATGGGCTCCTTTGAAAAAGATAGATAAGGATGTTGGGCATGTCATAGCCTGCAGCTCGGAAATCTTCCTTGCAGAAAAATTGCGACCAAGAAGAACGTCTTGAACATCAAATCCTTTAAAATAGCGTGTTTCAATGGCTCAAAGGGCGCCACCATCAGGGCCTGGAGCACCAGACACAGGTCCCAAGCAGGGATCATAGACTGGAGGACAGAATGCAGACATCGAACCCCCTGGAGAAAGCGTGAGACCTTTGGGTAGAAGGCCAGAGATTTACCAGCCACTGAACCTCGGAAACAGGCCAAAGCTGTCACCTGAACTTTCAGGGAGCTATTGGAAAGGCCTTTCTCTAGGCCATCCTGTAGAAGGCCAACATAGATGGCACCTTGGCCGCCTCAAGAGCCAACTGCCAAGGGCCGCACTATCACTCAAAGAAGCACCAGATCCGCATGGATGGAAGCTTGGTAGACCTCCTCCAGGCTCTGAGCAGAGTAAGGACCACTGCTAGTGAGAGTAGCCCTTACCTGCTAGCAGTCTCCTTTCAAAAGCCAGGCAGTAAGCAAAAAAGGAACTGGGTCCTCCAAGATGATTAGTCCCTGCCACAACAGGCCACGAGAGGTCTCCAAACCACACTCTCCCTGACCAATCTGGTGCCACAGAACAATCCTATCTGGGTGGAGTTCTATACGTCAAAGCACATGCCCAACAATGGGTCATGGAAGGAACACATACTGCAGGTGTGGACTTGGCCAAGGCTGGATCAGGGTGACGACGCCCTTGGACCCCATCTCCGTGTGGTGACTGAAGAAGCGGCAAACATTGGCGATGGAGCGGGTTGCCATCAGATCCATTTTGGAGCAACCCCAGCAACACAGAATCAACTGAACACCTCCTGACTCAACTCCCACTCTCCAGGATCCAGAGAGTGCCAGCTGAGGAAGTCCACTTCCACAGTATCCACCCCAGCAATGTGCTGAGCCAAAAAGGTTAGGAAGTTCTTCTCTGCCTAGGCAAACAGGAGAGACATCTCCAGAGCTACCCCGGCATTCCTTGTGCCGCCTTGCTGATTGACAGCAGCCACTGCTGTGGTACTGTCTGAAAACACTCAAACTGCCTGGCCCTCAATCAGGGACTGGAAACTCAGAACAGCCAATCTAATGACCCTTGCCTCGAGCTGGTTGATGGACCACATCGCTTCCCTGTGGTTCCTACAGCACTGGGTCATATAGTCTTGGCAATGGGCTCCACGGCCCGAGAGACTGGCATCCATCATCAGGAGGATCCAGAAGAAATTGTCTAGCAGCACGCTATTCCTCAGATGACCAGGCTGTTGCTGCCATCACTGCAGGCCAGACCTCACCATCCATGAGAACAGGAGCCTGCGTGCAAAGTCCTGAGAACTCGGAGATAACTGAGTCAGCAGAGACAGCTAGAGTGGTTGCATTTGGGCATGCACCCACGACATCATCTTTATGGCTCCCGTCATCAATCCGAAGAGCTGAAGATAATCCCAGACTCTGGGAGTCTGGTGCGCACAGAACAGCACCAGGCAATCCAACAATCTTTCAACTTTCTCCTCTGGCAGGAAAACTCTGCCCACTCTAGTGTCAGAACATGCTCCCAGAAACTCCAGGGACTGGGAAGGCAAGAGCTGGCTCTTTCCCTGATTGATCACCCAGTCGAGGCTCTCCAAAAGGACACCACTCGGTACTCCACCTGAGATGTCTCAGAAAGGGAATGGGCCTGGATGAGCCAGACATCCAGATATGGATGGATACAGATGCCTAGATGCCGCACTGCGAAGACCACTACCATTATGTCCTTGGAGGCGGTCGATAGCCAGAAAAGGAGGGCGACAAACTGAAAGTAAGAGCCAAGCACAGCAAAATGCAGATATTTCTGTTGATCCACCCGGATTGGGATATGAAAATATGCCTTGGCCAAATCCAGAGAACTCCCCTTAGTGCACTGCTTGGATCATGGAGTGCAAGGTTGCCATCCAGAAGCGCAGGATGTGCAAGTGCTTGTTGACACTCTTGTGGTCCAGAATGGGCCAGAAGGAAACGTCCTTTTCTGGGCACCACAAAATAGATGGAGTATCTGCCACTGCCCTGCTCATCTGGAGGGATGGGTACCACTGCCTTTAGGTGCAGCAACATATCCACCGTAACCTGCACAGCAGCACTTTTGATCACAGACCCATAAAGGGAAATTACCAAGGCATCTGGAATCAGCTTTTTGCACTTTATGACATAGCCAAACTGAAAGGTGTCACCCAGTGATTCTTGATAACTTGGGCTCATTCCTGAAAGAAAAGGCGAAGCCTGTCTCCAACTGGAGGTCCCAGGGAATGGGCCCCCAAACCTTCATTGTGCAGCCTGGGAGAGTCCTCCTGTGGAAGGGACAGAGTTCCTGGGCCCAAGCACTCCACAAAGGGACTGAGAATGATCGGAAGCAGAAGTGACGAAAGGTTTTCCAGGTCGGTAATGACGAGAGTCCTGAGACCCCCGGGAATCCAGCCAGCTGTGCCCTCGGTTGACAGGCGGAGGCTGATGAGAAAGGGGCACCAGCTCGCTTCACAGGCCCCTTGGATCTATCTTCTGGAAGGTGGTAAGATTTTGTCTTGCCCAGGTCCTTCACTAGCTTCTCCAATTCAGCTCCAAAAAGAAGCTTCCCCTTAAAAGCCAGTTGGAAAATGAGTCCGCTTCCCAGTGCCGGAGTCAAATCCAACACAGTGACACCGTCATCAGGGTACCATCACTGGCCACCAAATGTACCAGGTCATACATGACATCAGAAAGGAAGGCTGTAGCAGACTCCAAAAGTGGGGTAGCATCATCCACTGGAGCAGGGCTCGAGTTGTCAGGCTGGTACATATTGCCAGCTGCAGAAGAGCAGCCGCCACTGTGAACTGACTCCACAACAACAAATCCACCTTGCGGTCTAGAAAATCCTTTGAGGCCGATCCTCCTTTCACAGGAATGGTGGTCTGTCTGGTAAACTGCTGTGACCTGCGCATCCACCTTGGGAATGCCAAACCACTCAATTCACTCCTTCTCCAGGAAAGTATAGATCTTCTCATACTCTCATACTCCCTTAGGTGGGGAGTTGGAAGAGTCCCACTCTGACTAAATCATATTGTATCCTTGATCACATCGGGGACCGGGAAGACAGTAGTGGATTTCCGCACCTCTTGAAGGAGCGGGTGTATATTCGGCTCCTGCTCTGTGCCAGAAGCATCCATCAAGTTCAAGGTGGATGAGACTGTAGCCATCAATGCCAATAGCTCCTCCTTCCGGAATAGGCAAATCACTCTGGCCTCTTCACAATCTTCTGAAGACGAGAGTACTTCTTCATCCACGTCAAAGCCCAATACTGAGCCATAGTCAAAATCTTAGACAGCTTCCAGCTGTCCTCCATCTCCAGAGGGCACCCCTCGTTGGGGATATTTATGGTAATCAAACAGGGCTTCCATTCTTAGCATGCCCTGCATGAGACTGCATCCGTGGACACCCAGAGGCCGCAGGGTCTGAATTTCCATGCCAGATGGACCAGGCCTGCTGCCAAAAAGAACAGAATTCCAGGAAGGACAATCCTGAGTCTGGAAGCTCTCCTCTCAGAAATGACTACCCAACATCAGAAAGCACAGCCAAGCCGCCACAGATCCCCTAGAGAATGATGAGCAGCTCACAGCATGGTCGCTGGATCCTCTGGCCAGCTGGATATTCTTATCCATAGCACCATCCATCACTTCCTGCCTTGATGCATCATCGGGCTGGGAGAGGGGAAGCAGGTCCTCCAAGGATGACTCAGAAGCTGTCATGCAAGAAGAGCAGAGTCCAGAATCCAGAGATGAGGCACCTTGCTTGCCAGAGGTCAAACAACATTCCTGGAAGAAGACAGATGGTTAAGGCAATTAACACAACAGTGCATGCTAAGGCTGTGGTGGCCCAAAGGCATGTGTTAACTGCACTTTCATTGTAATGCATGTAACAGGTGCTAGGAAAGGAGCGCATTGGAAACGCTTGGGCAGAACATGCAATAAGATTGCGTGATCGCCAGGTGCACAATAGGTAAAAATGCTTCTAACGCATGCAGAAAAAGGCAGGAAACCCCCAGACCATGACAACGGTCACCAGTGGTCCACCCCGAATTGTGTCTCAGGAAGACAGAATCAGGAGCCCCCAAACAAGGACAATGACGAGATCAAGCCTTGGTACTCACCCGCTGAGAGCCCCAGGCAGAGGATCTGTGCCGGGCTCAGCTCTACCTCTCTGAAACTGTCTTGAAGGACTACCAAAAGGGACTGCTACTGCTGGAAAGAAATCTGCATTTGTAAGTATTTACTTCTGGGAAATTCTCTAAATCTTGCGTAAAAGGGAATTCTTTTAGTTAAAGCTGATAAATCTGTGTATTTTAGAATCCAGGGTATTTGTTAATTCAGTCAGGGCCTGGTATCAGTGGATAGCTTTTAGTTTAAATGTAAAACTCAGTAGAGCTTTTAGTTTAAATGTAAAACCCAGCAGAGAGCTTTTAGTTTAAATTTAAAACCCAATCAGGGCCTAGTATCAGAAGACAGCTTTTAATTTAAATCAAATCAGAGTATAAATTAGCATAGAAGGAAGAATAAGGTAAATATTCTGAGTTGAAAGAAATGATTTTTTTTCTGGAGACCTTTAGAAAGAGGCCTTCCAGTTAGGAGGCAAGATATCTAGGAATTTGTTTTCAACCAGCGTTAAAGCCAAGTGACAGATCAAAGGGGCAAATTGAAAGGCTTCCTCTATCAAACTATGGGCTGTATAAATAACCCAGGAAATTGCTAACAGATTTATTTATTTAACCAGTTTTCTATACCGCCTTATCCTTCAATCAAAGCGGTTTACATTATGTATTCACTACAAACAGGTACTGGATACATTCCCAGATTACCTTAGAAGCACAGGTCTCGGACCTGTGTAGCAAGCCAGCCTTTAGTAAGTGTTAATTCCTCCAATCCACCTTGTAATCTTAGCTTTATAGGCTCTTAAACCTATTAAAGGGGGAGAGGTGGTCAAATTCACTTTTAAGTTCATCTGGTTATCCTCACCAAGAATAAATTAATTAAGGCTGTGAAATTAATTAATCTTGAGGTGGACAAAGTCTCTTAAACTTAATTGGTATAGCTTTTTAAGTACAAGTATTCCTAGTAATTTTAAGTAAACAGCTTAAATAGCTAAACAAAACCTTAAAACTAAGATGCAGACAGCAATCCAGCAGTGAGATGGGGGCTATCCAGTCTTTTGCACTGAATGTCACATGTATGATTTTCTCCATTGGTAAGGGGTCTTATGTGTGCACTAGGTGCAAGGAGCTCTTTGCCTTCAGGGAACGAGTCCAATTTCTGGAGGCTAGAGTAGCAGAGGATAAAAGGAAGACAGAAAGGTACATAGACTAGACCTATAGGGATGTAGTACTGAAGTCCCACCTCCAGTCTGTCAGTTTTTCAGTTCTCATGGGGAAGAGAGATCATGTGAAAGGAGTGCATCACCTTGGTGTGGCAGGAAATGATCCTGTAGCTAGAACCTGTCCGTCCAGAGATGTAAAAGCCTTGTACACCAAGGAGGTTTTCCAGGGTCATGTGCCCATGAGGGAAGAGTCAGAACAGCCATTACAGTTGGCGATGCAATCATTAGGCATGTAGATAGCTGAGTGGCTGGTAGACATGAGGATCACCTGGTAATATGCATGCTTGATAAGAAGGTAGTGGACCTTATACGCCACCTAAACAAACAAAGTTTTAGATAGTAGTGGGGAGGAATCTGCTATCTTGGTATATGTTGGCACCAGTGACACAGGAAATTGTGGGAGGGAGGTTCTGGAGGCCAAATTTAGGCTTTTGAGTAGAAAGTTGAAATCCAGAACTTTCAGGGTATCATTCTCTGAAATGCTTCCTGTTCCATGCGCAAGACCCAAAAGGCAGGCAGAGCTGTGGAGTCTCAATGCGTGGAAGAGACGATGGTGCAAAGAAGAGGGTTTTGGATTTGTTAGAACTTGGCAACATTCTCGGGAAGGGAGGGGCTTTTATGAAAGGATGGGCTCCACCTTAATCGGGATGGAATCAGGCTTCTGGCATTAACCTTTAAAAGGGAGATAGAGCAGCTTTTAAACTAGATAATAGGGGAAAGCACAGTTACTCACCTGTAAAAGGTGTTCTCTGGGGACAGCAGGAATCAATGCTTACATATGGGTGATGTCAGCACCGATGGAGCCCACATGGATCCAATCCTCAGCTTTCAAAGAAAGCCTCTGGGACCTACATCACGCATGCGCGGTCACCTTCCCTCCCAAAGGTGCCATCTCACCTCAGTATGACGACATAGCTCAATAAACAAAAAAAAGAAAACAACTCCACGGGGAGGAGGGAGGGTTGTGAGGACCGATTCCTGCTGTCCCCGGAGAACACCTGTTATAGGTGAGTAACTATGCTTTCTCCGGGAACAAGTAGGTAGTCAGACCTCACATATGGGCTCCCAAGCTATAGGCTAGCGAAAAAAACCTGTAAAAGCCACGGGCAACACAAAAAGCGGACCGTAAAGGGCAGCAGGGGTGCTTTTTGGCTGGAAGTCCGACCCTGCAGTAGCAGCATCGAGGATGCAATCCCCATCCCGGTAGCCTAGACATCACAGGTTGGAGGGTAGGAGTTGCATCATTCCCCGAAGAGGTGATAGAGTACTGCCTGGTCAAAGGCACTGTCCCTCCAGGAGGTCTCCTCCAGACAGTAGTGTGCAATGAGGGTGTGCACTGAAGACCAGGTGGTGGCCCGGCATATCTCCAGTAAAGGCACCGAGCATAGGATTGTCACCGAGACGGCCATGGCACGCACATTGTGTGCTGTTGCATGATGCTCTAGAGCAGGGGTCACCAACCTGCGGCCCGAGGTCCCTTCGTGCGGCCCGCGAGGCTCTACCCCGGTTAACATTACGTGCGGCCCGCCAAGGATTCCCGCCATTGTATCCACGCGCTCGCAGCTCACCGACGACCACCTGCAAGCGTCCCTTCTCCTGTCAGTGTCATCTGTGAAGCCGGACTTTAAGCGTTTGTCTGCTAGCATGAATCATCAGCCATCTCATTAAATTCAATAAAGGTGATCAGCCATTGTTTTCATAATTTTGCGTTTGTTGTTTTTTTTCGCAGGGGCGGGGAGAAGGGGGGTGCGGCCCGCGAGGCTCCCGGTAGTCGGCTGTGCGGCCCGCGGCCCTCTGGAGGTTGGTGACCCCAGCTCTAGAGAGAGCCCCGCCTGATGACAGGCGAAGGAGATGCAGTCAGCCACCCAGCGTGAGAGGGTGTACTTGGAGACGGTGAGCCCCAGTTGACTGGGATCAAAAACGACGAAGAGCTGTGTTGAGTGGCAATGGGGATGTAAAAGGACAATGCACGCTTACAGTCGAGTGTGTGCAGTGAAGTCTCTGCCCTAGAAGAATGAGGCCTAGGAAAGAAGGTGGACAACACCACCTCTCGATTTAAATGGAAGGCCGAGACATCCTTTGGTAATAATTTCCAGTGAGTCCGAAGGACAACCCTGTTCATGTAGAATTTGGTGTAGGGCGCATGGGCCACCAGTGCCTGCAGTTCACTCACCCGTTTGGTGAGGTGAGCGCCACTAGGAACATGACTTTCCAGGAAAAATAATTTGAGATGGCAGGTGGCCAAGGGTTTAAAGGGTGAAGCCATAAGCTTCCCCAAAAATAACAGTGAGATCCCAAGCCACCGGTGGCAGATGGATTAGGGGCCAGGAGAGGAGGCGGTCCCGCATGAATCTGCCCACCAGCGGATGCAGCAACACTACATGGCCCCTCTACAGTGTGATGGTGAGCCAAGATTGCACAGAGGTGCATTCTGACTGTGTTAGACTTAAGGTCAGCCCCTGACAAATGCAAAAGGTACCGCAGTACGTATGTCTGGCATTGTGCAGAAAGGGTTGAGACCTTCATTCGCACCCCAGCATGAAAACCTGCGCCGCGTAAAGGCATATACCTGTTGTGTGGAGTCCCTACGCTAGGAGAATGTCTTCAACCAGCCTGCAGAGGCGGTGATTCCTATAGCTAGCCTTTCAGCATCCAGGCCATCAGCACCAGTTCTGTGATAGAACATCCGGGGCACTCCCCCGCAGTAGTGGGTCCCTCCGGGACAGCTGCATAAGTAAGGGGAACCAGGGTTGCCTAGGCCACCTGGGCCCAATGAGAATTTCTGAGGTGGCTTCCGCTTGGATCTTGAGGAGGGCCCGCAGCACCAGGGGCGTGGATAGGAATGCATATAGAAAGCCTATAGACTGGGGAGGAGAAAAGCGTCCGCTGCCTCCTGGCCCCCGCAAGCAGAAGCGTGGCAGCTGCACATTGTCCGGACTGGCAATAATGTCTATCTCCAGGGTCCTCCAATGCTGGAAAATCGATCCCAGCAAGTCCGGATTCAGTCTCCACTCTTGGAGCTAGATTACACAGTTCAAGCGGCCGGCCAGCATGTTGTCCTGGCCCAGCAAGTACACCACTCTGAGGGAGATGTTCTTCACTACCTCAAAATTCCAGAGGTGCACCGCCTCCCAACAGAGGTAGTACGACCTCATGCCCCTTTGCTTGTTGATGTAGTAAATTGATACCTGGTTTTTCGTCTGGACCTGAACCACCTGCCCTTCCAGAAGATCCTGGAAGATGTGGAGTGTACGATAGACAGCTTTGAGTTCCAGCAGGTTAATCTATAAGGCACTCTCTTCTGAGGACCAAGGCCCCTGCGACTGGAGATGATTGTAGTGGGCTCCCCAGTCCAGCTTGGACGTGTCTGTTGTGAGGATGCGGTGTGCTGGGGGAACGTGGAAGGGCAGGCCAGCTCAGAGGTTGAGGTGTCCCGCCTCCAGGCGACGGAGGTTTTCAGGGCCAATGTTTCCAGAATACGGTCCTCATCTGGACGCTTGCATCCACTGGGTGCTAAGCGTCCTCTGCACCTGCCTCATGCGGAGGCAGGCAAACGGGGTGATGTGGACCGTGGAGGCCATTTGCACCAGGAGATGGAACAGTTGCCTGGCAGTCACCACTAGGTCGCCTTAAATGGCTTGGGCCAGGGCAGATAGCCGCTGAGCTTGATTGAGAGGCAGGAACGCCTTCACCTGAGTGGAAATGAGGAGAGCGCCGATGAACTCCAGTTGCTAAGTGGGCCAAAGATGAGACTTCGGGAAGTTTACTGTAAAGCTCAGGCTCTGCAGCAGCCATATGGTGTGTTGCATACATGGCAGGCTTCCCCCGGCGTGGTGGCTCGAATAAGCCAGTTGTCTAAATAAGGGAAGACGAATACCCCCAGGAGGCAGAGGAGTGGCCACGATTGCCAGGCATTTTGTGAATACTCTGGAAGCCATGGCGAGGCCAAAGGGGAGTACCCGGTACTGAAAATGTCATCTACTGACGATGAACCGGAGGTACGAATGGTGCCTCGGATGGATCAGGATGTGGGTGTAGAAATCTTTGAGATCCAAGGAGCATAGCCAATCTCACAGCAGAAGGTAGGGCTGCAAGGTTCCAAGGGATATCATCTTGAACTTTTCCTTGACTAGGAAGAGGTTTAGGTCCGATAGATCCAGAATGGGCCAGAAGCCCCCGATCTTCTTGGAAACAAGGAAGTAACAGAAGTAGAATCCCCCTGCCTTGGAGGTGCAAGGGGATTGTCTCCACCGCTTATCTTTGAGTAAACTCTTGAGCTTCTTCAGCAGAAGCTCCCTGTGCAAGGGGTCCATCGGTAATTCCCCAGGGAAGAAAGGAGGAGGCAGCTGGGCAAAGTAGAGGATACAACCTTCTCCAACCACCTGCAGCATCCAGGCATCTGTGGTAATGTTTTCCACCGATGAGCGAAGTGGACTAGCTGTCTTCCTGTGAATCCTAGGACCTGTACCTCCTGGGCGAGAGAGGCTATGCCCAAGGAGTCAACACCCCCCCCCAAGCTGCGGCTGGGGAGCTATTTGGGGACCTTTGGTTTACGGGGGCCAAGCCCCTGGACCTTGGCCTACTGCCCCTGTGGGGGAGCATGATAGGCCTGAAACTTGGGATAGTTTCCATAAGCTTTCTTAGCCTTCGGGTGGAAGGACTTTTTCTCCGAAGCCTGCTTACGAGAAGGTTCAGACATTTTCTTGGAGAACCTGGTTCTGGTCATGAATTCCTTCTCCAGCTTGTTAGCCTTCTCCATCTTGGGCTTGCCGAAGAGATTTCCCCCCAACCCCCGGCATGGGACATCGGCTAACTTGTCCTGAACCCATTGTTCCAAGCCGGAGGACTGTAGCCAGGCAACGCGTCGGGTACTAATGCCCAACACAGCTACCCAAATCACTGACTCAAAGTCGTCGAAGGTTGCTTGAGTTTGAAATTTGAAGCACTCTCTGACTAATGACACCAGGGTCCTGAGGTGCTCAAGAGGTTTGCATACTAACCCAGCCAAGAACCTGGCGATTTCCTTCACCAGGTCCCTCAGGTACATACCCATTTACAGCTGGTATACCTGGATCCGGGCTGTGAACATGGAGCCCTAGAAACACTTTCTGTCAAATGCATCCATGGTGTGTGCCTCCCTGCCTGGAGGCACAGAGGAGTGTGACCTCTGGCTTATAATGTGATGTATAGCCGACTCCACGATCATGGAGTTATGTGGCAGCTGTGTTTTCTGGAAGCCAGGGCTCCGGCCGACTCAATACTGTGAACTGACGGTGAACTGTGTTGACGTTTCACAATAGGCACTTTCACCGGGGTCTCCCACATCGTGAAGAGAAGCTGCTCCAGGATGGGGGGCAAGGGCATCGTCAGTGCCTCCTGAGGAGGAGCCTTGTACTGGAGGATCTTGAGATCCTTAGTGCACAGCTCATCCTGGGACACCACCATGAAGACAAGTGCCTGGAACATCTCCCATACAAACTCCAAGAAAGCCAAGCCCTCTGGAGGTTACCACCACCGTTGGTGTGGCGGGGATGGGTTGGAGGGAATGTCTCGGTGGAGAATGCTGTCAGGAGACTCTTCATCCATCTCCCATGCCAACTCAGAACTAGAGGAGTCAGCCAGCACCCCATGGTCATCAGACCGACTCTGTGTCAACAACACCCGGTGTTGGGGCTCCGTCATGGCTGTGCCTAATGACATGCTGGCCCGTGACTCGGATGCTGACGGGGTCAACACCGAATGGGCCAACTTCTCCAGTATGGGAGGGGCATCCTCCGGGGACATCCTGGATAAGGACGGTCGTGTCAAGGGTGCTGACGGCCCAGATTGGCTGGGAATGGGGCCCCAGTGAGCCTCAACGAATGCAGCAAAGCTGCATTCGAGCGCCAGCATCCTGGTCTTGATGCCCGATGGCGCAGCCAGAGTGGGCACTGACTTCAGGGGCTCTGGGGCCGGGTCCTGGGAGGGTGAATCCTGGATGGTGATGGCATCAGGGGAAATGGTGCTATCCCCTAACTCTGATGTTGACAGCTCCCTCGGAGGTTGCTTGGGGGGGCTGCTCTCTCTCATCCCCGGTGTCGAGTCAGGGACTCCATGCTCAGGTCCCAGAGGTCTTACCTCCTGTGCTGGATCTCAACTTTGGCTTTGATGAAGTCTTCGTCCTAGGAAGATCCTCTAAGGATGACTCTGACCAAGCTTGGGAGCGCGATGCTGAGTCAGCCGACGCCGAAGATAGGGATTCCACCCCCGATGCCGGTCCTGGGGCTGATTTGCTGAACAGCTCCGCATGCCACCTTTCACGTTCCTTACGGTTCTTAGCCGACATCAAGAGGCACAACAGGCAGGAAGACATGTCAAGGTCTGCCCCAAGGCAATAAATGCAGGAACTGTGGTGGTGCATACTGTATATCGTGTGGTTGCACTTGCCACACTGCTTGAAACCACTGGTCGAAGACATAGCAGGAAAAACAAGCCTTACGAGATTAAATTCTGACATCTTGATCAGCTAGGCCATGAGTGAAAAACCTGCGGACCAAAAAAATAAAAGAAAAATGGGGCACCAGAGTGAAAAGCACGACACTGACGCACTGGACTCAGGTGGAGAAAAGGTGATCGATACCAAAGAAGAAAAAATTACCGATACCGATTGGAAAAAAAATCAACTTTATCCAGGTACACAGACAGCACGTTTGTAGGGCTCTTCAGAAAAAAGACTGAGGTAAGATGGCACCTTTGGGCGGGAAGGTGACTGTGCTTGCGCAATGTAGATCCCAAAGGCTTCCTTTGAAAGCTGAGGACTGGATCTGCGTGGGCTCCGTCGGAGCCAATGTCACCCATATGTGAGGACTGACTTCCTGCTTGTTCCCGGAAAAATACGATAGTCGCCCAGGAGTGCATGGTTCGGAAGGATGTATCCTTGAATGATACTAGCATAAGAGGGAAGTTAGAGCATTCTGACAGAGAGAGTCCAATAAAGATAAAAGTATCCCAGATGCCCTTAATTACAGAGCTGAAAGATTCCAAACTACCCCTTATCAACTAATAACCAGATTAATATGAAAAATTACAACCTCTAAAATGCTTGTATGCAAATTACAGAAATCTAGAAAATAAGATGGGAGAGCTAGAATATATAGCACTAAATGAAAGATTAGATATGATTGGCATCTGAGAGACCTGATGGAAGGAGGAGAACCAATGGAGCACTGTGATACCTGGGTACAAAGTATATCGCAATGATAAGGTAAATCAAATTGGTGGAACGGTTACGCTCTATGTTAGAGAGAGCATTGAGTCACATAGGATTAAAGTTTTGCAGGAAACAAAATACACTGCAGAATTTCTATAGATAGAAATTCCATGTGAAAAGGGGAAGGCGATGGGGGTATACTACCTACCGCCTGGCCAGAATGAACAGATGGATGATGAAGTACTGAAAGAAATCAGAGAAGTGGACAAAAGTTACAACACAATAATAATGTGTGATTTCAATTACCCCAGTATCGGCTGGGTCAGTGTCAAAAAAGCAGGGCATAAAGGGAGATAAAGTTTCTAGATGAAATGACTTTCTTGGAGCAGCTGGTTCATGAACCAAGAGGACCTAGTCCTTAGTGGAACATAGGATCTGGTGCAAGAGATAAGGGTTTTTTGGACCACTTGCAATAGTGATCATAGCATGATCGCATTTTGATTTAATAAATGGAAGAAGAACGGCAAGGAAATGCACAGTACTACTTTTTAACTTTCAAAAGGGAGACTATGATAAAATGAGGAAAATGGTTAAGAGAACACTAAAAGGAGCAGCTACAAAGGTTAAAGATTTACATCAAGCATGGGTGTTGTTTAAAAAATATTATCTTGGAAGCCCAGACCAGATGTATTCCACACTTTAAGTTGTAATAAGTTGTTCTTCTGTAAACTGTGCTGATTATAAAAGTGCGGTATATAAAACCAAATAAATAAATAAAAATAAATGTAAGAAAAGTGGAAGGAATGCCAAAAAACTGCCAGCATGGTCAGAGAGATTGCCAAAAAAGCATCTTTCAGGAACTGGAAAAAGGAGCAAAATGACAAACACAGGAAACAGCATAAGCACTGGCAAGATAGTTGCAAGGCATTGATAAGTCAGGCAAAGAAAGAATTTAAAAGAAGCTTGCCATGGAAGCAAAAACGCATAATAAAAACTTTTTCAAGTACATTCGTAGCAAAAAAACCTGGTGGGCGTTCACAGGCATTTAATCAATCTTTTGTTCTCCCTCTTCAGACTTTTTTCTTCAGAGATAAGAAAATCCATCCACCATCTGCTGGAGACAAAGAAATACTGAAGGCACCTCTGGTGGCTTAGATGAACAGAGGCATAGGAATAATGTCATTGATACCTGGGCTTTTCACTGGTTCTTCTTTGTCTCCACCAATCTGCTCATAGGGGAATACAACCCACTTATCTGGACTGGTCTAGCAGGAAAGCGTAGTTACTCACCTGTAACAGGTGATCTCTGGGAACAGCAGGAATTTAGTCTTCACATATGCGTATCGTCGGTACCAACGGAGCCTGCATGGGAATGCTCCCCAGCAACCAATAGGAACGCTTTCAGGAGCATCCCACAGTGCCTGCGTGCTGCCTTCCCGCCTTTCCCACTGTCCCTCTTCATTTGAGTTTATAGCTGAGACAAAGGAGAGAGGGAGAGAGAGAACGAGAGACAACTCCTAGGGGAGGTGGGTGGGTTGTGAAGACTAAATTCCTGCTGTTCCCGGTGAGTAACTACGCTATCTCCAAGAACAAGCAGGAATGTAGTCTTTTCACATATGGGAACTCCCTAGCTGAAGATGCCAGGGAGATGGCACCAGGAAGCTGCAACCCATTGTGAGATGGGCCATGCTTCCTCCCATGGATCTCTGGCATCCCACCAGGGATGGTAGGTAGGAGTTGCATTAAGTCTGAAAGAGATGTTGAAGAACAGCCTGGCCAAACAAGGCATCCCGGCGGAAGTCCTTGTCTAAGTAGTAGTGGGCTGTAAAGGTATGTACCGAAGCCCAAGTGGCTGCTTGACAGATGTCATCGATAGATACAGAGTGAAGGTTAGCCACAGAGGCTACCATAGCTCTCACATTGTGAGCTGTGACATGGCCTTCAAGAGGAAGACCCTTACTCTCATAGGCAAAAGATATGCATTGTGCAATCCAGTTAGAAAGAGTTCTTTTGGAAACTGGAAGTCCCAAATAACTAGAATCAAAAGCAATGAAGAGTTGAGAAGACTTTATATGTTGCTGTGTTTTTTGTAGGTAAAAAGCTAAAGCTTTTTTACAGTCCAAGATATGAAGGTTTCTTCTGCAATGGAGGCATGAGGCCTTGGAAAGAATACAGGAAGGTAAACCGCTTGGTTTAAATGGAAAGGGGAAACTACCTTTGGCATAAAGTGTGGATGAGTCCTAAGAATGACCTTATCATGGTGAAATCTTGTATAAGGAGGATCAGCCACTAGAGCTTGCAATTCACTAATGCGGCGTGCAGAGGTGATTGGAATTAGGAAAATGACTTTCCAGGAAAGGAATTTCAGAGATGTAGTGGCTAAAGGCTCAAAGGTTGGTTTCATGAGCTGCCCGAGAACAAGATTCAAATCCCATGCCACCGGTGGTAGTCTAATGGGAGGTTTTGTTAATAGAAGACCTCTCATAAATCTTGTTATAAGTGGATGAGAGGAAATAGGCTGTCCATTTAGAGCAGAGGTACTCAAATCCAGTCCTGGAGGGCCACAAACCAGTCAGATTTTCGGGATATCCCTAATGAATATGCATGAGATATATTTGCATGCACTGCCTCCATTGTATTTGAATTTATCTCATGCATATTCATTAGGGATATCCCAAAAACCTGACTGGTTTGAGTACCTCTGATTTAGAGGCTTGTAGGAAGCTGCAATAGCACTAAGATGGACTCTTATTTAATTGGTCTTAAGACCAGCATTTGATAAATGAAGGAGGTACTCCAGTACCGATTCCAGAGGTATCGCAAGAAGGTTAAGTCCCTTTTGAGAACACTATATGGTAAACCGTTTCCACTTAAAGGCATATGATCGTCTTGTGGAAGGTTTTCTAGAATCCTGTAGGATATCTTTTACCTGTTGAGAAAGGTTGAGATCCTGAAGGTCTAGGCTTTCAGCAACCAGGCCCTGAGATGCAGGGACTGGGGATTCGGGTGCCATACTGTCCCATTCTCTTGGTAGAGAAGATCTGGAGCACACCCCAACTCCCGAGGTGCAGCTTGTGAGAGATGTACAAGCAGAGGATGTCACGTTTGCCGTGGCCAACATGGAGCTATGAGAATCATACGACCTCTGTCTCTCTGAAGCTTGAATAATGTTTTGGGGATGAGGGGAATGGGTGGGAAGGCATAGAGGAAGTCTTGACCCCAGTGAAGGAGGAAGGCGTCCCTTGCCTGACAATCTCGAGCTGGAATTCTGGAACAGAACCGGGGAAGTTTGGCATTCAGTGGACTTGCAAAGAGGTCTATGTCTGGGGTTCCCCAGATTTGAAATATTTGGGCAACCTGGTCTGAGTGGAGAGACCATTCGTGTGGCAGCAGTACTCGGCTGAGTTTGTCTGCCCAAAGGTTTTGAATGCCTGGAAGATATACCACGAGGAGGTGAATTTGATGCTCTCTGGCGAGGGCCCATGGTCATAAAGCTTCGTTGCATAACGACAAGAGAGCCGGTTCCGCCCTGCTTGTTCACGTAGAACATGGCTACCTGATTGTCCGTCTGGACTAGGACCGTCTTGTAGCTGAGCTGGGCTTGGAATACTCGAAGAGCAAGGAAGATTGCTCTGAGTTCCAGGAGGTTTATGTGAAGACAAGTCTCCTGTGGAGTCCAGGTACCCTGGGTAGAGAGATCGTGCAGGTGGGCCCCCCATCCCACCTGTGATGCATCTGTTGTTAGAGTGGCCTGGAATAGGGGTTGCTGGAAAGGAGACCGCACCAGAAGGTTCTCCAGTGATTGTCATCATTGGAGGGGCGAAACAAGACATTGTGAGTTTGTTATTTTGTCCGACAGGCGACCTGTGGCCTGTGTCCACTGAATGGATAGGGTCCACTGGACTGCGAGCATGTGGAGGCGAGCATAGGGAACCACATGTACAGTGGATGCCATATGTCCCAGTAGTTGGAGCATTTCTCGAGCAGTCAGGTAAGTCTTCCCTGCTGCTTGGGAAGCTAGCTGCACTATGTGCAGACAGCGGGGCTGTGGAAGGAAAGCCCTTGACTCTCTGGTATCTAGACGAGCTCCTATGAATTCTAGGGACTGAGTAGGAGCAAGATGGGATTTTGGGAAGTTTATGACCAATCCCAAATATTGAAGGATTCGCATTGTGCGAGACAGAGCAGAGCTGGCTTCTGCAGCCTTGGGGGCTCGAATGAGCCAGTCATCTAAGTAAGGGAAGACTAATATCCCTAGAGTTCGCAGGAATGCAGCTACTACCGCAATGCATTTCGTGAATACTCTTGGTGCCGAAGCCAGACCAAAGGGAAGAACTTTGTATTGGAAGTGTTTTCCCTGGAAAAGGAACCGCAGGAATTTCCTGTGATCTGGATGGATGAGAATATGAATATATTTATTTATTTATTTATTTATTTATTACAATTTCTTATATACCGCACTATTGTCAGCGCGGTTTACATACAACAAAATGACCATAACAAACTGTTTGGCTTCACATAGAACAGGAGTAACAACTTGGATAACATGTTTTGCTTTACAGAGAACAGGAGTAACAACTTGGATAACGCGGGGGATGCAAACTGAACTACTTACATATGTACAATGAGATTGATTGCTGAGAATTTAGGGTGTTACATGTGTACAGTAGGGTTGAGATGTTATCTTGAGGAGGTAAGAGGAGAGGCAATTAGGTAGGGGTTAGGTTAATCTGGTAGTACTGTGTAAATAAATGGAATTTGAGAGCCTTTCTGAATTGTGTTAGGTCAGTAATTGCACGGATGCCTGGTGGTAATGCGTTCCAACATTTTGGGGCATAGATACTGAATGCCCTGTTAGATGTTGCGGTTGTGTACTTTGTTGAAGCCTTTGGGATTAGTAGTGCATTTGTAGATAGGGATCTCCTTGTTCTGTTGGGAGGAATGGGTTGGATGATATCGGTTAATGAAGGGGAGGTGATGCCATGGATGGATTTGAAAGTGAGTAACAAAGATTTGAATATAAGCCTTCCTTGAATGGGGAGCCAATGCAGCTGTATTAGGATAGGCGTTATATGGTTGCATCTTGCTGCTCCCACTAAGACTCTGGCTGCGGCATTCATGGCAAGTTGCAACGGGTTGAGTGTTGATTGAGGGAGACCTTGAAGAATAGCGTTGGCGAAGTCAAAGTGTGGTAAGATCAGGGATTGGTATATTGTCCGGAAGTCTTCAGGGTTTAGAAGGGATTGCAGGTGTCTAAGGGACCGGATTTTGAAATAAATGGCTCTGACTATGTTGGATATATGGGTTTTCATATCTAAATGTTGATCGAGGGTGACTCCTAAGTACCGAATTGTTGATTTGGTTTGGAGCTCAGCCTCATTGACCTTTATATGAGGTGGAGGGCAGAAACTCTGGTCTCTGGTGATGAATAGCACCTCAGTCTTTTTGTGTTGTATCCTAAGATTTTGGGACAGAAGCCATTCGGAGACTGCGTTGAAACATTCAATCAGTGGTGAAAGGTCCATTTGCTCTGTGAAGAATGGCATGAAGAGGAGGATGTCATCAGCGTAAATTAGACAGTCGACCTTGAATGATCCGATTATGTTGAAAATGGGTTGCATGTAAATGTTAAATAAAAGAGAAGATAGGGAAGATCCTTGTGGGACGCCCTGTTGTTGATGGAAGGGTTCGGAAGATCCTGATCCTGATTTTACATGTTGCCATCTGTCTTCAAGGTATGACCTGCACCAATCGAGGGCGATGCCATTTATGCCCTTTTCTTTTAGTCGTTCTACTAGCAGACCATGGTGTACAGAGTCAAAGGCTGCAGCGATGTCTATGAAGATGAGAGCGAAACCTTGACGGATGTTGTCGATACCTGTGACGATTTTATTGAAGAGGGAGGTAAGTAGTGTTTCGACGCCATGGTATTCCCTGAATCCATGTTGACGATGGTCTAGTGGGGAGGTTGAATCTATGTGGTCTTGAAGTTGCCTTTGTGCTTCCTTTTCGATTATTTTGGCTAAGAGAGGTATACTGGCTATGGGTCTGTAGGATTCAACTTTGCTTGGGTCAAGTTTAGGGTTCTTCAGGAGCGGTCTGATGGATGTTTGCTTGAGTGCTGCAGGGAAGGATCCAGTTGTGAATGATAAGTTCATCATTTTTGTGATCAGTGGGCTGAGTTCTGTTCGTAAATTTTTAATCCAATATGCGGGGCAGGGGTCAGTTTGTGCAGTCGTGGTATTGAGGGCTGCAATAGTATCTTCCACAAGTTTCTTGGATGGTGTGGAGAACTTAGAAAGGGAAGTTGGACTAGGGATGTCTTGTGCTATGAACGTGGTAATTTTATCAGTTTGAAGTAGCTTGGATTGTAAATGGTTGGCATACTCTTGTGGGTGGATCTCTTTAGGTTGCATCCCTTAGATATGCATCCCTTAGATCTAAAGAACAAAGCCAATGCTGACTCTGAAGGTATGGCAGAAGAGTTCCTAGAGAGATCATTTTGAATTTCTCTCGGAACAGATATTTGTTCAATTCTCTGAGGTCTAAAATGTGTCTGTGTCCTCCTGTTTTCTTTGGGATAAGAAAATAGGGGGAGTAGAACCCTGTACCCTGTTGTAAAATGGGTACTTCTTCTATTGCTCCTTGAGCAAGGAGTGTTGTGACCTCCTGACCTAAGAGATTGTTGACAGGAGTCTGAGAATTGAACTGTCTTATGATTGTAAGAGTGGGCATGCTGTGAAAATAAAGCTTGTACCCCTCTCGTACAATGGACAAAGTCCAATTTTCTGCTGTTATTTGGTGCCATCTGTTGGCAAAATGACACAATCTGCCAGGGATGGCTAAGGGTACTGGACCGTTCAGGGGCAGGAAGTCTACGTTCTCTAGGTAGGAGTCAAAGCCCCTGAGGAGGCTGAGCCTGTGGAGCTGGCTGAGCTTTCGGCCCTTTTGGCTTCTTTTGTTGTCTAGTTTTATGCTGTTGTCCCTTTTGGGCAGCCTGAACTGGACCGTGCCCCTGCTGGGCATAAGAAGGATAAAACTTCCTTTTTCTTGCTGAATTTTATAGGATTTCTTTTTGGCTGGGTTGGCTGTAGATTTTGACAATCTATCCAAGGCGATACTGTCAGCATCTATTTCATTAGCCTTTCCTGCCAATTTTTTGCCAAAGAGATTTTCTCCTGTGCAAGGGATATTTCCCAATTTATCTTGTACCTAAAGTTCCAAGTCGGATGCCTGAAGCCAGGCAATCCGACGTGCACCAATGGCAATAGCAGAGGTTCTGCTGATGCATTCAAAGCAGTCAAAGGATGCACGGTTTACAAACTTGGAAACATCCTGAGCATGTCTGAGAAGAGTAAGAAAGTCTTGCCTTTATCATCAGGAAGAAGGGGGCTCATAAGCTCCAAGTCTCCTGTGACCTCTTTGAGGAACATTCCCATATATAGGATATAGGAGCTGATCCTAGCTGAGAGCATGGAAGCTTGGAAGCATCGATGCCCAAAGGCATCGAGAGTCCTGCATTCACGGCCTGGAGGATTGGAAGCATGCCTCTTTGCACGCTTCATCCTACGCATAGCTGATTCCACTACCATTGAATGGTGTAGTAACTGAGTTTTTTGGAAGCCAGGATAAGGTGGAACTCGATACATTGTATCGAGCCTCCGAGAGTGAGGAGATGTGGTTAAAGGTGTTTCCCACATCCTCAGCATAAGATCATGAAAGATCTGATGAATAGGCAGAGTAGCTGCTTCCTTGGGAGCCTTAGGGTATTGAAGGATTTCTAATTCTTGTGCCCTAGGTTCCTTTTCAGGATTTACCGTGATTGCAAGGCCTCAAGCCACATCACGAATAAAATCCTGAAAAGACATGTCCTCTGGATGAGACATCCTGCGTTGAGGAGAAGAAGATGGTTCCTCCAGAAGAAGTACTCTGGTATCGGCAGAGTCATCAGAATCATTGGAATCGGAAGATTCGAAATATCTCCGATCCCAATGTTCGTGCAGAGCACTATACCGGTATCGATCAAAGTCGGTATCGAGGTGTCCCGGTACCGATCTGTCGATGCCAGAGAAAGACTCAAGACTCGGCATGGGGGGTATACCCATCGAGGCCGGTGCCCTCGGTACCGGTGCCTGTTGAACCATCTGTAGTGGTCTCAACGGCACCGAAGCCGTGAGAAGAGCTGCCAGACTGCATTCGATAGCGAGAAACCTCTGATCTATCGATGCTGCCGATGCTTGGGTGTCGGTACCGGTGGAAGCGGCCAGAACCCCAGAGCATGGCGCCAATAATTCTGCCGAGGTGGAGGCCTCGAGAACATCCTGGAGCCCAGTTAGTGCTTTGGAAGCCAAAGCCTCCCACCGGGGCTGTTTGGCCAGTGAAGTTTCCTCAAGGGCAACGCCAATGGCCTCTCGATGCCTAAAAGGAGATCTATCCTTTGAGGACCGGCTAGACTTAGGTTTAGTTACCTGAGATCCATGGGAGGAAGATGAGGCTCTGAAAGACGTTGATGCAACGGACATCGCATCTGAGGCAAAAAGGGTACCGAGTTTTGCAGCACTATTTTGCAGGCCCCTTTCAGTCATCTTCCTACAAGAGAGGCACTCCGATGGAGAATGGTCAGGACCTAAACATTTAAGACACCAGTCATGGGTGTCGGTGACGGATATGGTACCGTCACACTTAGAACATTTTTTAAAACCAGTAGCTGCTTTTTCCATTTTTAAGGAAAATGGGCCTAGCGTCCAAAATGGCGCCTAGCACGGAGGAAAAAAAGTTTCTGAAGAAAAATACCTCAGAAACTATATATATATATTTTTTTTTAATAGAAAATAAGAAAGAAGAACCGGCGGTACCAGTAGGCATCAAACGAAGGCAGACGTAACCACAAAAAATAAAGAAGGAATTTTCTGCGGTGACAGGGTATGCGACCTGTCGGCTCCGCGGAAAATGAAGAACTGAAGAGGGACAGTGGGAAAGGCGGGTGGGATGCTCCCAAAAGTGTTCCTATTGGATGCTGGGGAGCGTTCCCGTGCAGGCTCCGTCGGTACCGACGATACCCATATGTGAAGACTACATTCCTGCTTGTTCCTGGAGATAATATGGAATAGGGATTTTTGAACAATATTTAAAAATATGAATATACAGAGGCCATAGTTTTGGAAACTAAATGCAGGATAAGGCCTACTGTTTCTGGCAACAATGCAGGAGGGGAGAAATAAACAATATCACCTATTCTTTTGAGGATTCTGTGACTTTACGAAGATTTTTTTGAAGAGCAAGTATTCAGAGAGATGAAGGTAAAATAAAGATTGGACATAACTGATTAGCAGTTTGATGAAAAATGAGCTTAGTCTCTTACTGTGCATATAGGCACTGTGAGAACAGCAGATTGGAGCTGGCTGGACTACAGATGTACATCTATTATTGTGGAGCATTGTACCTGAAGTGTTTGTGTGCACCCAGCAACTGAGTTCTGCGCCTGCACTTGGATGCATGTCACAGCCAGCATGGAGGTTGCCAATGGTGGAGGAGATGGAGTGGGAGTATTGAATATGATAGCCAGATGTCTTGCTGTTCTTGAGAATGTGGACTGTGATGTCATAAGTTACTGCCTATGCAACAGGTGGGAGTTCCTATTTTCATTGTCCAGTTACTGTGAACTTGATACTCCTGGGAAAAGCACCAGAACACACTGGAGGTCCAGAATGGGCTGAAATGTTCCTTCCATGTTGGCACCCACGAAACAGATTTATTTATTTTATTTAGCAAGCATTTGTATCCCGCTCCTTCCAGCGATCAGAAGCGGGTAAGATTACAACGAGAAACTGCCGAATCAAGACAGATACAATTTTTGTTTACATACAGATTGGTAGGGTAAGCACATCACACAGAGTTAACAACTTCTTAGCTATGGGGGAGGTCATTTACATATATACATTTATACATTACAGGTTCTCTGGGTTGCTGGGGAAGGGGGGTTGCCCCACATATGAATTTAGTTCAGGTTGAAATGATTTTGAAATATGTGCGTTTTGAGTTTTTTTCTAAAGTCTAGAAGATCATTGTTGGCTCGTAGTTCTGGTGGGAGTTGGTTCCATAGTGTTGGTGCTACATATGCAAAAGGACTGTTGCTGGTGTTGACTTTGGTAGATCTTATATCGGTTGGAGTGTGGAGGGTGTTGGAGTTGATGGTTCTCCTGTTTCTGTTAGTAGGTTGTAATCTGACTAGTGTGTTGAGGAAGGATGGTGCTATGTTGTGGATGAGTTTGAATGTAGTCGTCAATATTTTGTATTTAGTACGAGCTGATATGGGTAGCCAGTGCAATTGAATTAGTACTGGTGTGATGTGGTCATTAAGATTTTTCTTCATAATGACCCTGGCAGCTACATTTTGTGCCATTTGTAGAATGTTCAGAGTTTTCTTAGGTAGACCTTGAAGAATGGTGTTGCAGTAGTCAAAATGTGGCATGATGAGTGCTTGAGCCACGGTTCTGAAATCTTGGGGATCAATGATGCTCCGAATGGGTTGAAGAACTCTCAGTTTGTGGAAATGCCTGCCCCTGCCCTGATCATCCGGGGGAATGCAACTTGTCCAAGGTGATCCACACAGCAGCCCTGCTGTTTGCAGACCCACAAGGGGAGAAGACGAAAGCACCCGGGATCGACTTTTTGCATTCCAGGACATAGGCATACTGACCAGGGACTAGCACCTAATGATCCTTGGTGACCTGGACCCCTTCTTGAAAGACGAGGAAAAGCCTGCCCCCAACCGGAAGGACCACAGAACGAGCCCCCAAAACCTTCACTGCGCAGCCCAGGAGGTCCTCTGTTGGAGGGACTGGGTGCCTGGTACCAAGTGCTGCAAGAAGGGACTGAGAGCGAGCCTGAAGTCCCTAAGTGGAAGAAAGATTCTCCAGGCTGATAGAGACAGGATTACTGAGACCACCGGAATCCAACCAGCGCTCCCGCATGGAGCAGGCGGAGGCTGACAGAAAAGGAGTTCCTGCTCACTACACAGGCCCCTGGGGCCTGTCCTCCAGAAGGCGGAAAGATTTTGTCCTACCCAGGTCCTTTACCTGCTTCTCTGGACCCAAAAGAAGGCCAGATGGGCTACCAGGCTTTGAAAGAGGAGTCTGCTGCCCTGTGTCAAAGCTAAGCCAACGCCATGTCACTATCGACAGGGCAAAATCCCTGCCCGCCAGACGTACTGGGCTGTAGATGGCATCAGAAAGGAAGACCTTAGCCAAAAGAAGGGTAGAATCATTCAGAGACTGAAACTACTGAAGCAAAGCTTGAAACATCAGGTCTGCACATACTGCCAATTGAAGAATAGCAGCCACCACAGCAAACTGATTCTTTAACGCATTTGGTCCAGAGTATTCTTTAAAGGTCAATCCACCTTCCACAGGAATGGTGGTCCGATTAGGAACCCCCGTGACCTGCGCATCCACCTTGGAAATATCAAACCACACAATGCACTCCTTCTCTGGGACAACATGCATCTTCTTACATACCCGTAGACACATAGGCGAGGAGTTGGGGGGAATCCTACGCCAACCGAACAGGCCCTTGAGCACCTCCAGGAACGGGAAGCCAGGAGAGGATTTCCACACCCCTTGCAGGAGTGGATGCCTCTTCGGTTCCTGCTCCATGGCTGGCACATCCACCAAGCTCAAGGTGGATAAGATCCTGGGAAAAACGCCTCCAGTTCCTATCTCCCAGAACAGGCGGACAACACCAGTCTCCTCAAAATCCTCTGAAGGCGAGAGTACTTCTTCATCGACAGCAAACATCTCAATTCAAGCCACAGTCCAAATCTCAGACAGATCCTAGCTGATCCCCTTTTCCAGGGGGGCACCCTTGAGAGGGACACTTAGCCATCAATCAAACAGGGCTTCCACTCTCAACCTGCTCCTCATGAGACTGCACTCAAGGGAAACCAGAGGCCACAGGGTCTGAGTTTCCACACCAGAATGACCAGGCCTGCTGTAACAGGAAAAGAATCCTGGGGGTGACAATGCGGGCTCTGGAAGCTCTCTTCACAGAAATGACCCCCATACCCTAGGGGGCATAGTTCCCGTCCATCCCCTAGAGGACGGGAAGAGGCCCACAGCATGGCTGCCGGAACCTCCGATCAGCTGAATATCCTTACTGGTAGCACCATCCACTGCCTCCTGCCCTAAGGCAGGCGAGGTCAGACTAACAGCATTCCCCAGCTGAAAGAGGGGAGTAGATCCTCCAGGGATGACTCAGAAGCAGTCATGCATGAAGGGCAGAGTCCAGAAGCAGAGATGAGATGCCTCGACTGCCAAAGGCCAATTAACATTTCCTGGAAGAAGACAGAGTTAAGGCAAGTATCACAATAGCAGGTGCTAAGGCTGTGGTGCCTCAGAAGGCACACGTTAACTGTGCTTTTATTGCAATGCGCGTTACAGGCACTAGGGTAGGAAGGCACATTGGAGCCACTTGGGCAGAAGGCATGCAAGGATCATGCAACTGCCAGGTGCACAATATTAAAAACGCTACTAGTGCGTGCAGAAAACGGTGGGAAAACTTCACACACCGCCAATGGTCACCAGCAGTCCACCCTGAATTGCGTCCCACACAGATAGAATTGGGAGCCCCCAACAAGGATAATGACAAGGTCAAACCTTGGTATTCACCCCTGAGAGCCTCAGGCAGAGGATCCATGCCGGGTTCAGCATTACTCCCCCAAAACTGTTTCTCTGGCTTGGCAGCACTGTGTTTAAGGTGGCTGTCAGGCAGATTCCTCTGAAAGCCTTCTGCAATCTTCAGGAGAGATCGGTGGGACAGAGGAGGAGGGAGGGGCTGATGAGGTTGTGTGAGGCTGTTGAATTTTTTCATCCTTCCAATTTTCTGGCTGCTCAATAGGCACTTATCCAGAGTAAGAGCATGGAGCTAAACCAATTCTTCCTCCTCCTATCGCTACCAAAAAGACCGCAGTCTAGTGGAGCCTCCCACGTCATGCTCAAGTGAGTCACCCTCAAAGTGGTCTGTCACGAGAGTTTTTATCAATCTTTTCCTCTCTGTCTTCAGATTTTTTTCTTTGGAGAGGAGAAAATCCATCCACCATCTGCTGGAGACAAAGAAAAACTGAAGGGACCTCTGGTGGCTGAGGCATATAGAGACATTAGAGTGATGTCACTGAAATCTGAGCTTTTCATCGGTTCTTTGTCCCTCCCAATCTGCTGGTAGGGGAACAGAACCCACTTGCTTGGACTGGTGTAGCAAGATGATATGGAAGAGAAATCTGCATACAATGGAGGCAATGCATGCAAATCTCTCTCATATATATGTATTGAGGTTATCCTGAAAGCGTAGCTACTCACCTGTAACAGGTGTTATCCAGGAGTAGCAGGAATCAGTCCTCACATATGGGTGACGTCGGTGCCGACGGAGCCCTTGTGTGGAGCATTTCCCCAGCTTTCACAGAAAACCTTTGGGAATGCAGCGCGCATGCGCGGTCCCCTTCCCACCCAAGGGTGCCATCTTGCTCAGTCTGATGACACAGCTAAGACAGCAAAAAACAAAAATGAAATATAGATATGACTGCAACGCCAAGGGGAGGAGGGAGGGTTGTGAGGACTGATTCCTGCTGCTCCTGGAGAACATCTGTTACAGGTGAGTAACTACACTTTCTCCAGGACCAAGCAGGAAGTCAATCCTCACATATGGGACTCAACAGCTTAAGGCTACCGGGGACCCAAAGCTGAAATATGAGCTCCCTCTAGAGCCTCAACATGTGTGAAAAGAATCTTCTCTGATATCGCCCCCTTACGGTAGCCCAACACCAGGGCCGGAGGGTAGGAGTTGCCTATACCTCAAAGAGATTACGGAGTACCGCCTGCCCAAAAGCACTGTCCCCGCGGGACTCCCTCTCGAGGCAGTAATGGGCCACAAAAGTCTGGCTTGAAGACCAAGTAGCGGCCCTGCAGATGTCTGCCAACGGAATAGAGCAGAGATGAGCCACTGACGCAGCCTTTGCTCTGACACGGTGGGCCGTGACTCGACCCTGCAACGAGAGGCCGGCTGCCCTGTACGCCCAGGCGATACAGTCTGCCACCCAGATGGACAAGGTATGCTTGGAGACAGGCAACCCCAACTTATTAGGGTTCGGTGTCCCTGCGTACAATCAAGGTAGAAGGACAACGCCCTCCTACAGTCCAGGGTATGCAAGACCATCTCAGCCCTGCTGGCATGCGGCCTGGGAAAGAAAGTCGGAAGAACCACCTCCTGATTGAGGTGGAAAGAGGAGACAACCTTTGGAAGGAACTCCATTGCCCATGTTCTCTGTAAGTATTAGTGTATGTGTCTCATATCCCCTCGTGTTAAAATGTATACCCCAATTGTGTTGTGACCACTTTGATTGAAGGATAAGGTGGTATACAAAACTGTCTAAATAAAATAAAATAAATAAATAGGGTGAGTCCGCAAGATTACTCTGTTCCTATAGAACCTAGTGTATGGTGCATCTGACACCAGGGCTTGAAGCTCGCTCACTCGCCTTGCTGAGGTAACAGCCACCAAAAACAACGCTTTCCAGGAGAGAAAGCGCAAAGGACAAGTAGTCATAGGCTCAAAAGGTGGGCAAGTAAGCTGTTGTAAGACCACATTCAAATCCCACTCAGGGGCAGGTGGACGAACCGGAGGCTTAAGCTTAAGCAGGCCTCTGAGGAAGCGAGTCACCAAAGGGTGGCTTGAGAGAGACTGGTCCTCCACTGGTGTGTGGTGCGCTGAAAGAGCACTGAGATGGACCCTAACAGAGTTGGATTTAAGGCCCAGGTTGGAAAGGTGAAGCAAATATTGCAGCACCACTGGAACCAGGCATGAAAAAGGATCCTCCTTGTGTTGAGCACACCATGTGGAGAATCTACGCCACTTGAAGGCATAAGATTTCCGGGTGGACTGCCTCCTGGAAGCCAAGACCACATCCTCCACTTCCCTAGGCAGCAGTAAGAGTGCTAGAACTACCCTTTCAGCAGCCAGACCATCAGATTGAGGGACTGGAGGTTGGGGTGTAAGAGATCCCTGCTCCTGAGACAGGAGATCTGGTTGCATCCCCCAGAGGAAAGGGAGTGTCCACCGCTAGTTGCAAAAGAAGTGGGAACCACGGTTGCCTTGGCCATCTGGGGGCCACCAGGATCACCGAGGCCTTGTCCCAGATCACTTTGAACAGTGTCTTGGGCACTAGAGGCGTGGGAGGAAACGCATATAGGAGGTCTGTAGACCACGGAATGAGAAACGCATCCGCTGCTACTCTGAGAGGATGCAGTTGTCTGGAGCAGAACCTGGGCAGTTGATGGTTCAGTGGACTGGCAAAGAGATCTATGTTTGGAAGACCCCATCTTAGGAAGATTTGTTGAACCACCAGAGGATTCAACTGCCATTCGTGGGGCTGTAGGATCCTGCTCAATCTGTCTGCTAGGCAATTCTCCTGCCCAGGGAGATAGACCGCTTTGAGAAGTATGCCATGATTGACTGCCCAAGTGCACAGGTCCTGTGCTTCTTGACATAGAGGGCGGGACCTGTGCCCCCCTGTTTGTTGACATAGAACATAGCAACCTGATTGTCTGTCTGAACTAAGATGGACTGTTGAGAGATGACATGAGAGAAAGTCCGCAGGGCTAAGCGGATAGCTCTCAGCTCCAAGAGATTGATTTGCTGTGTGGCCTCCGAAGGAGACCATAGGCCCTGAGTGCAGGCTCCCTGACAATGTGCACCCCAACCTTGAAGAGAAGCATCGGTTGTCAGTACCTGGGAGTGTGGAGGGGCCTGGAAAGGCACTCCTTGCACCAGATTCGGAAGATGAAGCCACCACTGCAGAGAAGATGCTAGTTGTTTGGACACCCTCAGTTTGTCCCCTAAGCTTCCTGTAGCCTGCAGCCATTGAATTCTGAGGCCCAACTGAGCTGGCCTCATGTGCAGACGGGCATTTGGAGTTACATGAACCGTGGATGCCATGTGGCCTAAGAGCCTCAGGAATTGTCTGGCGGAGACCAGAGAATTGCTGCGGAATTGGCCGGCCAAATCCATTAGTCTGTGGGCCCTGTCTACAGGCAAAAAAAGCCTTTGCCTGCAGGGTGTCCAATTTTGCTCCTATGAACTCCAGGCTCTGTGAGGGGCGCAAAGTGGACTTTGCGAAGTTTATGACAAACCCCAGATGCTGGAGAAGAGAAATAGTGCGGAGGGTGGCTTGGTTGGTCTCCTGTGGAGACTGACCCCTGATGAGCCAGTCGTCCAGGTATGGAAAGACAAAGATCCCTTGAACCCTGAGGTAGGCCGCTACCACTGCCAGGCACTTGGTGAAAACCCTGGGGGCGGAGGTTAGGCCAAAAGGGAATACCCTGTACTGAAAATGGTTTACTCCCACAACAAATCTGAGATATTGTCTGTGGTCTGGATGAATAAGGATGTGAGTATAAGCATCCTTTAGGTCTAAGGAGCATAGCCAATCTCCCTGCTGGAGGTAGGGCAGCAGTATTCTAAGGGTAAGCATCTTGAACTTTTCCCTCTCCAGGAACTTGTTTAAATTCCGCAAGTCTAGGATGGGCCGGAGGCCTCCTGTCCTTTTTGGTACCAGAAAGTACCTGGAATAGAAGCCTTGACCTCTCAGGTGTTGGGGCACCGGTTCCACCGCCTGTTCCTTTAGAAGACTTGCTAACTCCTGCAGGAGTAGGTTCCTATGGAGGGGGAGTCTTAGAGGCTCCCCTGGAAAGTAGGAGGGGGGTACCTAGTGGAAATGGAGCAGATAGCCCTTCTGGACTATGCTTAGCACCCAGGTATCCCTTGTTATGGCCGACCGCCTGTGGGCGAACAGGGTCAACCGGCCTCCTGTGCTGAGAGGGGCCAGCTGAGGAGGAGAGACTATGCCACTGGAGTCAAAACCCCGCTCCCTGCTGTGCAGGAGCCGGAGCTGGTGGCTTGGGGGTTTTCTGCCTACGGGGCCCATGACCCTGCCCCTTGGCCTGCTGACCCTGTTGGGGAGCTGTGGAGGCCTGGTACTGAGGGTAAGTTTTGTAGGCAGATGACTTCCTCGGGTAAAAGGACTTTTTCCCTGAGCCCTTCTTCTTTTGAGAAGGAGAAGAGGTTTTCTTGGACAGCCTAGTCCTGGTGAGAGTCTCGGACTCGAGTTCTGCAGCTTTTTCAGCCATGGGCTTGCCAAAGAGGTTTTCACCTTGGCAGGAGACATCGACCAACTTGTCTTGCACCCATGGCTCGAGGTCCGATGACTGTAACCAGGTCTGACGGCGTGCACCGATGCCGGCCGTGGCTACTTGGGCCGAAGCCTCAAAGCCATCATAAGCTGCTCGATACATAAACTTCGAGCATTCTTAGATTCCAGTTGACAAGGCTGTGAACCTCTGCAAAGGTTCTTCGGAGAGACCAGCAGAGAACCCGGCAATCTCCTTTGCCAGGTCTCGAAGCTACATGCCCATGTACAGCTGGTAGGTCTGGACACGGCAAGCAAGCATAGAGCCCTGGAAGCACTTTCTACTGAGGGCATCCAGGTTCCGGGCATTCAGGTTCCGGGCCTCCCAGCCTGGAGGCACCAAGGAGTGCATCTTCTGACTCTTCAGTCGATGCATGGCCGATTCCACAACCATGGAATGGTGCGGTAGCTGTGCCTTCTGGAACCCTGGGCTCTTGCGGACTCGATAGATGGAATCGACCCGCTTGCTCAAAACCGGCATCAAGGCCGGCGCCTCCCACATGCGGAAGAGCAACCGTTCCAGCATCAGAGGAACCGGTACAATAAAGACATCCTTAGGAGGAGAGTCATACTGCAGGGCCTCGAGCTCCTCGGCTGGAGGCTCCTCCTCGGGGTCCGCGGGGAAGGCCAAGGCCTTGGCCATGTCCCACACGAAGTCCGAGAACTGGGTATCCTCTGGGGGGGGGGGGACTGTCTCCGAGGCTCAGACTCTGGTGAGTCCGAAGGAACACACCGGGTCCGAGAAGTGTACGGGGACTCCTCGTTCTCTGTTTCCCAGCCCGACCCCTCGGAGGAGGAATCGAGCAGCTCCGGTCGGGCAGGCACCAATGCCATCCGCCCTGACACCGAGGGTACTGGCGTCGACGACCTCGTTGCCGAACGGGAGGCTGAGGGAGACCTAGGCCGAGGATCGACTCAAGATCGCATGGACTCGAGGATCGGCTCGGCTTCCGGGGTTGACTTGGACGTCGATATCCCGGTGGTCGGGGCAGATGCACCGGTGAGACCGGCGATCAGTGTCCGCTGCTGTTCCATGAAGGCAGCCAAACTGCTCTCCAAGGCCGTCAACCTGAGTCTGAGCTCAGGAGACTCAGCAGCCCCCGACTCAGGCCCGACGTCAGCTCCCCCGGAGAAGAGTCCACAAGGACGACAGTACTCACGTGACCCGGGGACTCCGTCTCTACACGAGGTTGTTTAGCAGGCCTCTCTGAATCCGAAGACCCGGGACGGCGTTCGGGGCTATGCGACCTGGCCCTCGAGGAGCCAAGTGCGTCCACCGACGCCGCCCTCGCGGGTTTCTTCTTCCTGCGGTGCTCCCGCGAGGGAGACCCCCTCTCAGAGGAACCCCGGCAATGCTCGGGACCGGAGTCCCGAGATGTTGAGGCCTCTGACGAAGTCTGGGCCCGGCCGGACGCGGAGTCAGAGAAGATTCTTTCCTTCTGGTGCTGACGGCTCCTCAACACCTTCGAGGACATTTTCCCCACACGGACCACAGATCATCGGGTCATGATCGGATCAGCGGCAGCGGAGGCAGCAGTCATGTGTGTCGGTGAGAGACATAAGTTTCTTACACCGATCACACTTCTTAAACCCGCTGGCAGCCATCGGGGAAAAAGGACCCCTGCTAGGTCAAAAGACAGGGCTGCCAGGGAAAAATAGAAAAATGGCGCGAACGCTAGTCACAAAGGACAAAAAACGAAAAATACAGTCCGGGATCGATACCGGTGTACCGGGCCCAGGCGGGAAAGGGAAACCGGCATCGAACCGAAGAAAAACACGTAGAAAATCAACTTTTTTCTCGGGTGAAAACGAAACACGTCCGTCAGGCTCCGCAGAAAAAAGAAGACTGAGCAAGATGGCACCCTTGGGCGGGAAGGGGACCGCGCATGCAAGCTGCATTCCCAAAGGTTTTCTGTGAAAGCTGGGGAAATGCTCCGCACGAGGGCTCCGTCGGCGCCGACGTCACCCATATGTGAGGACCGATTTCCTGCTTGGTCCTGGAGAAAACCAGATGACTAGGTGTGTCCCAAGTATTGGGTTGAGAAACTCCTAATCTAGTGTGATCTGACTGCATGTCCAGCCCCATGAACAGTGGAACATCTTTTTGACAGGAGGGACCAAACCAACTTCTCATCCCTGATCTTCAAGCTCCCTTTCTAATGTTGTTTGAAGCAAAAATTTGTTGGGGCTACAACCCCAATGGCCTATGCTTAGTCCTAAAGTTTTCTCATTATTCTCAAACAGGTCTAACACCAAGGATGGCCAGGATAAAATGTACTCACTCACCTGTAACAGGTGATCTCCGGGAACAGCAGGAATCAGTCTTCACATATAGGTGATGTCCCTCGACGGAGTCTGCATGGGAACACTCCCCAGCATCCAATAGGAAGCGTTTGGGAGCATCCCTCTGTGCATGTGAGCATGCCTTCCTGCCTTTCCAGTGAATCTCCTCAGTGAGATATATAGCTGAGAAAAAATAAAAAGTCTACAACTCCTTAGCAAGGAGGGCGGATTGTGAAGACTGATTCCTGCCGTTCCCAGAGATCATCTGTTACAGGTGAGTAACTACGCTATCTCCAGGAACAAGCAGGAATGCAGTTTTCACATATGAGACTCCCTAGTTTCAGGCTACCGGAAAAACAGTAAGGAGCATGGCCTGTTATAACGGAAATAACTGTTGAAGAACAACATGGAGAGTCCTGGGGATTTAGGAGACTCGGCATCCTCAGTACACCCCCACTGACGGTAGTGGCGGTAGTCTGGATGAACAGAGGGCTGGAAGGAAGGAGGTGTAGCTAAGTCCCAAAGAGGTGCCGTAGTAAGGCTTGGCCAAGGTCACTATCTTTACGAGAGTCCATGTCTAGAAAGTAGTGGGCTGCAAAGATATGAATGGAGGATGCAGCATGGCAGATCTCCGTTATATAGGCAGAGCATAAGTGGGCCACAGATGTGGCCATGACAGAGACATTGTGAGTGGTTAAATGCCCCTCTAAGGTCAAATTCGCCTGAGAAAATGCAAAGGATATGTAGTCTGTAATCCAAAGAGAAAGAGTGTGTTTAGTCACAGGAAGACCAAGGTGACTAGGGTCAAAAGAAATGAATAATTGTGAGGACTTCCGGTGTGTGTTGGTTCTGTCAAGGTAATATGCCAATGCTCGTTTGCAATCTAGGATATGAATCGCCACCTCAGCCCAAGATGCACGCGGCTTTGGAAAAAAGGTCAGAAGGATTACAGACTGGTTGAGATGGAAGAGCGATACAACCTCTGGAAGGAAAGGCGGATGAGTTTGCAGGACCACCCTGTCATGATAAAAACATGTATAGAGGGCATGTGCAACCAAAGCTTGTAGTTTGTTGATTCGGCAAGTCGAGGTGAGTGCAACAAGGAAGGAAACCTTCAAAGTAAGGGAGGTAGTTGGTAAAGGCTCAAATGGAGGTTTGAGCAATTGAGCAAGAACCACACTGAGATCCCAGGCAGCAGGTAGGGGACGAATGAATGGCTTAGTTAATAGGAGACTGCGCATGAAGCAGGCCACCAGTGGATGTGTGGAATCAGGTTTTCATCAATCCCCCAATGAGAAGTCAAAATGGCACTGAGGTGAATACACATGGAAATAGTTTTGAGACCCGTAGAAGAGAGGTGGAGGAGATACAGTAGAAGACTCTCTACCAGACAAATGAAAGGGTTGAGGGTGTTTTGTGCACACCACACTGAGAACCGGTGCCATTTAAAGGCATATATGTGTCGCGTGGAGTCTTTCTGGGACACGAACAGGATTTCCTTTACAGCATCCGGTAAATTGAGTTCTGAAAGTACTACTCTCTCAGCAGCCAAGCCATCAGGTGGAGCACCCAGATATTGGGATGGAGCAATACTTCCTGATCCTGTGAGATCAGGTCTGGTGCACATCCCAGATGAAGAGACTGAAGTTGAGCTAGACAAAGAAGCAGGGGAAACCACAGCTGGTGGAACCAGAAGGGGGCTACCAGGATCATGATGCCTCTGTCGGCCTGCAATTTGAACAGCGTCTTGGCAATTAGCGGAATGGGTGGGTAAGTGTATAACAGACCTGTTTCCCAATGAAGGAAGCAAGCATCTGGGGGTTGACGTTGTGGAGACAGCACCCTGGAGCAGAACTGAGGGATCTGTGCATTGAGCAGAGTGGCAAAGAGGTCGATCTGCGGGATTCTCCAGAGCTGGAAGATGGAAGCTTCAGCCTGAGTCGTGTTGAGAAGGGCACCTATGAATTCCAGTTTCTGAGTGGGAGAAATATGCAACTTTGGAAAGTTTATGACAAAACAGATTTTCTAGCACTGTGACGGTGCATTGAATAGAAATATGCACCATCTGTGGGGAGTGCCCCTGACGGGCCAGTCATCTAAGTAAGGAAAGATGAAAATGCCTAGGGTGCAGAAATAAGCCGTGACTACCGCTAGACATTTTGTGAACATCCTTAGGGTGGATGCCAGCCCAAAGGTCAGGACTTGGTATTGGTAATGCCCGCCGAACATGAAGCATAGGTACTGTCTGCGAGATGGGTGGATGAGAATGTGCGTGTATGCATCCAGTCGTTTCTCTGAAGATAGGTAGGGTTCCTAGAGAAACCAGACTAGGAACTTGTTTAGGGTCTGGAGATCTAGAATGGGAAGGAATCTGCCTGACTTCATGGGAATAAGGAAGTACCGGGAATAGTACCCCAATCTTTCTTGTGCACAGGAACAAGCTCTATGGCACCCTTCTTTAGAAGGGTGGCGACTTCCTGTTGTAACAGATCCTGATGGAGAGGGTCTAGAAGATGCGCCCCTGGAAAGAAGGGAGGAGGTAACTGGACGAAATGGAGCAGGTAGCTGTCAGCATACATTTCATGCAGCTTTGGACTCTGGTGACTTCAGTCTCCAAAGGTAATAGGACAGTTTACAAGATGAGATTAACTCTGACCCCCTGGTGATTTCAGTCTCCAAGGCCTGTCTGAAGCCCGTCCTTGCTAAATCAAGAATAGCAGACCTTAAAGGGAGTGGCTAGCAGACCTCAAGGGGAAGTGCTGGAAAGGATTCAATTCACTATAAAGGACAGAAACACTTCCTCTCGCTCTCTCTCTTCCACCATTCATCGGACATGAAGGACAGGAGGCTCTGATAATCAATTCACTTCACCCCTCCCCCGCTCTCTCTCTCTCTCTCTCCCTTGCCATGAGGCTCTAAACACATGTTCTGGCCTATCTCTCTCTCACACTTCACACATGCACATGCACACACAGATTCATTGATGCACACTGAAACAGCTCTGTAACAATCACTATATACCTCTGTTCAATACCTATGTATTAAGCCTATTTCTACATAAAAAAACTTTCTCCAAGCCACACCTGTTTGGTTGTTTTATTACAAGCCCCACTGCCTCTGTGAAGTGAAATGAACCCAGGACCTACAGGAAAGTAACCTGACCAAATCTTACAGTAGCCCCTGAGGACGACCTGTAGAGCCCAGGGTTCTGATGCTATGAGGGGCTACTTGTGGGCAAAATGGACCAGTCTGCCTGCAATGCGAGAAGGCTGGGGTTCCTTCAGGGGAAGAGAGTGGCAATGTTCTCTAGGAAGCTGTCAGAATCTAGCCCCAGGTTGGGGCTGTAGAGCTCGTTGTGGCTTAGAAGGTTCAGGTCTCTTGGTTTGGTGAGGACTCTGAGGCTTCTGCTGACCTTGGTGAGCATGGTAGGGCACATAAGCTGGATAATAGGGGTAATATTTCTTCTTCTTAGGATAGAAGAGTTTCTTTATAGTGGCCTTCTTCCTGAAAGGATCTGCTGTTTTATGGGGCAGGTGCTTTATGGTAAGGTCATCTGTCTCAGAGGTTTTCACCTCTACAAGGAATATCTTCTAGCTTGTCTTGGACCCACCATTCCAGGTACAAAGACTGCAACCAAGCCAGCCTTTTGGCTCCAATGTCCACCACTGCAGCTCTGCTGGTAGATTCAAAAGCTGCCCTAGTGATGAATTTAGAGCATTCTTGACCATGCTTAACTAACGCCCTGCAGGCCTCTTGCATTTCTGAAGGGATGATAGCAAAAAACTCAAGATCCTTGACAAAGTCTCTGAGGAACATACCCATATAAAGCACATAGGAATTAATGAGAGAAGCCAACACCGATGCCTGGAAGCAGTCAAAGGCATCGAGGATATGTGATTCCCTCCCAAGAGGAACCGAAGGTTGGTTCTTAGTACTCTTGAGCCGGTGCATGGCCGACTCGACTACCATAGAATGGTGAGGGAGTTGAGGTTTCTGGAAGCCTGGGGTACTGGGAACCCTGTACATGGTGTCCAGTTTCTTACTGACCGAGGGAATCAAGAGAGAGGTCTCCCACATCCAAAACATGAGGTCCTGTAAAATACAATTGACCAGAAGAATGGCAGCATCCTTCAGCACTGAGGGATACTGGAGTAACTCCAGTTCCTCAGCTCTGGATTCCTTCTTGGTAACTAGGAAGATCGAGAGAGCCCTGGCCATGTCACGGATAAAGTCCTGGAAGGACATGTCCTCCGGTGGGAACAGACGACTTTCATGAGGTGGTTACGAGTTCGATGGTACATCATGGTGCCTTTGTGAAACCGGAGACTCGTTCGCCAATTCCCAGGCATTGGAATTGGAAAAGAAGTCAAAATAGCAACAGTCACCATTGCGCCTCTGCCAGTGATCCGATGTCGAAGGACGATCTCAATACTGATGTTCGAAGACATTGGAACTGTAGATGCTTGATGCCTGTTTATGTTATGTTAATGTTGTTTATGCCTGTTCCTCTTGCGGCAGATGGGATTCGACCAGTTCCAGGCTCGGCATGGACCTCGAGGGTCCAAAGACAGTGGTTCCAGGTTCGACACCAAGGTCTAGGTCACCAAGGGCTTTGAGATGCCTGATTCCAGGCCCAGTATCGAGACCTGGACTCCCGAGGGCCTCGAGGTCACCAGCACAAATGCTGCCAGAAGCGCAGCCAAACTCCTCTCGATGGTCAGCATGCACTGCTCGAGGGAGATGGAGGACGTCTGTATGGACTCCGGTGAAGGACTGGGGACCACTGTACCAGACAACTGAATTGGAGGCTCTCCCGAGGTCGAAACCTAGATAGCATTCCGGAGCCTCTCTTGTGCTTTGGAGGTGGATTCCTCCTGCCAGAGCTGCTTAGCTGGCCGCTCTCGGCTCTCAGGATCGGAATCCTGTTGAGGGGAACTCTGGTGTCGATGTCTGAAGGAATGATCACGGGAATCGACATCTGTCCTTGATGTCGAAGGCTGAAATGCTGATGTGGGTTCGGTGCCTGGATGTTTCTTACTACGGCCTTTCGAATTCTGAGGGAGCACAGGAACCACGTGAACAGGAGCGACGAGAAGGCATCGACATCGAAGAAGTGTGCCGAGGCTGCAGAGTCCAATCCAAAAAGACTCTCATGTTGCTTTTCCTGGTTTTTTAACCCTTTCCTTGTCAACTGCTGACACAAATTACAAGAGTCCAGGTTATGGTCAGGCCCCAAGCATTATAAGCACCAACTTTGCTTGTCGGTGGCCGAAATAGTGTGGTTACATTTAGTACACTTTTTGGAACCATTGGCTGGCTTCTCCATATCATGAAACACAGCCTTTGCCAGGTCATGAAGCTCAATGGCAGCCTCGAAGGATCAAAAAACCCGTGGAACCGCAAGATAAAAAAAGAGAAAAATAAAAGTAAGGGAAGTACCCAAAAGGGCACCGGCACTGCTGAGCAACGGTATCGAAGAGATGGGAAGGCAAAAAAGAAAAAGCAGCCGGAAGAGCACGTTAGAAAAAAGTCAATTGTGGTGACAGGACAAGCATCCGAAGGGCTCCACAAAAAAAACTAAGACTGAGGAGATTCACTGGGAAGGCATGCACACATGGCAGAGGGATGCTTCCAAACTCTTCCTATTGGAAGCTGGGGAGTGTTCTGGAGCGGGATCCATCGGGAGACATCACCTATATGTGAAGACTGTATTCCTGCTTGTTCCTGAAGATTATTTCAAACACTTAGAATCAACGAACAGTGCCATTCTTATTAAGCTTTCTTACCAATTGAGTACAGAAACAGGATTTACAGATGTATTGTCTTCAACCATCATGGGCCACATACATTTAACACTATTACAAAAGCAATATGAGAGGGCTGTGTAAGGTCTATACTGTAATCAAATTTAAGGCTATTGGCAAATGATCTTGTCAACTTTGGCTTTCTCAATAGGGATGTGCATTTGTTAGCATTAGCATGCATTAGTTTGTAGCAATTTTTTTACGGCACACTGACCATACTGAAATTACTTAATGCATGTTAATTAATACGTGTTAGAAAGTTCTACAATTTTTAATAAAAAAGGTGTGAAATGAACTGACAAAATGTCTGAAAATTGAGGAAAAACTCCCAAAATGACCCAAAACAAACCCAACATTTTTTCCATGCATGTTTCTAGTTCATGCATTTCACTGGAAAACAAATTTGTTCAAAAGTTTTGCTTCCTGAAAAGGTTTTGGTGATTATGATAGACAGCTTCAAGCTGAACACAAATATAATTTCAGATTGACTGTATCACGTAGGAATTTGGAGAAACAAAATTGAATTTTGACTGAATTTAGCATGTTTAAATTGCACAATGATGCTGACATATTGTACTAGTTCACCTTAGCTAAAAATATTTTGCTTCTGATTTCCATTTGTATTCAGCATTTGATGCTTCTCGTCTCAGCATCCAATAATAGTCGGCCAGCATTGATGGGTTCCAGATGCCGCTTTTCCATCGTCGCAATGTCCCAGTGAAACCTTTCACCATGTTCGTCGCTGACTGCACCAAGATTAGCAGCGAAGAAGTCAAAATGTGAATGAAGAAAATGAATCTTCAGCGACATGCTGCACTTCATGGTTTTGTATGCTTGAAGCATGTTGTCATCCAGCTGGACGTAGTTTGGTGTCCTGTAATTACCAAGAAAATTCTCAACAACATCCCTGAAGGCCTTCCATGCTATTTTCTCAGGCCCCACTAGCAGATCTTCGAACCACTTGTCATTGATTGTGTGTCCGACTTGTGGACCCACAAAAATGCTTTCCTTAATCTTGGCATCAGTTATTTTTGGAAACATCTGTCTCAAATATTGACATCCTTCACCTTCCTTGTTCATCGCTTTCACAAAGTTTTATCAGTCCAAGTTTTATAGGAAGAGGAGGCAAAAATATCTTACTTGTGTCGGCAAATGGTTTGTGTGCCACATTTTTCTGTCCTGGAACCAAGTGCTTATGGAGTAGCCAGTTCTTTTATTAATGTAATGAGACTTTCTAGCACAGGAGTCCCATTTGCAAATGAAACAATAGTACTTGGTATACCCGAGCTGCATTCCTAGTAGCAGTGCCACCACCTTTAGATCACCACAGATGTTCCCATTGTAGTTGCTGTACTGTATGCGTTTCAACAACAGTTCCATGTTTTTGTAGGTTTCCTTCATGGGCGCTACATAGGCAATAGGTATTGAAGTGTCGACACTGCCATTGTGTAACAAGACAGCTTTCACGCTTTACAGTGACAAATCAATAAAAAGATGCCATTGTTGCGAGTCATGCTCACAACCCAAAACCGTGAACAACCCATCAATGTCAGTGCAGAAACAGAAGTTGTCAACCTGCGCAAAAACATTTTTCATATCTTCTTGGTGGATCGGAAAGACATACATTTTTGTACCCGATGACAGCAAACCCCATCCTTGTAATCAAGTAGTTCAGCGGTCAAGTCCGACTGTTATCAGATGAGGCACACTGGACGTAAATGGTTCAAAATCTGGATCCATGACATTTTCCACATCTGGCCCATGTATTGTGGCAACTTTGTCTGCCTCATCTAGGCTCCATGTCTCTGGTGGCTTCAGTACTAGCATACTGTCATCATTCGGCACTGGCCTCATGGCTGAAGGCAGACTAGGATATTCAATAAATTTCTTATTTTTAGCAGAGAAGCTGGATACATTGGTCAGACAGAAGTAACAGTCTATCATGTGATCCTTCTGTTCTCGCCATATCATCGGGACTACAAACAGCATTGACTTCCGAGTACCTCTAAGTCAAGTTCTGAGATGGACAGCATATGTTGCACAGTAAATGTGAGGAGCCCAGGATTTGTCTTAACTGCCAACTTTACAACTGAAGTAGAGCTCCTAGGCTTTCTTAATAAGTGCAGTTATGTTGCATCTTTGAGGCTTAAGCAAATACTCATCACAAATATAACAGAATGCATCATGGCTGATGCGACATTGACAAAACACTTCTGCGTAACAAATCATCGTTTAGACAAGAAGCTTAACAATAGCATTTATGTTCAAGTATACAAACTGATATCAACATCATGCACAGCATCTGTGTATGAAAGCTGCTTTTATAGTCTGTACTGCCAGCATCCATCTGGACTAAGGATGCCCATGCATTGCTGAGCGGTAGCATTTCCATTGCAAGTTCTGAGCCTGCACTGAGTGCATGCCCGGACTAAACAAAACAGCTTACTTTCTAGGCAACATATGAGTAGACTTAAAATATGTGAGGAACTTACAAAAATAGGCGACTGCAAAAAACTGGTGCATGATAGGAAAATGTCAAGGTGATTTTTGTGATCAGCAATCCAAAATCCATAAGATAAACCCAAAAGTGTTCAGGAAGCAAAATCTTCATTGTCCAGTGTTTTTTTTATCATACCTGTACTGTACATTTACTCAACATTCATTATAGATGCTGATGTACAATGCTGGATAGCCCAGCAATGCTAGTTTTTAATGATCAAATACTCCTAAAAGAAATCATATCTGCTAAAATCAAATTATATGTTGATTACTGAAATAAAAAAAGAGAACTTACTAGTTATCATTGCTCCAGAAACAGAACACAGAAATCCCGCACTGATCAAGATGAGGGACATTAGTCTGCCTTGCTTGTGCTTTTGTAGCATCACAAACATCAAGATTCCCACAGCACCATGGACAAAGAGAGAGGAGAAGAGTGCCCATAAAAAAACCCAATACCACATCTCTGAAAAGAAAACAGATACAGCATTACTTAAACAACTGATGATAGATTTATTAAAGAACAAGCAAGTAAAAAGAATCATGTTTATGTTTATTAAAAGGATTTCTAAACCACCTATTACTTAGTTGTTTCTTATTCATGCAAAAGAATGAAAAAGAAATTACAGATTTTGCTCGACCGCCCACAAAGATTCTGGACGAGACCCTCCTAGCAAGATATTTATTCCAGCAACAATAGCCAAATGCAAGCTTCTACCCGGAAAACAAGAGTCTGATATCATAAAAACAATTCTGATGCTGAGCATACAATTTTTTTTTTCATTCATTTCTAATTTGGTCCAATTCAAACAACAATAGGGCTATTTCCAACACATATGTTATCCTCGAGGCAGGAGCAGCAGGCTGAGGAAGCCCACTGAAGTTCACTTATGGAGGAAAATAACGATTGGTGCCCAAAGTGAGAATCTTAGTATCTGCCAGAAGAGTTGTTCTGACCTGGAAGATGCACTGAAAGGCGTCTGTGATAAGGCTCTCCTCAAAACTTTCACGGTCAATATAAAATACTTTCACAATACCTTTCATGACTGGGGAGATGAAGGTAGTACGCCGTAACCGTATCAAGCTGTGGTAGATGAAGACAATGTAATAGCCAACAAAACTGTAAATTTACTTGAAACTGACATTTGGCAAGTACAAAATTCTGATATGTCAGAGGAAAGAATATGAAAATGAATCTGACCAAAGAAGGCTAGTAAAAGAGTTCCAAGCGATGGATCAGGAAATGCAGATGATCGTACTGATGGCCTAGACCAGGGGTCTCCACTTCCAGTTCTGGAGGGCCTCAAATCAGTCAGGTTTTCAGGATGTCCCTAATGAATATGCATGAGATATATTTATATGTACTGCCCCCATTGTATTCAAATTTATGTCATGCATATTCATTAGGGCTGTCATGAAAATCTGACTGGTTTGCGCCCTCCAAGACTGGAGTTGGAGATCCCTGGCCTAGACCTTGAACCTCTAGAAAGAAATATTGAGCCTGAAATTCCTGAAAAGGAGTTCCCGGATGAAGAGTGTACTTCAGGAAGCTTGGAAGCAGTTTCAGAACCACATGTCAGAAGGCCAAATAAAGGCAAAGTGTCCAGGTACTTGAATGAAAACTACTGGGTGTATCAGTGATGCCAGGTTCTGAAAGGAAATCTTGTTGTGTTACTTAACTGAGTTTGTATTAATGTTGAAGGCAACATTAAGAAAGTGGGGAGGAATATAAACAATTGAAAAAACAATTTTAATTTACCTGGAATGCTGCCCTGGTCCCCTGAAGCAGCTCTGGGCTGAGCACAAGCAGCTATATGAACAGCACAGAAAGCTGATACCATAGAGAAAGTCTCTCTATAGTGTACAGCAGCGTTTTTCAACCACTGTGCCGCGGCACACTAGTGTGCCGTGAGATATTGTCTGGTGTGCCGTGGGAAAAATTCCAATTTCATCCGTAACATGTGGCCTCGGCTCACAAATAGACCAATCATTAGATTCTAATGATTGGTCTATTTGTGAGCCGAAGCGCATGTTACGGACTATAAATAGCTCCGGTGTCACTGTTACACTGACAGGAGAAGACATCGCAGTAGATCGCCGATGCGCAGAAGAGCACCGAAGGATCTGGACTCTGGAGGATTATCGCGGACGCAGCACAGAAGAGCGCTGAGTGATGGATCTGGAGGAGACAGGAGCAGAAGAGCGCTGACTGATGGATCTGGATGGAGTGCTGAGTGTGACGGACAGCGGCTATCTGGAGGAGACAAGCGCAGTAAGTACTGAGTGACAGTGAGACAGGAATAGATACTGCAGTGATGGACAAATTTTTGAAAAGGAAAGAACTGGATTCTGAACAAAATTCGGAGCCAGATAAGAGCCCAAGTATGAGTGGGGATCAAAAGAAAGCAAAGATGGTTAGCTCAAGGAAATTCTCTGGCACAAGGCAATATAGCGAAAGCTATATTTCATTTGGATTTACTTTCACCGGAGATGCAAAGAAACCAACTCCACTGTGTGTGGTGAAAAGCTATCTAACAGTGCTATGGTCCCAAGTAAACTTAAACGCCATCTCCAAACGAAACACCCTTCGCTTCAAAACAAGAATGCGGACTTTTTTGTTCGCCTGCGTGAAAACACGGAGAAACAGGCAACTTTCATGAGAAAAACCACAAAGGTAAATGAAAGAGCTCTTAAAGCTAGCTATCAAGTTGCTGAACTTATAGCCAAGTCAAAAAAGTCGCACACTGTGGCAGAGACATTAATACTTCCCGCCTGCAAAGCTATTGTAGAGGAGATGCTCGGACCTGAAGCAGCTAAGGAAATAGACAAAGTCCCTCTCTCAGACAACACAATTTCCAGACGTATTAATGACATGTCTGCAGACACAGAAAGTGTGGTTTTGGAAAAGATCCGTATCAGTGAGAAATTTGCATTGCAACTTGACGAGTCTACTGATATCAGTGGACATGCTCAACTCTTGGCCAATGTGCGTTTTGTGGATGGTGATGCAATTAGAGAAAACTTCTTTTCTTGCAAGGCATTGCCAGAAAAAACAACAGGAGAAGAAATTTTTCGGGTCACATCAGAATACCTTGAACAAGGAGGACTTAAGTGGGAAAACTGCACAAGTGTCTGCACCGATGGAGCTGCAGCCATGGTCGGGCGCACCAAAGGCTTTGTAAGCAGAGTGAAGGAAAGAAATCCAGATGTGATTGTTACGCATTGTTTTTTACACTGTGAGGCCCTCGTAGCCAAGACTTTACCAGCAGACCTAGTTCCTGTGTTGGATGATGTTGTGCGCATGGTAAACTTTGTAAAGTCACGACCCGTGAAAAGTCGCATGTTTGCAGCTTTGTGTGAGGAGATGGGAGCGAAGCATAAAACCTTGCTGTTTCATACGGAGGTCCGGTGGTTGTCGCGTGGCAAGGTCTTGGCTCGTGTGTATGAGCTGCGGAAGGAACTTAAAGTTTTTCTGACAAATGAGAGGTCAGATTACGAAAAGCTGCTTACAAGTGATGAGTGGTGTGCAAGGCTGGCATACCTGGCAGATATTTTTCATCATCTGAATGAGCTGAACACACGAATGCAAGGCCGAAATGAAAATCTGCTTACAAGTACAGATAAAATAAATGGATTCCGTTCAAAGGTGCAACTCTGGAAACAACACGTGGAAAGTGGCAATCTTGAAATGTTCACACTCACCAAGCAATGGCAAGGTGTTCACACTGCTGCACTGGGTGAGATAATAGTTAAACATTTAAAAACTCTCGAGGAGAAGTTGTCATGTTATTTCTCTTCAATCTCCACTGAATGCCTTGACTGGGTTAGGGACCCTTATAGCTCAGCATCAGTTGGTGGAAAGGACATGACTTTACAGGAGCAGGAGGAACTAACTGAACTGAGACAAAATCGTGGTTTCAAGCTAAGATTTGCTGATCTACCTTTGGACAGTTTTTGGTTGGATACTGCCAAGGAGTTCCCCGTTCTGGCAAACAAAGCTATTTTGAAATTGCTCCCATTTTCCACTACATATCTGTGTGAGATGAGCTTTTCAAGCCTGAATGCTAAAAAAACTAAAGACAGAGAGAGACTGAGAGCTGTTGACGAAGAGCTACGTGTGTGTCTTTCTTCGATTCCTGCCAGAATATCAGCTTTGTGTTCAGCCAAACAGGCCCAGGTTTCGCACTGAGTAAGTAAACAGAAATATGAACAATTATAAAATATTTTATTATTTCATAATAAAGTAATTATAAAATAATTTCTTTGTGTTTGATTCCTATTCAAGAGAATTACTTTATATATAGTCAATATAGGCACAGAGGTAAATTGTTTTTAACATTTTCTAATGGTGGTGTGCCTCGTGATTTTTTCATGAAAAAAGTGTGCCTTTGCACAAAAAAGGTTGAAAAACACTGGTGTACAGCAGCCATGGAGAGAAGAGAATGAAAGAAGGGGAGGTTCACAAGCCTAGAGGATCCCAGTAAGAAGCAGGGGCAGGAGGATAAAGACCAACAGCCTGCAGTCATGCACAAGAAGGGGAACAGCACCGACAAACCCTGGGAGGAAGAGGGTTTGACATCAGAGGAGCAAAAAGATCCCCCCTCCTGAGAGTAAGAACGACATCAGCGAACATATATTGTGATTCAAAGCAGAAGGTCAAGATGACTGACAAGCATGTTGGAGCATGTGTCTGCCATAGCAGTACATTAAGGGCAAGTACAGGCACCTGCTGAAGAGGACAGAAGATCAAAGAGCCCACATGCTGAAAGAAGTAGTCCGTGTTTTGAGGAGCAGCAGTGCTGAAAGTAGATAAGGAAACCCCCTCTCCCTCCTCAGAAGAGGGAAGGGAAGAGGGGAGAAATGAGCTATCCAAAGCAAGGCAAGAGTATGTATGAGAGAGCTGTATAAGAAAAGAACTCAAAGACAAGAAGAGCTGGGAAGAATGACAGCCAAGCCAGCAGAAACAGACAGATACAGCCTCAAAGAAAGCCCTGTGGGAAAAGAGATCCTGTGAAGGGCAGTCAGAATACCTGCAGAAGATTCTGACAGCATGAAGGTAAGCACAGGAGGTACTGCTGACAAAGAGAGTCAGTGATTGAGGTGGGAGAAGAGAAACAGCTGGAGTATCCAACTGTAACGGAAAGAGAGAGAGAAGAACAGAGCAGAGCGCCAAAGGACAACAGTCTGGGAGTCCAGATTGTAAAGAGAGAAGCAATTTGTGCAGTATCCTAGAGAAGAACTGTCCCAGCAAGTTGCACCTTGCAGAAAAGAGGAGCTGAGAAGGAACAGGCCCCAGAGCCAACCTTTGCAGAGAAACCATAGTCTGAGCTGCAACAAAGAGACAGCTTGCTGCTACAATCTCATAGCAGAAAAGAGCACTCCCTGGGGAGCCAGAAGTAGCAGTAGTGGAGTGTAAGCCAATGAAGCTGTGAGGAGCTGCAAGGACCCTGACAACTGATGCACCCCAGATGGGGAGCAGTTGCTTGCAATATAAGTCTCCTGCCTGTTAGGGATAAAAGCAACAGAAGCCGTAGCTAGACAGAAATCTTTCGTTCTGTTTTATTTTACAGTTTAGAGCACAGTACAGAGGTAGTACACACAAAGGAGCATGTTTACTAAAGGCTATCGTGCATTAAAGTAAATATGCATTAAGTACTGCAACGGCCCATAGAAATGAATGGGAAGTGGCAGCACTTAACACACGTTTACTTAATGCACATTACCTTTTAATAAAGGTAACATGCCCCATAGAATTCAGGCCTACTCTTTTTGGAAGGGCCAGGAGAGATTTTTTTCTGTTGGTTTTATAGATAGTCAGGGGCACCAAGGGACAAGAGGGTGTAGTTGTCCGCAGCAAGAGGGCATCACAGATCACAAAGGGACACTAAATGCAAGGTGAAAATATCACCAACAAAAGCCGAAACTGAAACATTGTGGAGAGACTTATATGAGGACCTATACAGCACAACAGAGAAGCAGAATGGCTATTTTGCATATGTGAGAATTTGGAAAAGGCAAAATGTCAAACCAATGGAATAACCTGAAGTAACAACTAAAGAATTGGACAGCAGGTCAAAAAGAACTCCAAAGTGGAAAAGCCCTGTCCCAGATGGTGCATCCAATTTTTCGCTCAATTAATGTCACTCCACCAAGACCTGGTAAATTATAAAAAAAGCAGTTGGTCAATCAGCTAGATTTTACACCAACAATGACTAATGATAAGAACACTTCTTCTATCAAAGGGAGCTCCAAGTAATGACTAAAAATTACAGGCCAATAACTTGTCTACCTACAATTTATAAACTTTTTACTGCAATGAATGCTGACAGAATATACTGTATGAACGTACTGACTCCAATATCATCATGACACGAAAATTTGCAGCAGAATGGACTCCCCCGAGGGAGTGGTTAACACGAGGAGGGATCTACAAAAGCTGGAAGAATGGTCTAATGCTTGGCAATTAAGATTTAATGCAAAGAAGTGCAATGTCATGCACTTGGGTAGCAGAAATCCAAGCGAAATGTACGTGATAGGGAGCGAGAGGTTGGTGTACATGGATCAGGAGAAAGACCTTGGTGTGATTATTTCTGTAGATCTCAAGGTGGCAAAACCGTGCGACAAGGCGGTGGCAAAAGCCAGGAGGATGTTGGGCTGCATACAAAGAGGAATTACCAGCAGAAATGAAGAGGTGCTAATGCCACTGTATAAGTCATTAGTGAGGCCTCACTTGGAAAACTGTGTTCAGTTTTGGAGACCATATCTTGCAAAGGATGTAAAAAGAATGGAAACTGTTCAGAGGAAGGCGACCAAAATGATTTAGAGCCTGCTTCAGAAGCCTTATGAGAAGAGACTTGAAGACTTTGGAGGAGAGGAGGGATAGGGGAGATATGAGTCAGACATTTAAATACTTAAAGAGAAATAATGAACAAACAAACCTCTTCCAAAGACGGGGCAGCTGTAAAACTAGAGGGCATAACATGAAGCTGCAAGGTGGTAAATTGAAAGGCAATGTCAGGAAATACTTTTTCAATGAAAGGGTGGTGGATGCTTGGAATGCCCTCCCGATGGAAGTGGTGGGGGCAAACACAGTGACGGAGTTCAAAATGGCATGGGACAGACACAGTGGATCCCTTTACAGCAACAGGATAAAATCAAAATTAACTAAACCATCTAATTTCTCAACAAATAGGGGTGTCCTACATGGAGCAGTGGGTTCACCCCTAAACAAGACATGGGGAGGGGTGGCCTGAACAGAGTGGCAGGTGCACCTACTCCTGCCATCTTACTGGGCAGACTAGATGGACCATACTGGTCCTTATCTGCCATCATTTACTATGTTACTATGACAATAGAGCAAAAGGACACTAAGAAAGGAGCTTATGGAACCCAAGACCAGTTAATGCTGAATAAAGCCATCATGGCCAGTGCTAGAAACAGCAGAAATCTCAGTTTAGCATGGATTGAATATAAGAAAGCTTTTGACAGCATCTCACACTCTTAAATAAGTTGCCTTGAAATGTACAAAATAAACCCTAAATTTACTGAATACATCAAGTTTAAAATGAAAATGTATCAAGCCACATCCCATCTGAATTATGAAGAGGGACTGTTCATTATTCCTCAAGTCAGGATTCAGAAAGGAATATTTCAGGGAGATTACTTGTCAACACTTCTGTTTTGTATGACGCTTAATCTACTGAGTACTCTCATTAACTCTTTGGGCTATGGATTTAGCCTTAAGCCTAAAAATGGCAACAATCCAGAAATAACATTACATTTATGTTTTGTAGAAGACTTGAAGCTCTACGACTCTAGTGACAACAACTAACTGAACAATTTTGTGTAGTGAAAAGCTTCTCAGATGACATAAAGATGACTTTTGGCTTTGATAAATGTGATAAGGCAATCTTCCTTAGAGGAAAATTGAGTAAAATTGAAAACCTTCCCTGACTGATGACTATGACATCAAGAAACCTGAAAAGGAGAGGGTACATAAATAACTATGAGAAGAAGGAAAAACAATCAAGGAAAATATATTGAGCTAAATCATCAGCAAAGAATACCACAGGAGATTAAAATTGTTACTGAAAAAAGATTTAACATCATGAAAAAAGATAAAAGCCAGTAATTAACTGGCAATTCACACACTATCATATCACTTTGGAATTGTTGACTGGCTTCTTAAAGATCTTGAAGAATTGGATGTTCATGCAAGAACACTTCATGGGCATGGAGAAGGTATACACTGGTTCTTATAGATAACAAGATTGTACATTTCTCAAGCTGAAGGCAGAATGGGGCTCATAGAAATTGATTTTACATTCAGAGTTACCATCATAGGTCTCAAGCCTATTTAAAAGCATCAACTGATCCCAATATGCAAAAAGTGTTGAAATATGAAAATAAATGTCCAGAATCCATCTCCACTTGAATAGGCATTTAAACAAGTAGAAGGAATGGATGAAAATCTAATAGTATGCACAGGGAAGGAAGCAACATAATTTGCAAGACAATACTTTCAGCCCAGGACAGTGGATTATGGATTGGGTGGTTCATAGTGAGAACAGAAAAAACTGGGAAAACTGACATATGTAGATTCTGTAAGAAAGAACTGGAAATGGTTACTCATCTTATACAAGACTGCAAAGTTTGATGGGAGAAAATGTATATACAGAAAGGTACAATAAGATGGCACACTTAATCCAGGGGAAACTGCAAATATTACAACATTGCTGAACCAAAAAGGCATTGAGATCATGTTGTTGTTGTTAAGTGCCGTCGAGTCGGAGTCGACTCATGGCGACCCTCTGGATAGCTATCCTAAATTGTGTTCGGTCTTCAGTCAGGCGGCTCATTGTTGACAGACTGGTACCCGTGCTGTTATTGTAGCGATCCATCTCATTGCTGGCCTTCCTCTTTTGCGTTGACCTTCTATCTTGCCAAGCATGATGTCTTTCTCTAATGATCTCTCTCTTCGCATGATGTGTCTGAAGTATGAAAGTCGAAGTCTTGTCATCTGAGCTTCTAAAGAAAGCTTAGGTTTGATCTCCTCTAGTACCGACTGGTTTGTTCTTCAGGCAGTCCATGGTATACACAGTATTCGCCGCCAGCACCATAATTCAAAGGCATCAATTTTCTTCCTGTCTATCTTTTTCACTGTCCAGCTTTCATATCCATATGATGTTATTGAAAATACCATGGCTTGAACAAGTTGAATCTTTGTATAGAGAGAGACATCTCTGCTCTTGAGAATCTTATCTAGGTCTTTCATAGCCATTCTGCCAACAGCAATGCGTTGTCTGATTTCTTGACTGCTTGTTGCTTCTTTATTGGTAGTTGATCAAAGTAGGTTAAAGTTGTTCACAATTTCAATTTCTTCTCCTTCAACGATGAACCTGTTGATTATGCCAGTTGTCATGATCTTTGTCTTCTTTACATTAAGGTGCAGGCCCATTTTGAGACTATGTTCTTTGATTGTGAGAAGCAAATGTTTCAGATCATCTTCACTTTCAGCCAGTAATGTGATATCATCAGCATAGCGAAGGTTGTTGATGAGTCTTCCACCAATCTTCACACCTCTGTTGTCTTCATACAGTCCTGCTTCTCTGATGATGTGTTCTGCATATAAATAAAACAGGTAGGGGGAAAGTATGCAGCCTTGTCTTACACCTTTGCTTATTTTAAACCATTCTGTTTCTCCTTGTTCCGTTCAAACTGTTGCTTCTTGATCAATGTACAGATTGTGCAAGAGAACGATCAGGTGTTCTGGTATACCCATGCTTCTTAATGTGGCCCAGAGTTTCTCATGGTTTACACAGTCAAAAGCCTTGCTATAGTCGATAAAGCACAAATAGATATCCTTTTGGTATTCTTTAGTCTTTTCAAGGATCCATCTCACATCCGCAATGATGTCTCTCGTTCCTCTCCCTTTCCTGAACCCTGCTTGCACTTCAGGTAGTTCTTGTTCTAGGTATGGCTGTAGTCTCTTTTGAATAATCTTCAATAGAATCTTGCTGGCATGTGGGATCAGAGCGATTGTGCGATAATTTCCACAATCAGTTGGATCACCTTTCTTTAGTATTGGTATAAACACAGATCTTTTCCAGTCAGTTGGCCATGATGTTGTCTTCCATATTTCTTGGCAGAGCCTTGTAAGTATGGTAACAGCTGCATCAGATTGCTGCAATACTTCTATGGGAATGCTATCAATGCCTGCTGCTTTGTTCTTTGATAAGGCTTTCAATGCTGTTTCAACTTCTTCTTTCATCACCAATGGTTCCCGATCATAAGGTATAGGTTGAAATGGCTGTTGGTCCACTTGATCTTTATCATATAAAAACTCTGTATATTCCTTCCACCTTTTCTTGATCTTCTCAGCATCATTCAACATAGAACCTTGAGCATCTTGTAATATTCCAATTCGAGGCTGGAACTTTTTCTTTAACTCTCGCAGCTTTAGGAAAGCCGATCTTGTTCTTCCTCTAATAGTTAATGCTTCTATTTCCTTGCAAGTGTCATTGTAGTACTTTTCCTTGTCCTGTCTTGCTGCACGTTGGAAATTTCTGTTGAGTTCTGCGATTGTTTTTCTTTCTCCTTTGGCTTTAGCTTCTCTGCGTTTCTGGGCAATTTTCAGAGTTTCTTCCATCATCCATTTTGGCCGTTTTTGCTTTTTCACCTTTTGTAGAGACTTCTCGCTTTCTTCCAGCACAACCTTCTTGATGTCATTCCATAACTCTTCCGGAGCTCTGTCATTTATATCTAATGCAGCAAATCAATTTTGCAGGCAGTCTTTAAATTCCAGTGGTATATTCTCAAGGTCATATTTCGCTGCATTCATGAGTGGTTTGCTCTTTTTCAACTTTAGCTTGAGTTTGCATACTAGTAGTTGATGATCTGTACCACAGTCAGCTCCAGGTTTTGTCTTTGTTGATGTTACAGAGCTTTTCCATCATTGACTTCCACAGATGTAGTCAATTTGATTTTTATACAATCCATTGGGTGAAGTCCATGTGTACAGTCGCCGCTTGTGTTGCTGGAAGAAGGTGTTTGAGATGAATAGATCATTGGTCTTGCAGAATTCTATCAGTCTTTCTCCAGCTTCATTTCTGTTGCCAAGTCCATATTTTCCAACTACTTTGCCTTCTTCTTTGTTGCCAACTTTTGCGTTCCAGTCACCCATGACTATCAGGATATCCTGTTTGCATGTTCTGTCAATTTCAGCTTGTACTTGTTCATAGAACTCTTCAATTTCATTCTCTTCTGCAGCTGTTGTTGGGCATATACTTGAATTATAGCTGTGTTGATAGGCAATCCTCGTAGACGAATAGAGATTAAGCGTTCGCTGACTGCATTGTATTTCATTACAGTTCTTGCAAGTTTCTTCTTTATTATAAATGCAACACCATTTCTTCTTTGTCTTTCATTTCCAGCATAGTAGACCATGTGATCATCTGATGCAAAGTGCCCGATGCCAGTCCATTTCAGTTCGCTGACACCCAACAGATCAAGTTGTACACGTTCCATTTCATTCTTGACCACCTCCAACTTCCCTTGGTTCATGCTTCGTACGTTCCATGTTCCAATGTGTAAGACATCTTTACAGCTTCTGAATCTCATTTCATGCGCAGCTACATCAGCAGTCAGACTTCCCGAGGGCTTTGATCCAACCACATCATAAATGCTGGCTTTACTCTGAAAAGTCTTCAGCTCTTCCCCAGTAGCTAGTTGAGTGCCTTCCGACCTGGGAGTCTCATCTTCCAGCACCATAGCACAATTTGTTTTGTTGTAACTATCCATTGGGTTTTCATGGCAAGATACAGAAGTAGTTTGCCAGGCCTTCCTTCCGCGCAGTTTAAGTTTGGTGTTGTTGCCGTTGTCACAGAAATGTGATCCTCCGCCGTCAACACTATCCCATTCTGCTGCTGCCCAGATGGGTGGTTTGTCTTGGTCTGGCACCTCAGCTGAGACCTGTCCATCTTGGGAGACCCTGCCAGTAGTTAAACTACCGATAGTTTAGCTCTCAGCATCACTGATGCATGCAAGCCCTCACAGCACGACAAGCTGCAAACCAAGAAAATTGTGGAAAATGATGAGGTTATGATCTCCTGGGACATTACCATTCCATGCAATAAAAAGCTTGATACAAGAAGGAGAAGAACACTAGTGATAAAGTGTAGTTACATATCTGTAACAGGTGATCTCTGTGAACAGCAGGAATTTACCATTTTGAGGTACTTTCAAATAGGGTATAATTCAGTCATACAGATGGGATATACACTTAGAATATGGGAGTTCTTAGTGGTAGTGATTTGCTTCGATTTGTTTGTCTTTTCAGAATAACCCCTGAAGAAACCTTTGGTGAAACGCAGAAGCAGTACTACTTGGAGGCGTTGGGATTTTATAGATCACTTTTGGGTGATTTTTGAATATAATGAGTGCAAGCATTTTTATGAATACCCATGCCGATTGAAAGAAAATATTAGCACAAATGAAGGTCATTGATGCGAAAAAGCCTGATTGCTGGACTTTTTCTAGCTTAATGCTGTAGAGTCTGAGACCATCTAGTGATGTAGAAGAAGTCACCACGTGAACAATAGGAAGGAGGTATATACCCTTTGGTTTAGTTTGAGTGAACAAAATCACCATAGAAGCAGCAGTTTAACACTCAAGAAGGAGACCATACATATCTGTCATCAAGACAGCCATGGCACAAACATTATGGGCAGTGACATGACCTTCAAGGGATAGTCCTGCTTTGTCATTAGCAAATGAGATGCAATCTGCTATCCATTTAGAAAGAGTATGTTTGGATACTGGCAACCTCTAGTGACTGGGATCAAAGGAGAAGAATAACTGAGAGCCTCTACAGTGCTCAGCTGTCCTTTGAAGACAGAATGCCAAGACACCAGAATGCCAGAGGGTTGCCTCTGCCCTAGACGAATGTGGTCTAGGAAAAAAGACAGGAAGGAAGACTGACTGATTCAAATGGAAAGGAGACGCCACCTTTGGCATGAAATGGGGGTGAGTCATTAGGACAACCTTGTCATGGTGGAACCATGTGTAAAGTGGGTCTGCCACCAAAGCCTGTAGCTCATTAATGTGTCTAGCTGAAGTGAGTGCAACAAGGAAGATGACCTTTCATGTCAGAAATTTTAGCGAGGTAGTGGTTAAGGGTTCAAAGGGCGGTTTGAGAAGTTCAAAGGGTGACATTGAGATCCCAGGCCACTGGTGGCGGTCTAATGGGAGGTTTGGTGAGCAAGCGACTTCTCATGAAGCATGCCACAAGCAGCTGTGAGGTAACTGGTTGTCCACCCAGGAGATGGTGAGATTGCGATGGCACTCAGGTTGACTTTTACCAAGTTGGTCTTGAGACCAAAAGAAGATAGATAGAGGAGATACTGGAGGAGCACCTCCACTGGAACCGAGAAGGGATTAAGGTCCTTCTGGGAACACCAGATGGAAAATCTTTGCCACTTGAAAGCATCAGAATGTCTGGTGGATGGCTTTCTAGAGGCTAAGAGGATCTCTTTTACTTCCTGAGTAAAGTTAAGATCCTGTAATGCTATGCTTTCAGCAGCCATGCCGTGAGGTGGAGAGACTGCGGATTGGGGTGGAGCAGTGTCCCCTCCTCTCTCAAGAGGAGATCTGGAACAGATCCGAGATCTAGGGGTTGAGTCTGAGACAGACGTAGTAGGAGAGGAAACCATGGTCGATGTGGCCAACGTGGTGCTACGAGTATCATGAAGCCCTTGTCTGCCTGGAGCTTGAAAAGCATCTTGGCAATCAGGGGAATGGAAGGAAAAGAATACAGGAACTCTTGATCCCAGTGGAGGTGAAAGCATCCACGTCCTGGTTGCCTGACATGAAAGTCCTTGTGCAGAAGTGGGAAAGTTTGGCATTCTGCAGAGTGGCAAACAGGTCTATCTCTGGAGTCCCCCAGGTCTGAAAAATGAAGGATGCTGTCTCTGTGTGGAGAAACCATTCGTGGGGAAAGAGGATCCAATTCAATCTGTCCGCTAAGACATTTTGCTCCCCTGGGAGATGTACCGCTTGAAGGTGTATCTAATGATTGATGGCGAAGGACTAGAGATGCATCCAACACAAAAGCATGGATCCACGTGCAACAAACCAACCCAGTACAAACCGTGGATAGCAAAGGAAGAATTTATTTTATTGATCGAATCCAGCCATTGGCCCAACACAGGCCGTGTTTCATTGTGCCTTCATCAGGGGCTAATATGGCTGTGCGTTCTAATATATGTCCAAATCGATCTATACCACTGTGCAATGCGAGATCATCTACTGCCGCGGATATCTGAATCGTTCCGATTCCAAGTATGCAATTTTAAAACATCTACTGCCGTGATGGCTTTTTGAAACTGAGTCTGAAAAAACTTTGAGTTTGAATGGCTGGATTCAATCAATAGAATAAATTCTTCCTTTGCTATCCACGGTTTGTACTGGGTTTGAAGGACCAGAGATGGACAGGCTCTCTGCAGAGGGGCCAAGATCCTGTTCCCCCTTGTTTGTTCACATAAAACATGGCTACCTGATTATCCGTTTGGACCAGGACCCTCTGAGAACTTAGATGTCCCTGAAAAACCTTTGAGGGCATTGTAGATTGCCCAAAGTTCCAGTAAATTTATCTGGAGTTTGGACGACTGCTCCGTCCAGAGGCCTTGAGTGGAGAGGGACCCTAGATGGTCTCCCCACCCCTGTTTGGACACATCCGTTGTCAGGGTACATTGATTTGGAGGCATCTGAAAAGGTGACCCAACGAGGAGATTCTCTGGGGAACGCTACCATAGAAGAGGAGATGTGGCCAGAGGGGCAGACAATGATAAGGACTGTGCGCATATGCAGGGCATGGGGATGTGAAGCAGTGTGCTGAACCAACAGCAAATGTGCTAATTTCCCTGCAGTTTTCATCATCATCTGTACAAATATAGAAGGTATTAGAGCATTCTCTTCTCTATGCACTCTGGGTGTCTGGATGGTAGAAAAATAATTTTTTTGATGCCTATACGTGCTCTGGAGCAGGCACAGTAAAAACTTGGATACAGCTCAGGACGTGGAGTGTGATTATAAAATTGGGAATGGACATCCAAGTGCATGGGAATACTCTGGACATGCTTACACTATCACCTTGTTCAGCATTGGATGTCCTCATGCTGGGGACATCTTTAGAACCACTTTCTAAAATGGTTATGTGGACACCTCCATGCTTTGGATGTTTGTATCCCTGTTTTCAGATGTTCAAAGCACAAATAGGGCTTCTAAAATAACCTCCATAGCGTGACAAACATTAAAGAGTTGGGGTTGTTATTGTAATTGCTAAACTTGAGCGTTATAAAACTTTTGCAACCACTGAATTTGACGTGGATTACTTTTACCTGCTTTTCGTTCTTTACCCCATACCTCATGAACAAAGGGCGATGCTGAGAATTGGGTGAAAACCTATGGGCACCGGCATCAAAGCCCCCCTTAGCATATTGAAGGTAAGGGCCAGGACAGTCTTCGAAAGTGGAGGGAGGAGTTGGTGCCCAAAGCCCGGAGGACCGTCGGGAGATGCCCGATGCGGTGACCATCATGGAGTCCCCGACAAGGGAACCTATGTCAGTGGCCGCAGTTGCTCCCCTGACACCATCCACATCGGAGATCACACCCCTGGCTGAGCGCAAGCAAGCCCTCAAGCGCAGCTTGACCGCGTTCTTGGCCTCGCAGGCCGCGAGGGACCCAAGGCCTTTGGATTCCTTGGAGCCAGTGGCAGCCCCGCCCTCAACAGCGGCCTTGCCTTTGGACATTCAGCCTATCCTCGAAACCCATGCTCTTCCCAGCCAAGGGGAAGATCGGTGTGGGCACTTAGACATGATGTCAGTGCCCCAAGGATCGCCTCAGAGTGCCTCTTGATCGGAGTACCGCTGCCAGAACTGTTGGACTCCATCCACCCCTCCCAAGTGCCGGCACCATACAGAGAAAAGCAGTTGATACTTCGACTTTCTCATGGACTCCGATGGCTGGGAGACTGAGGAATAGCCCCCAATGCCCGAATGATATCGGGAGATACCCTCTAACCCCTTGCTGCCTTAAGAGCGCCATAATTCTCCACCTGATATCTCTTTCCATGAATTTGTCGAAGACATGGCAAAGGCATTGCCCTTTACCGTCGAGGTGGAAGAGGAGCCCAGGGCAGAAGATTTGGAGATCCTCCAATATCCTTCCCCCATCCTCCCAAAAGAGACCATTACAGTTTCCATCCACCGCATCCTGGAATGGCTGATTTTTCATATGTGTGGAGGAATGGATTTTTCATATGAGTGGAGGAGTGGCCTAGTGGTTGGGGCAAGGTACTTCAGGCCGGAAGGTCAGGGGTTCAAATCCCACTAGAGGTCAGCAACCTTGGGCCGGAAGGACTGGGGTTTCTAGTCCCACAGGTGCTCCTTGTGGTCTTGGGCAAGCCACTTAACCCTCCATAGCCCATGTTCCCTGTAAAATAGTTATCTCCAAGTTATAATGCCCTGTTCAATGTAATTTCAGTTTGTTCAATGTAAACCGCACTGATGCAGAATAGCGCGGTATATAAGAGAATGTAAATAAATAAATAAAATAAATAAATAAATATGTGAGAAAATCCCCTTATGGTTCCACCAGTCAGTTGCCGGCTCAACTCCATGTACCAAATTATCCAAGAGCACTGGGTTAGAAAAACCTCAGCTTCTGCACAACTCAGTGGTCATGGAATCAGCCATGTGGACAGTTAAGAGTTCTAAAACCCATTCCTCTGTTCCTCCAGATCAGAAGGCCCAGACTTTGAATGGCTATCAAGGCTTCATGCTGGTGGCCTGCATACTGAGGTACCAGCTCTACATGCACATGTACCTTAAAGATATTATAGGGGACTTGGCTGACTTCTCAGACCTTCTCTCCGGTTACCACATGGACTGCTTCTGCTGCCTGGTGTCCAAGGGTAAAGACTGTTCCAGGTATGCCACCGGGGCGGCCTACGACACCTTGGAGTCCGTGGCCAGGGTTGCAACTGTCGGCATTGGAGCATGGTGCCTCACCTGCTTGCAATCCTCTGACCTGGAACAGTGGGAGCAGGACAAGCTGGTCGATGTTCCCTGTCATGGTGAGAACCTCTTTGGCAAGCCCATGGAGGACAAGGCCGGCGAGCTGGACAAAGAGCAGCTAACTATGAGTGGGCTCTCTAGGAAAACAGCTGATCCCTCCAGAAAGAAGTCTTTGGGCAAGAAGGCCTTCTATCCCAAAAAGCGAAAATATTCTGGTGGGTACCTGCCTTATCAGGGGCCTTTGTACACTCAACAGCAGAAATGCCAGGGGCAGCTCTAGCAGTGCCATCAGAAGCCTCAGAAGTCTCTGCCAGCGCAACAACTGCAACCAGGAGGAGGTTTCTGACTCCTTCCTGGGAAGCATTTTTTATTTTTATTTATTTATTTTGGGGTTTTATATATCACTTTATCCATGGAATCAAGGTGGTTTACAAGGAACTCAATGAACTATTACCGCTTTACAAGGAAATCAAGGAACTATATGTATATATATATATATATTATTTCTTTCATGCAGGCCTTTAGAATAGAAAGAGATTAGGCTGAACTATTTACAGTTAACTATGTACATTGTACAGATCTGTGTTATGGCGATAAATGTCTTATGTAGGTTATACCTATGGGAGGGAGTACATGAATGCAGCAGATTCAGGATTTATGTGGGGTACAGGTTCAGGTCTTTGATTCGGTTTTGGTAATATTCAATAAATAGATGTCTTGAGTCTTTCTGAATGTGGTCAAATCATTTATTTCCCTTAGGCTGACTGGGAGTGTGTTCCAGAGGACTGGGGAGTAGAAGGTAAATGCTCTGTTGGCTGTTGATCGATTAGTTTTTCTGAATTCCTTGGGGATTTGTCAGTCAGTTTGCATACATTCCCTTCTTTGTCTTGTTTCCGGGAGCATCTGTATTAACGAGTTGAGGTACATTGGTGCTATGTTCTTTAGTCTTGAAGGTGGTCATTAGTGTTTTCTATTTGATTCTCTGTGTGACCAGCAGCCAATGTAGATGGTGTAGGATGGGTGTTATGTGTTCTGACCTGGCTGCCTTCATGATGGTGCATGCAACAATGTTCTGTGCTATCTGTAAGATGTTCAAGGCTTGCTTGGGGAGGCCCTGAAGGATAGTGTTGCCAAAATAAAAGTGGGGGCATACCATTGCTTGAGTCACAGAGCAGAAGTCATTGGTTGAAAGGGGAGGTCTTAGGTTTTGCATAATTCGTGTTTTATTGTAAATTGTTCATGTTGACATGTTAATCTGTTTTATCAGCTTGAGGTTCTGATCCAATAAGATTCCCAGGTATTTAATTTCCTTCTTCACCTCTAGTGAAGCCCCATTTACTTGTAGTTGCTGAGGTGGTAAGAATTCTTTGTTCCTGGAGATCATAAGGACTTCAGTCTTTTTTAGATTTATTGTAAGGTTGACGGAGTTGAGCCAATGTGATTCATTGTTGAAGCATTCCACTATTTGTTGGTAGTTTAGTTCTAATGTTTTGAATGTCGTGAAAATCATTATGTCATCTGCATATATTCTATAATCAACTGTGATGTCCAGCGTTAAGCAGGGCACAGCAGTCACGGGTTTCACTGGCTCTCGGCGTGTCCACTCCACTCTCGGCTGTCTCAGTTCAGTCCTGGTTTTGCACAACTTCAACAAACAATTTATCTTAACTTATCTATTATTTGGAGCTACTCTGACTGGGATAAAGTCCCACAAAAGTCCAAGACTCAAGACAGCGTGCTCTTCTGTGCAGCAGTTCCAGAATGAGTCATGGCTTCAGACATTCCTCATCATAAAAGAAAATGTAACACTTTACTAAACTCACCATTTTTTACAGCAGCTTATAGAAAAAGAGGGAAAAAGGAGAAAAATGGGTCTCAGAACATATGGATTTTTTTCATGTGAATAGCAAACTTTCACTACTAATGCCTCTCAGGACGTTCATGCTATCACACTACCCCTTCACATCAATGACCCGAAAAATCTCCCCTTCTTCTCATGGTCACATCCTCTATTAAACACTCATAAATCCAAAAGCAAAACAACAAAATTGGGGAAAAGTAGCCACTATTTATCTGAGCTCCAATCGTGGCTCACTTTCCTCTATTCCAAACCAATTCTTGTCCAAACACCCCTTAGGACGTCCAACAAAGCATTTCGCCAGTAGCTTCGTCAGGAGATGCTATCACCAAAACACAACTGCAAAGAAAATGTGATATGTCAAAAGAAAACCCCCACATATCCTTACTAAAGCAGCCATAAAAATACATTAGAATATCTTAAAACCCCCTCAATGAACCCCACAGAAATACTAAACTATCTCACAAATACCTGTGCATGACATCGTACCCCAAGCCAACATGACACGCAAATCTTCAACAAAGCATTCTTTTAAAAAACGCCGTGCATGTGGCTTATATAATAGGACCATGCCATGGATTTTTAAAGGAACACTTCCTATCCAATCAAAGCCACAAATCACCGAAACCATTCAAACCCTTCATATACATAAACCCCAATCAATTTGAGAATTCAGCTCCCCAGGAGAAACAGTATTTAGCTGAAAAATCCATCGCTGCTCACACACGATCAAGCTCTGCTCTCTGCTATGTCCGCTTACACCTCCAGACACACTATCTATACAAAAACATTTCAATTCAGAAAATGAATGGCAATACTCCAAACAATGCTGAACCAATGGGACTTCAATACGCCTACAACGTAATTGATTTCTATGTTCACCTATCCTTACTTTAAAGGGACAAATCGTTTTCTCTATATAAAGCAATCCACATGGACACCATATAGCATAAACCACAAAACTAGAAATACATGTGGTGTGTTTCTTAAAATGGTAATCCTTACCCCCATAGTAGAACATCGTAAGCTCCAATGAAACTGGACAGATGGAACAATTACCACATGTCCAATGGCCAGGGTGAGTCGGCTCATCTAAAGTTGGTAGCCGAAGAGAAGCTGGACACAATCGCTTTTAAATTATGATTACAGAGCCAAACACAATGGGGACGTCTATTCATCAATCTGGGATTAGCCTGCAAGATGTTAGCATGTTTTTTTAAAACATCTTGAATCCGAGGACTCAATTGAGAAAACCGGGAAATAAAGTTAACACAAACATCATCCTCTATAGTAGCTCTACTCGCACGGGACTGAAAAGCCAGTTTCTATGATTATACAACACCCGCCGGTAAGCCTTATTAACAACTCTATCCAGATAGTCCCTAGCTGCAAAGGCCGCTTTCAAATCCTGAGACTTAATCCTAAAGTCAGTCGTAGAAGAACAATTCCTCTGAAACCAAAATGAACTGTGAAAAAGACAACCCTTCCCTCAACTGAACAGGGTGGGCACTAGAAAAATGTAAAAAGGTGTTTCTATCTGCAGCCTTCCTATAAACAGTTGTCCCACACCCATCAGATTGTCGCACCACTACAACATCCAAAAAAGCAATCGTATCAACATAGTAATTAATAGTGAATTGTATATGGGAATCTAACCGATTAAGCCAAACATGAAACTATAACAGTGATGTTACTGTTCCTTCCCATATCAAAAAGACATCTATATAGCAACGCCAGACTTTGATCATAGATTTAAAGGGGGAAGAAGACAACCATTTACATTCATACTCTCCCATAAAGAGATTTACAATAGATGGGACAAAAGTAGCCCCCATGGCCACACCAGAAATTTGTTGATAGATCACAAGTAATTCTTTTCTATAGCCACATATCTGCAAGCCGCATTAAATATTGTATCAGTCTATCAAAAAGATCCACAACAATACAGCAAATCCACATATCACAGCACAGCTATTCCAGCAACATTTTTTCACCTCTCTCTTAAAGTCCTCATATGAGAGGCACAGTTCTCATCTCCCTCCACCAGAAGAAGCAGTTACACTGTAAATCTCAGCTCTACTGGCTGTGGAAGCAGCCCTCCCTCCCTTTCTTCAAATTGTGTACTGTCCACCTGAATCCTCCCATAGGCTGCCTTTTACATTACCTCAAATGTCCATGGGTTCAGTGGTTTCTTGTTCCCAAAACTCAGTAGCTTCCAAGGGTTCCTCCTGGGCTTCTCCTCCCTTGCACTGCCTTGCAACCATATGCCTGCCATTCCCTAAGGCCTTGGTTGCTTATTACTAGCCCTATCCACCTGTGTGTCGTTTCCTAATTGGCTCTCCTGGTCCTTCCTGGGGAGGGCCTTCCTATCCCAAGGGCTTCTGAGACATGTAGTGTGACTGACCTTGTCACACAACATTGTGTGCTCTGATTATGTTGCAGATGGGCTGAAGGTAGATGATGAAGAGTAAGGCGAATAACGCTGAGCCCTGGGTTATCCCTTGGGTCTGACTGAATGGTCTTGAGCGAGAATGACCAATTTTGACCTATTGTGGGGTTCATCTTTGCTCGGATTTCGGATTAAATCTTGTACAATGAGGAAGAGCTCCTGAGGGTGATTTAGTGACTTCATGAACATTTTTGAGTAGTATTTCTTCTTTAGGTCATTAATGGTCTGACAATCAAGAGTTAGTGGGCCTGTTTCCTGAGTGCAGTTGAAGCCTGCATAAAAAGCTCCTGTGCCCTGCCCTTTTGAGGCTTTCCTAACCAGGGCTCCACACATCAAACAATACCTAAGCTCCACAAACAGGACAATGGCCGGGAAAAATCGTATTGCTAAAGCTGTTGCCCCCGTTACAGCTTCTGCCTCGGTCCAGACAGAGGTCCTAATGCCAGTTGAGGAACCGGTTCCATGTGCAGGGTGCCTGCATGCTGAAGCTCTGAGGAAACAAGTGGAGGAACTCAGAGAGGAGGTGGCGAGGCTGAGGAGCATTCAAGACAGTGAGAAGTACATTGATGAGATGCTTCTTGCAGCAACCAGGCTCTCCAGCACAGGAAAAGATGGGTGCCAACAGAATGTCGATGGTTGGACAAAAGTCACCAGAGCCTGCAAAATCAAAATCCAACTTCTCCAGCCCTTGAATTGAAGAACCATTATGCAGCCCTGGAAGTGGAGGAGGTGAAAGCATCCCTGGAAAGGGAAGAACCAGAGTTCAAGTACCCCATAGTTGCGGAATCAGTGACCAGAAGGAAATGAAGGGTAGTGGTGGTTGGAGACTCTCTTCTGAGGGGTACTGAGGCGTCCATCTGCCGACCAGACTTGATGTCCAGAGAGGTATGCTGTCTGCCTGGTGCCAAGATCCAAGATGTTACGGAGAGTTTGCCGAGACTCATCAAGCCCACTGACTATTACCCAATGTTGCTAATCCATGTTGGAACAAATGATACTGCCAGGTATACCTCGGAACGTATCAAAAGTGACTTCATGGCTCTGGGACAGAGGGTGAAGCAGGTAGGTGCACAGGTGGTGTTCTCTTCAATCCTCCCTGTTGAGGGTAAAGGCCAAGGCAGAGAGGCTCGCATCCTGGAGATGAATGCATGGCTGCGTGGATGGTGTCTTCGAGAGCGTTTTGGTTTCCTAGACCATGGGATGCTGTTCCAAGGGTTGCAGAGCAGAGATGGCATCCATCTGTCCAAGAAAGGTCAACGCATCTTTGGTAGTAGACTGGCTAATCTACTGAAGAGGGCTTTAAACTAGATTCGTTGGGGATGGGTGAAGAAAGCCCCCAGGTAAGTGAAAGCCCCCAGGTAGGTGATACATTAAATACCTTTATGGAAATGGGTAACAGGGGTAACATATGGAAAGCAGTGTGTATTAATGCCCGTAGCATGGGAAATAAGATCCCTGAAGTTGAAGCTTTGGTGGGAGTGGCTGACTTGGATTTAGTGGCAGTTACAGAAACATGGTTCACAGAAAACCATGACTGGGATGTAACTATACCTGGCTATACTTTATTCAGAAAGGACAGGGTAGGAAGAAGGGGAGGAGGAGTGGCACTATATGTAAAAACTACTATTAAAGCTTTGGAATTACAGAGCTTAAAAGGGAGAGAGGAGGCATTCTGGGTTAAACTAGAAAGAGGGAAAGAGAAATCTATTTGCATTGGTGTGATATACAGACCTCCCTCACAAGAGGAAGAGGTGGACAGAGAGTTAATTGAAGACATACGCAGCATTGCTAGGAAAGGGGAAGTGCTACTGCTAGGAGATTTCAATATGCCAGATGTTGATTGGCACATTCCTGCTGCAGTATCATCTAGAAGTAAGGAGATCCTGGATTCTCTACAGGGAGAACTATTCAGGCAATTGGTAACAGACCCCACACGTGAAGGGGCCATACTGGACTTGGTGCTTACCAATGGTGAAAGTGTTTCTGATGTTGTAGTGGGAGATCATTTTGCATCCAGTGATCACCAGATGGTGTGGTTCAGTATTAGGACTAGGGCTGTTAGAATCCATTCCAAGGTGAAGATCTTAGACTTTAGGAAGACTAACTTTGCGAAGATGGGCCAATACCTCAGGGAGTCGTTAGTGGGATGGGAACAGCTGGGGGATGTAGAAAAACAGTGGGCAAAACTGAAAGGGGGTATTTTAAAGGCAACCAACCTTTTTGTTAAAATGGTAAATAAAGGCAAAAGGAACAGGAGACCGCTATGGTTTTCGAAGTAAGTAGCTGAACAAGTGAAGAAAAAGAGGGAGGCCTTCATGAAATACAAGAGATCACAGAGAGAGGAAGACAGGCATCTGTATTTGGAAAAACTTAGAGAAGCTAGCAAAGTAGTCAAGAAGGCAAAGATTCAAAAGGAGGAGGAAATAGCCAATGCAATAAAATGGGGGGATAAGACATTTTTCAGATATATTAGTGAGAAGAGGAAGGGCAAAAGTGGTATTGTCAGACTCAAGGGTGCAGGGGGGGAATATGTAGAAGCTGATAAGGATAAAGCGGAATTGCTTAACAAATATTTTTGTTCTGTGTTCACAGATGAAGAACCAGGAGCAGGACCTCAGAAAACACCCACAAATAAGAACAGAAGCGAGGGACATCTTGAACAATTTTCAGAAGACTGTGTTCGTGAGAAACTAGCTCAACTTAAAGTAGACAAAGCGATGGGACCGAATGGGATACACCCTAGAATACTGAGGGAACTTGGGGACGTTCTAGCAACTCCACTGACTGACCTTTTCAATGCCTCGTTGGAGTCGGGAGTGGTGCCAAAGGACTGGAGAGAGGCTCATGTGGTGCCTTTACACAAAAGCGGAAGTAAGGATGTGGTTGAAAACTACAGGCCGGTTAGTTTAACTTCGGTGGTGAGTAAATTATTGGAAACGCTGCTGAAAGAGAAAATAGTGAGGTTTCTGGAGTCTGGTGGATTACAGGATCCGAGGCAGCATGGATTCACCAGAGGCAGGTCTTGTCAGACAAATCTGATTGATTTCTTTGACTGGGTGACCAGGGAGTTGGACCGAGGGAGAGCTCTAGATGTGGTGTATTTAGATTTCAGTAAAGCCTTTGACACTGTTCCTCACAGGCGACTTATAAACAAACTGAGCACCCTAGGGATGGACCCTAAAGTTACTGCTTGGGTTAGAAATTGGTTGGGTGGGAGGCGACAAAGAGTACAAGTAAATGGAGCTCACTCTGAGGAGAAGGATGTTACCAGTGGTGTGCCCCAGGGATCTGTCCTTGGTCCGATTCTTTTTAACATCTTTGTTAGTGATATAGCGGAAGGGCTGTCGGGTAAGGTTTGCCTCTTTGCGGATGATACCAAAATCTGCAATAGAGTAGACACCCAGGAAGGTGTAGATAACATGAGGAGGGATCTAGCTAAGCTTGAAGAATGGTCTAGAATTTGGCAGCTGGGATTTAATGTTAAAAAATGTAAGGTCATGCATTTGGGCTGCAGCAATCCAAGGGAGCAATACAGTATAGGAGGTGAAGTACTTTTGTCCACTAAAGAAGAGCGGGACCTAGGCGTGGTTGTGTCTGATGATCTTAAAGTAGCTAAACAGGTAGAAAAGGCGACGGCAAAAGCTAGAAGGATGCTTGGGTGCATACGGAGAGGAATGGCTAGCAGAAAAAAGGAGGTGATAATGCCTCTGTATAAGTCTTTGGTGCGACCTCATTTGGAGTATGGTGTGCAATTCTGGAGACCACACCTTCAAAAGGATGTGAACAGGATGGAGTCGGTGCAGAGGGTTTGCTACTAAAATGATTAATGGGCTTCATTATAAAGCATATGAGGACAGACTTAAGGATCTTAATATGTACACCTTAGAGGAAAGGCAGGATAGAGGTGATATGATTGAGATGTTTAAATACCTCCGTGGCATAAATGTTCAGGGAGACAGCCTCTTTCAATTGAAAGCAAGTTCTGCTACGAGGGGACATGGGATGAGGGTGAAGGGACATAGATTCAGGAGTGATATGCGGAAATATTTCTTTACAGAAAGAGTAGTGGATCCGTGGAATAGTCTCCCAGTGGAGGTGGTAGAGATGAGGACAGTAACTGAATTCAAAAAAGCATGGGACCAACACAGAGGATCTCTAAAGGTAAAAAGTGGACTGTTGTAGTTATGGAAGGACAGACTAGATGGGCCTTGTGGTCTTTTTCTGTCATCATGTTTCTATGTTTCTAATATAGCTTAAGGGTATCCATATATTGCTTCAAATCAACCTCGGATTTTGTACTTCTCCATTTTCTTTGTTTTCCTTAAGATTCTCTTTATTGATCTTAGGTTCTGGGAATACTATGGCTGCAAATGTTTGTATTTCTTTGGTGTTTTTTAAATGGGACAGAGGATGCATTATCTAGAGTGGTATTCCAGTTCTTCAGGAGGGCTTCAAGGTCGTCCTTGTTATTCGTCAGTTTGGGTAGGGTAGCTCTCTATCACATTATTTATTTATTTAATATTTTTTATATACCACTTTTCCAATTTTCAAAGTGGTTTACAATGAACATAAACTTTATTTAGATGGAACGTTTCATCAGTAACTATTTACAATAATAATTAACAGTGGTGCATTCATACAACATTTTGTAACTTTTTACAGAGGACTGATGATTTGTAACCTTACGCCACTGTTGTAGGCGGGTTGGTCAGGGGATTTATCGATAATGTTATGTGACTTCTATGGTGTCGAAGTGCTCCGTAAATAGATGGATTTTTAAGAACTTTCTGAAGTCAGCAACATCTGTAGTTGTTCTCAAGTGATGGGGTGTAAAGTTCAAACATTCTGCGGAGCGCATTCTGAGAGGTGCACGTAGATATCATAGTAGTTGCGAGGGTGTTTTGGTGCTGCTTCCTCCTTGATCAGGTGCCTGGGACTTTTCTGGTTAAGTCTTTTAGACATCCAGCAGATTGGTTGTGTAATATTTTGAATGCCATCATTATTGCCTTACATTTTATTTGTGATCGAATGGGGAGCCAATGGAGGGATTCTAATATAGGGGTGATATGAGCTTGTTTATTTGTTCCTGTGATTAATTGGGCTACTATGTTTTGAGCCAATTGTAAAGCTTGGGTTGCACATTTGGCAAGGCCATGTAGAATTAAATTGCAGTAATCAAGCTGCAGGGTGATTAGTGCTTGACATACGGAGCGGAAGTGGTTCTATTCGAGTAAGGGTCGAAGGCTTTGCAGAATTTTCATTTTATAGTAGACTTTGGAGGTTGTCCTTATGATGTGGGATTGGAAATCGAGTCTCTGGTCGAGGTGTATGCCTAGGTATTTTACTTCACTCTTCACTGGGATTGTTCGGCTTCCTATTAGTAGGTTATGCGGGGGGTTAAATGTGAAGTCCCTCGTGATTATGAGGGCCTCAGATTTATTGTAATTGATTGCCAGATTATGTTGTGCTAGCCATTTTGTGATTGCTGTCATGCAGGATGAGATGGTGGAGTAGTCGGGATTCCTGATGTCAAGAGTGGAATATATCATTAGGTCGTCTGCAGATATTGAAGCGGTATTACATCTGTTCTCTATGGTGCATTTCATATGTATATGAATTTAGTACAATATTAAAGTGTATTAGGTAATGATCTCTCTATGGAACCAGTTGTGTTCGTATTGATGTTGCATGGGTATTATTTGGCCATTTGTTAGGTAAAAATATAAGATCCAATGTGTTACCCTTTGAGTGCATAGGGATGTTAATGATCTGCTGATACCCTAGGTCTTCCATGGCATGGAGGAAGGATGAGCTCTGTGTATTATTTACTGGTCCTACTTCCTTTCTTGCAGGATGTTCCACCGCAAGTCGGGGAGTCGTTGATCCATTATGTCCACAAGTGGCCAGTCATAATATTAATTGATCTAGTTACCAGCTCAATAACATGGAAATTGAACTTTTAGAAAAGGGTCTATCTTTTGTCCCCTCCACTAAACATGATGAATTTGGCACATATGTTGAACTCTACAAGTTCTTCTGTAAACTTAAAATTATTGACTTTTTTGACAAACCAAACAGAACACAAGATGACGTATCTGTCATCAAAAAAACATCTACATGGGTTCCACCTAACAACTTAGATGTTATAATTAGTGCATATGAGAGAGTCGTTATGGCTAGAGTGCAAGAATTATATTTATTTTATTTTATTTATTTTTCTTATATACCACGCTCTTCGATATCAGTGCGGTTTACATGGAACAAAGGAGAGTTTACAGTGGGGGGTTACACCGTAATTAAATAGAACAGGTAACATAACTTGGATAACAGTATTAACTATTTACATCTGAATGGCTAACAGAAAAAGTATTTACACGTATATACAACACATTGAGGGTGGTTACATGTGACCGTGAGGCGTTGTTGTGAGTGGGGGGGGTTGTTTTACCATCTTCCGGGTAGGGTTGTTTTACCATCTTCCGGGTAGCACTTGAGGAAGAGGTAGTGTTTCAGTGCTTTCCTGAATTTGGTTAGGTCCGGGATTGTTCGTATATGTGGTGGGAGAGCATTCCAGCATCTGGGTGCGCAGAGACTGAAGGCCCTGTTTATAGTTGCTTGTGTACAGTGGGTCATTGCTTTGGGGACTACCAAGGTGTTTATTGCAGTGGATCATCTGATTCTATTTGGGGGGTGACGTGCGTGAGAACAGCAAGTGATGAGGGGGCGAGTCCGTTAATGGATTTGAATGTTAGCAGTAGAATATTGAATGTGATCCTGTAATGGATTGGGAGCCAGTGAAGACTTTTGAGGATGGGTGTTATGTGGTCACGCCTTGGGGTCCCATTTAGAACTCTCGCTGCAGCGTTCATGGCAAGTTGGAGCGGACTCAGGGTGGATTGAGGGAGTCCTTGGAGGATTGCATTTGCGTAGTCAAGATGAGGGATGGTTAGTGCTTGAAAAATTGTTCTAAAGTCGTCTGGTTGAAGGAGGGGACATAGATGTCTGAGGGACTTGATTTTATGGTATGTTGATTTTACCATGTTGCTAATGTGTGTCTTCATATCAAGTCTCTGGTCCATTGTAATACCTAGGTATCAAATTGAGGGTTTGGATTGCAGTTCTATCTCTCCAATTTTTAGGCAGGCTGGAGGGGAAAAGTTGGGGTTTCTGGAGATGAACAGCACTTCGGTCTTTTTGTGTTGTATTCTGAGGTTCTGGTTTTGGAGCCATTTTTCCACTGTGCTAAAACAGTTGGTTAGTGATGAGAGGTCAATTTTGTCAATCTGAAATGGTTTGTAAAGTAGGACGTCATCGGCATAGATCATGCATTCGACGTTGAATGATCGTATGAGGTCGCAGATAGGCTGCATATAAATGTTGAACAGTAAGGCTGATAGGGAGGAACCTTGCGGGACGCCTTGTTTCTGGTGGAACGGTTTAGAGGGGGAGGTCTCTGTTTGTACATGTTGCCATCTATCAGAAAGGTATGATTTACACCAGGATAGTGCTAGGTCGCAGATACCCTTTTCTTTGAGTCGTTTCAGAAGGGTTTCATGACACACAGAGTCAAACGCTGCCGCTATGTCCAGGAATATAAGGGCAACTCCATGATGTATGTTATCTACTGCGCTGAGAATATTGTTGAAGAGGGTGGTAAGTAACGTCTCCACCCCATGGGATTCTCTGAATCCGTGTTGGCAGTGGTCTAGTGGTGAGGTATTGTTGATGTGTTATTGAATCTGGAAAAGGACTTTTCTCGATTATCTTTGCCAATAGTGGAATGCTGGCAATTGGTCTATATGATTCTACCTTCTGGGGGTCCAACTTGCTGTTCTTTAGCAGGGGTCTGACTGATGTGTGTTTAAGATTTAGGGGGAAAGTACCTGACGTGAAGGACGAGTCCATGAGTCTGGCTATGAATGGGCTAAATTCTGACCGAAGTTCCTTTATCCAAAAGGCTGGGCAGGGGTCGGTCTGAGCGGTAGTGGTGTTGATTGTAGAGATGGTGTCAATGATTTGCTTATTAGATGGGGTGGTGAATATTGTCAGAGTCGTTGTGTTTGATGGATCCGTAATGAGGGAGGGTGGGTCAGTCTTGTCGGTTTGGCATAATTTTGATTGGAGGAAGTCGGCATAGTCTTGGGCGGAGATCTGAGGTATTTTCTCAGGGCCTGGTTCTTTCGTTAGGTTTCTGACAAGGTTAAATAGGTCATGAGGTTTTCGAAGTGATCGCATTAGTGTGTCTGTGTGGGCTTGTCTCATTTTCTCGGTTATTGCCTCACGGTGTCTTGCAAGCTGGAGGTTGTAGGCTTCCAGATTTTCCGTAGATCGTGATCGCCTCCATCTCCTTTCGAGTTTTCTGAGTTTGAGGAGAGAGGACCGTAGTTCGTTAGAGTACCAAGGTGTGTGATCTTTTTTCCTTGGGGCTTTGTTGTGTCCTGTGTGTAGTGCAATGGCACTAAGGCTGTCATTCCAAATGGAGACTAGCTTATCAGGACAAGTTGTTGTCATACTGAGGAGAGGTTGTGCGTTGTGCAGGATGGTATTCTTGTTGAAAGGTTGGAATCGTTGTGTGGGCAGGTTCGTGGGTTTTGCCTTGTTTCCATGGTGTTTCCTGAGTGGATCGTCTAAGGGAATTTGAAAAGTAATTAGTTTATGATCGGACCAAAGTACTGCAGTGTAGGTTGTTGTTGTTGTTAAGTGCCGTCGAGTCGGAGTCGACTCATGGCGACCCTCTGGATAGCTATCCTAAATTGTGTTCGGTCTTCAGTCAGGCGGCTCATTGTTGACAGACTGGTACCCGTAGCTGCTGTTATTGTAGCGATCCATCTCATTGCTGGCCTTCCTCTTTTGCGTTGACCTTCTATCTTTCCAAGCATGATGTCTTTCTCTAATGATCTCTCTCTTCGCATGATGTGTCCGAAGTATGAAAGTCGAAGTCTTGTCATCTGAGCTTCTAAAGAAAGCTTAGGTTTGATCTCCTCTAGTACCGACTGGTTTGTTCTTCGGGCAGTCCATGGTATACACAGTATTCGCCGCCAGCACCATAATTCAAAGGCATCAATTTTCTTCCTGTCTGTCTTTTTCACTGTCCAGCTTTCACATCCATATGATGTTATGGAAAATACCATGGCTTGAACAAGTCGAATCTTTGTATGGAGAGAGACATCTCTGCTCTTGAGAATCTTATCTAGGTCTTTCATAGCCATTCTGCCAAGAGCAATGCGTCGTCGGATTTCTTGACTGCGTGTTGCTTCTTTATTGATAGTTGATCCAAGTAGGTTAAAGTTGTTCACAATTTCAATTTCTTCTCCTTCAACGATGAACCTGTTGATTATGCCAGTTGTCATGATCTTTGTCTTCTTTACATTAAGGTGCAGGCCCATTTTGAGACTATGTTCTTTGATTGTGAGAAGCAAATGTTTCAGATCATCTTCACTTTCTGCCAGTAATGTGGTATCATCAGCATAGCGAAGGTTGTTGATGAGTCTTCCACCAATCTTCACACCTCTGTTGTCTTCATACAATCCTGCTTCTCTGATGATTTGTTCTGCATATAAATTAAACAGGTAGGGGGAAAGTATGCAGCCTTGTCTTACACCTTTGCTTATTTTAAACCATTCTGTTTCTCCTTGTTCCGTTCAAACTATTGCTTCTTGATCAATGTACAGATTGCGCAAGAGAACGATCAGGTGTTCTGGTATACCCATGCTTCTTAATGTGGCCCAGAGTTTCTCATGGGTTACACAGTCAAAAGCCTTGCTATAGTCGATAAAGCACAAATAGATATCCTTTTGGTATTCTTTAGTCTTTTCAAGGATCCATCTCACATCCGCAATGATGTCTCTCGTTCCTCGCCCTTTCCTGAACCCTGCTTGCACTTCAGGTAGTTCTTGTTCTAGGTATGGCTGTAGTCTCTTTTGAATAATCTTCAGTAGAATCTTGCTGGCATGTGGGATCAGAGCGATTGTGCGATAATTTCCACAGTCAGTTGGATCACCTTTCTTTAGTATTGGTATAAACACAGATCTTTTCCAGTCAGTTGGCCATGATGTTGTCGTCCATATTTCTTGGCAGAGCCTTGTAAGTACAGTAACAGCTGCATCAGATTGCTGCAATACTTCTATGGGAATGCTATCAATGCCTGGTGCTTTGTTCTTTGATAAGGCTTTCAATGCTGCTTCAACTTCTTCTTTCATCACCAATGGTTCCTGATCATAAGGTATAGGTTGAAACGGCTGTTGGTCCACTTGATCTTTATCATATAAAAACTCTGTATATTCCTTCCACCTTTTCTTGATCTTCTCAGCATCATTCAACATAGAACCTTGAGCATCTTGTAACATTCCAACTCGAGGCTGGAACTTTTTCTTTAACTCTCGCAGCTTTAGGAAAGCCGATCTTGTTCTTCCTCTAATAGTTTCTGCTTCTATTTCCTTGCAAGTGTCATTGTAGTACTTTTCCTTGTCCTGTCTTGCTGCACGTTGGAAATCTCTGTTGAGTTCTGCGATTGTCTTTCTTTCTCCTTTGGCTTTAGCTTCTCTGCATTTCTGGGCAATTTTCAGAGTTTCTTCCATCATCCATTTTGGCCGTTTTTGCTTTTTCACCTTTTGTAGAGACTTCTCGCTTTCTTCCAGCACAACCTTCTTGATGTCATTCCATAACTCTTCCGGAGTTCTGTCATTTGTATCTAAAGCAGCAAATCGATTTTGCAGGCAGTCTTTAAATTCCAGTGGTATATTCTCAAGGTCATATTTTGCTGCATTCATGAGTGGTTTGCTCTTTTTCAACTTTAGCTTGAGTTTGCATACTAGTAGTTGATGATCTGTACCACAGTCAGCTCCTGGTTTTGTCTTTGTTGATGTTACAGAGCTTTTCCATCGTTGACTTCCACAGATGTAGTCAATTTGATTTTTATACAATCCATTGGGTGAAGTCCATGTGTACAGTCGCCGCTTGTGTTGCTGGAAGAAGGTGTTTGAGATGAATAGATCATTGGTCTTGCAGAATTCTATCAATCTTTCTCCAGCTTCATTTCTGTTGCCAAGTCCATATTTTCCAACTACTTTGCCTTCTTCTTTGTTGCCAACTTTTGCGTTCCAGTCACCCATGACTATCAGGATATCCTGTTTGCATGTTCTGTCAATTTCAGCTTGTACTTGTTCATAGAACTCTTCAATTTCATTCTCTTCTGCAGCTGTTGTTGGGCATATACTTGAATTATAGCTGTGTTGATAGGCAATCCTCGTAGACGAATAGAGATTAAGCGTTCGCTGACTGCATTGTATTTCATTACAGTTCTTGCAAGTTTCTTCTTTATTATAAATGCAACACCATTTCTTCTTTGTCTTTCATTTCCAGCATAGTAGACCATGTGATCATCTGATGCAAAGTGCCCGATGCCAGTCCATTTCAGTTCGCTGACACCCAACAGATCAAGTTGTACACGTTCCATTTCATTCTTGACCACCTCCAACTTCCCTTGGTTCATGCTTCGTACGTTCCATGTTCCAATGTGTAAGACATCTTTACAGCTTCTGACTCTCATTTCATGCGCAGCTACATCAGCAGTCAGACTTCCCGAGGGCTTTGATCCAACCACATCATAAATGCTGGCTTTACTCTGAAAAGTCTTCAGCTCTTCCCCAGTAGCTAGTTGAGTGCCTTCCGACCTGGGAGTCTCATCTTCCAGCACCATAGCACAATTTGTTTTGTTGTAACTATCCATTGGGTTTTCATGGCAAGATACAGAAGTAGATTGCCGGGCCTTCCTTCTGCGCAGTTTGAGTTTGGTGTTGTTGCAGTGTAGGTGGGCTGAGTGAAAATGGTGGCGTCGTGGACGGTTAGTGGGGCGAAGATCAGGTCCTGCTTGTTTCCCTTTGTGTGAGTTGGTTCGTCAATTTAGTTGTAAGTAACCTAGGTCCTTAAGTGCCTCATGGAGCGCTGATGCTTGCGAGTCATGAAGAGTTGGGAGATTGAAATCTCCTAGTATCCAGTTTGGGGCGCGTAGGTTAGGGGGGTTGCAGGCTAGCTCGATTATAGTGGCAAGGTCATCAGGGGAAGGTGACAGGGCTCTGTATATTAGATTGATGGAGCATATATCATTTGATATGACTACAATGTCAAGGTTGGTTGTGTTGGTGCTGTTGGAGAGGTGGAATTTGAGGTCGGTTTTTGTGAGTGAGTATGAGAACTCCTCCGCCTCTCTTGTTGACTCTGTGGCAACTGTATAGAGTGAAGTTGTGGGGTAGAAGGTGGTTGATGAGGACAATGTCATCGTTCGATAACCATGTCTCTGTGATAAGAAGGATGTCTAGTCTATGATGACAGGCCATTTGTTGCGGACTGAACGCACGTTTATGAGGGCAGCTTTTAAATCCTGGGGAGACAAGCTATCCTTCCTTGCCTTTAGGGTGTGCTGGATTGCAATGTGTAGTAGGTGTTGGTAGGTTGGTTGTGTGTCTTTTATAACCTTATGGGTGGGGTCTCTTGACCATCTCCTCCCACAGTTGTATAGGATAGGTATGTGTTTGTGGGTGCTAGTTAGGGCTAGGGAGCTACTGATGAATTCTAAGAGAAGGTAGCTAAAAATTATGGATGTAGCAGAAAGAGCCATTTTGAGTGGGTATTGGGTTGGGTCGATTCAGAAGGTTGTGCAGTAGGGGTGGATAGTGACCACATAATAGTTACAGTAGGTTAGTGGCAACAGTAGCAGTGGGTCAAAATTGTAACAGATACAAAAGATTACTGGCAATAGTAGCAGTGGGTCAAAATTGTAACAGATACAAAAGATTACTGGCAACAGTAGCAGTGGGTCAAGATTGTAACAGAAACAATAGATTACTGGCAATAGTAGCAGTGGGTCAAGATTGTAACAGATACAATAGATTACTGGCAACAGTAGTAGAGGTCAGGTAGATTACTGGCAATAGATTACTGGCAACAGTAGTAGAGGTCAAATAGCTACAGATACAGTAGATTACTGGCAACGGTGGGGCTGGTCAAAATAGCAACGGTTACAGCAGATTACTTGGCAGCAAATTACCTGGTAGCAGAGGACAGCTTCTGGTGACAGTAATAGGGACAATAGTGATGGTTATGGCAGATTACTGGCAATAGTAGAGGAAGGTCAAGCTAGCAGTCGTTGAGGCCAGTTAATTGGTAACAGTAGAGGTTATAAAGCATGATATTGGTAATAACAGTGTTAATGTCAGGGTACTTGCGAAGGGAAGGCAGATCTTCTGGTCAGGCGTGGTGGGAGACATACGAATCCTGGGGAGGAACGGCTTTGTGTTTTGTCAAGGGTGGAGTTGTTGCTCAGGTGAATCTTCGGGTTTCGGGTGCAGCGGGCAGGGAGGCAGATGGCGATCCTGTTGGCAAGTTGGGAATGCTGGTTGTTTGGAGGCGGAAAGATGTGGTTAATGGGGCTGCGGAGGAGAGGGTCTCACGTTGGCCCGTCCCGTCGGGCCCGCGCCTAAGGGCCGAGCCAAAGGGCCATCTGGCGAGGCCCTCAGGCGCGGGCCCGCAAGGCACGGGCGCGCCGAAACGGCGCTTCCTTTTAAATTGTTCAGCCAGCTGCCCCGATTGGGCAGTTGAATCTGGTGGAGGCGGTCCTGGTGCCCCGGCTCACTCGATCCACGCCGGGAGAGCTGGTGGAGAGCCGGGGTGCTGGTGGTAAGAGGATATAAGGTGATAAGAGAATATACGGCTAAGCATCGTATGTTTTGAAATTTAACATCCCAGCAGAGAGTCACACTACAAAATTTAAAAGACAATCAATCAATAATTATAAAACTGGCCAATAAAGGAGGTGTATTGGTCATACAGGATAGAGCAGCCTATGATGCAGAAGTCTTACACCAATTTAACGACACTCATTTTTACACTAAGATTTATGATGCACTGACGCCTTTTTTAAAAAACAAAGTTGACACTCTATTATATATAGGACAGCAAGCGGGCTACCTCACAAGTAAAAGATTAACTTCTTGACTGTCATTTCACCCAATGACCCCTACTAATTACATGTTGCCAAAGATCCACAAATCTGTAGATAACCCACAAGGATGCCATTGTGTCTGCGATCGGCTCACCACAAGAAGACATCTAAATTTTTAGATGTCTTCTTGTGGTCGAAGTCGTGACATTTATCTGCAACTCTTCACATATTATCAATATTTTGCAAAGTTTCACAGGATATCATGGACAGCTTATTTTAGTTACCTTGGACATAAACTCACTTTATACAAACAATCCACAAAAGGCTGCACTTGATATTATTTCAGATTTTCTTATTCAGAGAGACAGGCCTGTTCGGATTCCTACTTTTTTCCTGACTCAAACGGCATCTCTGGCAATGACAGAGAATTATTTTTGTTTTAGAGGTATTGGGGTTTTTTTTATTGAATTTTCAAAATAACATTACAAGTTAAATCACTTGCAACCAAAAAGGGAGACGCTTCTAACAACATAATATAGAAATATAATAAACGGATATAATTCAAAAAAGCAAACCCCTACACTAGCCCACAATATAGGGATCCAAGAAAGGAAAATAAACTGAACTATCCAACGGAAACATACAGACATCAACAGCCAGATACAGCAATACACAGCCTAGGAGACCCGCTCATTTGCTCCCAAAAAGGCCCTTAGAATTCAAACAGGAAATCAATAGAGAAGGGTAAAAAAAAAAAGGAATTACCTTGCAATTTCACCAAGCATTTACATGGATACTTAAACCCCCAAGCTGAAGAACCCGAGGGCGAAGTACCAGAAACTCTTTCCTGCGACGGCAGGTTTCCTTAGCCAGGTCCGGAAAAATCCAAACAAGGCACCCCTTAAACATCAAGTTTATTTTCCTAAAGAACAACCTTAAAAGCCATTCTTGGTCAGTAACTAAAGCAAAAGCTACTAAACAGGTTGCAGGCCTAACACTAGAGATATCTGATGTTTCTAACAATTCAGAGACATTTAACACATCAAATTGCCCAAGCCCAGTAGCCTCAGCATTAGCCAAGGACTTCTGGCCTCTTAGAAGGTAAAAAATGTTTACTATAGGGGGACATAAGTCTGCTGGGACCCCCAAAACTTCCACCAAGTATTGTTTAAACATTTCCCTAGCTGAAGAGCAGGGGAGCAAAGAAAGTTAACCAAATGAAGATTGGCAAGCTTAGTATAGTTGTCTAACTGCTCCAACCTATAAACATGCCAGACAAAGTCTCCAAATGCCGAGTCCTTACAGTTACATCTTCCACCAAACCTTCAGTGTTAGAAGCAACCTATCCTTGAATCCCAACTATCCGATTCATGAGAGCCTCTCCAAGTTGATTAATGGCTAACCAGACAGCTTCCAGGGTGAATTGGTCAGGACGCTGTAAAGGAAAAGATACGCCAACCCCATGTTGCATGATTGGTTTCACTGCACTGGACTGCAGGTCCATCGGGGACTTCCTGACGCCATCTCCAGATGCCGTGGCAGAGCCTCCGTTCTCAGGAGTCGGCCCAGACTGTTGACTCTGCAGTCAATACTACCATCTGCCATGCTTCATGAAGGCGACCCCAGCAAGGACACAGGAACTCCCAACTCCGGAGAGTCCAGCGTCTCCACACCTCCATGAGCCAAATCCGGGCACAACTGCTTCTGAGACTGCTGTGCTTCCGGGGGCGTGAGGTCAGTGCTCAAGAGAGACGCCAAGCTACCAAGCACTCCAGCCGAGCTTCCATCCCCTGATGCTGGCTGCGGCTCCTGGTATCGAACAAAGGCATCCAAAGGACCAGAAGCCAGAGTCGAGGTCAGCACCGAGCTTCGTCGTTCTCTTCCGTCCCATCAAAAGCAAAGCACTGGAACATAAACGCAGCCTGCTGCCATCTTGGATCCCCAGCAGCAGCCTAGAGATATTTTTTATAAACAGATCAAAGGTGTGGCCATAGGTTCCTCCATGGCCCCAGACGTGGCTAACTTTTATGTTGCTAACTTTGAGAAGAGGTACCTGATGCGACACCCCTTTCAAGCCCAAATTAAATTATGGAAACACTATATTGATGATGTTTTAATGATTTGGGATGGCACAGAAGCTCAGTTGCTTGATTTCTTTGGGTGGCTGAATTCCTTGGACGAGAATCTGCAGTTTGAAAGCATATACAGTTTGAGCCATATTGTCTACCTCAACATCACAATAAGGAAGGATCAGCAGGGTTTCACGACTGACCTTCATCGCAAAATAACCAGACAGGAACTCATTATTAAGGTTTAATAGATTTCACAACAGTCTCTGAAACAGAATCTCCCTGTAAGTCAGTTCCTGAGAATACAAAGACTCTGCACATCACAAGATTTTGAATGTCATGCTACGGAAATGGGTAGGAGACTTGAAGAATGTGGTTATCTCAGTGAATGTATCCGTAGGGCCTATCAACATGCTAAATCTACTGACCGAGCATCTCTTCTCCTTGGCTTTGAGAGACCTACGTAGTATAGGCTCGTATGTGCCGTTACATTTTCCAGTTTATCCAGAGAAATTGTAAGTATCCTAAAGCAAGAGTGGCTTCTCTTGGCCACAACACTAGCCTTTGCTTCAAGACAATTAACTATTGCCTACAAACGTAATCACACTTTAGCTAACATCCTCATTCCGTCAGCCTTGTCCAAATCTAAGTTAACTTGCAAGATGAAAGGACACTTCAAATGTGGAAAGTGCTCAGTGTGCTCTAATGTTTTAGTTTTTGCCAGCACCCAACGTTACAAAAAAAGATTTATCTACATCATTTTCAAACTGCAACACTGAAAATGTTGTACATCTCATTCTTTGTCCTTGCAACTTGATATATGTAGGCAAGATCAGGAGTTCAGTTAAAGTAGGTATTATTGAACATAAAAATTGCCTGCAGAGATGTGTACCCAAGAAGTTGCTAGTAGCGCATTGGGAAGAGAAGAACCATACTACCACTGATCTGAAGTTCTTTGTGCTCAAAGCTGTGGAACCCCATTGCAGAGGTGGTGATATTGATAGAACTCTACTAAAACTGGAACAACGCTATATCTACAAACTAACCTGGAATCTAATGGTGTGAATCAGGAAGTTAACATGGAACCTAATGGCGTGAATCAGGAAGTTAACCCTGGAACCTAATGGTGTGAATCAGGAAGTTAATTTAGCAGCATTTCTTTAAGACCTTTTACTTCAATTTATTATTTTATTTTATTTTTTGGGATTTTAATAGTTTTTAGACTCCCTCATTTGATCTATAACTGGCCTGAACTGCTTTTTACCTTTGGTTGTACCTCTTTTGGTTTTTATTCCTAGGTTCATCTTTATTACCTCATGGTACTGCCAGCATGGTTTAAAGGTGAGGTCAGAGAGGTTGTTGTTGCCAAAAAAGCATCTTTCAGGAAATGGAAAAAAGAGCCAAACGACAAAACCTGGAAACAGCACAAGCACTGGCAAGTCAAATGCAAGGCATTGATAAAGCAGGCAAAGGGAGAATTTGAGAAGAAGCTTGCTGCGGAAGCAAAAACACAAAATAAAGATTTTTTCAAGTACATTCGTAGCAAAAAACCTGTGAGAGAGTCAGTTGGTCCATTAGATGATAGAGGAGTTAAAGGGGCACTAAGAGGCAACAAGGTGATAGCGGAGAGACTGAATGAATTCTTTGCTTCGGTCTTTACTGAGGAAGATGTAGGGATGTTACCCATGACTGAAGTGGTATTTAAAGGTGCCGAAGAATTGAAGGAAATATCGATTCATCGGGAAGATGTATTACAACTACTAGATAAACTGAAGAGTAGCAAATCACCTGGGCCGGATGACATACATCCAAGGGTGTTGAAAGAACTGAAATATGAGATTGCAGATCTGCTATTAGTAATCTGTGAACTATCATTAAAATCATCTCTAATACCTGAAGATTGGAGGATCGCCAATGTAACACCAATTTTTAAAAAGGGTTCCAGGGGTGATCCGGGAAACTATAGACCGGTGAGCCTCACGTCAGTACCGGGAAAAATGGTAGAAACCATCATAAAGAATAAAATTACTCAGCATGTAGATAGTCATGGCCTAATAGGAGACAGCCAACATGGCTTTAGACAAGGAAGATCTTGTCTTACTAATCTGTTATGCTTTTTTGAAAGTGTGAATAAACAGGTGGACAAAGGTGAGTCGGTTGATATAGTGTATCTGGACCTTCAGAAAGCCTTTGACAGGGTCCCTCATCAGAGACTTTTGGCAAAACTAAAGAGACATGGGATAGGAGGCAGTGTACTACTGTGGATCAAGAACTGGTTAAAAGATAGAAAGCAGAGGGTTGAGCTAAATGGCCAATTTTCCTAATGGAGAAAGGTGAATAGTGGTGTACCCCAGGGATCTGTGCTGGGTCCGCTGCTTTTTGACATATTCATAAATGACCTGGAAAGTGGAACAACAAGTGAGGTTATCAAATTTGCAGATGACACAAAACTATTTAAAGTTGTTAAAACCCAAGAGGATTGTGGAAAATTGCAAGAGGATCTTGATAAATTAGAAGACTGGGCATCAAAATGGCAGATGAAATTTAATGTGGACAAGTGCAAAGTTATGCACCTAGGGAAGAACAACCCAAACTATGGTTACACAATGCAAGGTTCCACATTAGGAACCACTACCCAGGAAAAAGACTTAGGCGTCATTGTGGATAACATATTAAAACCCTCGGCCCAGTGTGCAGCGGTGGCCAAGAGAGCAAATAGAATGCTAGGTATCATAAGGAAAGGAATGGAAAATAAAACAAAAGATATTATGGTGCCTCTATATTGTTCCATGGTGAGACCACAGCTTGAATATTGTGTGCAATTCTGGTCGCCGTATCTTAAAAAGGATATAGCGTTATTAGAAAAGGTTCAGAGAAGAGCCACCAAAATGGTAAAGGGGATGGAAGGATACTCCTATGAAGAAAGGCTAAAAGGGTTAGGGCTCTTTAACCTGGAAAAGATACGGCTGATGGGAGATATGATAGAAGTCTATAAATTAATGAACGGAGTGGAACGGGTAAACGTAGATCGATTGTTTACGTTATCAGAATATAGAAAGACTAGGGGACATATAATGAAGCTACCGGGTAAACTATTTAAGACTAATAAAATAAAATATGTTTTCACTCAACGTGTAATCAAACTCTGGAATTTGTTACCGGAGGATGTAGTAAAGGCTGTTAGTGTAGCTGGGTTTAAAAAAGGTTTGGACAGAAGAATGTTGCTAATATTGATATGGCTTTGTCTACATGTGAGCAGCTTAAGGTACAAAATATTGCTATTAGTTCTCAGCTTGCCACAGTCTCCGACGTGTCGTCGGCTTTGACTAAGGAGAACGGTTTACTGAGGTATAAATTAGAAGTGTTGGAAAATGCTTCCAGAGCAGCGAATTTACGTGTTTTGAATTTTCCATGTCTTTCTGGGGTTACGGCCCTAGATATGTTTAAACGGTATATGAAAGAGGTTTTGAAAATTCCTGCTGACTTGATTCCACCTCTCACCAAGGTATATTATTTACCACGACAGAAAAAGAAAGCTGAGACTACAGAGTTGGTGTCTAAAGTGAACTTTAACGTCTTGGATGTTACCGGTCTTCTTGAGGACACTGGGGGAGGAGGTTCCACTATCGTATCTTCAACATTGTTAGTCCAATGTGCATTAATATCAGATAAAGATTGGCTTTTAAAAATGTTCTTTAAGAAACGATTGGAAACCTTTCTAGGGTTTAGATTATCAATGTTTCCAGATTTAGTTAAGGAAACTCAAAAGAGGAGGAAGCAGTTCCTATTATATAAATCTGGTGTGTTACAAATTGGGGGAACCTTTTTTCTTAGATATCCTTGCAGATGTTTAGTGTTTTATAATGATTTGAAATATGTTTTTGCTGACCCCAATGATTTAAATGCCTTTATTAATGCTAGACTTCCTGCAGTTGTTTTATCCGAGTAACACTGGCTATTATAACAGCTTAATCCTCCTAGATATAGTCCCGGGGCCCTCCACAGTTATTTGGTTTCTTTCTTGTTAAGTATTCTTGATGATTTTAGCCAAAGGCTCTGATTTGGCTGAATATTTCTTTTCTCTCTCCCCCCACTGTATCGAACTACAACAGTTTATGATTATATTTATTTCTTTGTTGTTTGCTTATTGGCATTATTGCTATCATATTCTGTAATCTGTGTAAGGAATATTTGTTCTTTGCTGTATAATTGAAAATTTGCATAAATTAAAAAAAAAAAAGTTTGGACAAGTTCCTGGAGGAAAGGTCCATAAACCATTATTAAGAAGGGACCCAGGATATCAATGCTTGACCCAGTACAAGCATTGCGGAACCTGTGTCTTTTGGGGAAACTGCTAGGTGCGTATGACCTAGATTGGCCACTGTTGGAAACAGGATACTGGGCTTGATGGACCTTGGTCTGACCCAGTATGGCATATCTTATGTTCTTATGTGGACACTGTTCCTTCTCCCCATACTCTGTCACGGCCTGTGGTTTCCTCCTCCCCTCTCCCTCCCCTTTCTTATTCCCTCCCTCTCCCCTTCCTTCTTTTCTCCCCTTCCCTTATCTCTCCCCTCCTATCCCACCCCCTCTCCCTTGCCCTCTTCCCCTCCCTCTCCCTGCCCCTCCCCCTTTCTTTCCCTTCCACCTCCCTCCTTCTTCCCTCCGCCTTTCTCCTTTTCTAATTTTATATTCATAGGGTTTTTATATTTATATGTTTCCCTTAGGTGGTGCTGACCTTTCATGTTCTATATATTTATTAATATTATTGTTTTATTCCCTGTTTTAGTTCTATCATTTCATTTTTACATAATTTTTATTAGGCTCTTAATTGTCCAGCACTTGTGTGCGACTTTTATTGTTTTCACTTCTTTTATTTGGAGTTTACTGTCCTGTTTTATTCTCATTTCTATTTCATATTTTTGGTGTTGGATCTTTGGCTTTATACTATATCATTTTTATATATGATTCTTTATATTGGATTGTTATATTATATACTTTTTACCTTTTTCCTCCTTTTTCTCCCACCCTCTCTTTCCTCCCCTTCCCTCTCCCCTGCTGTTCTTCTGTCATTGCTTTACTTGAATTATTATAAAGCGATACTAACAGTGGAGTGGAGTGGCCTAGTGGTTGGGGCAAAGTACTTCAGGCCGGAAGGTCAAGGGTTCAAATCCCACTAGAGGACAGCAACTTTAGGCCGGAAGGACTGGGGTTTCTAGTCCCACAGGTGCTCCTTGTGGTCTTGGGCAAGCCACTTAACCCTCCATAGCCCATGTTCCCTGTAAAATAGTTATCTCCAAGTTATAATGCCCTGTTCAATGTAATTTCAGTTTGTTCAATGTAAACCACACTGATGCAGAATAGCGCGGTATATAAGAGAATGTAATAAATAATAAATAAACAAATGTTAGTTACTTTTTTCTGTTCTGTTCAGTAACATGCATTACATAGTACCCACGTTCAGCACTGTAATGAGACTCATTATATAAGCACTTTTGGTTTTCACTAGATGTCCACTTAAGGCTGACTTTTTTTGTAGGTTCGCCCGCAATTAAATAAGTATACATGTGTTCATTTTTATCCACACCACCATGCAACACGCTATGTTTTCTTATAATATTAAGGTGCCCTCCATGGTGCGCATATAAGTTATTGAACTTTCATCATTTTGGTGCGAAATGGCAGCGTTTTTAAGAGAGCTACCTGCCCGCAGCATAGGTTTTGTAAACCGCTGGATGACTGCTTACATAGAATGATGCGTTTGTCTGCTCTTCTGAGGGTAAGGAACGCCACTGCTTTATACGCTATTTTTTTTTATTTCTGTGTCATTGCTGGTTACTAGCCATTTAAAGTTCTTCTTTTTTAATAAAAGCAATTATCCTTTTTTGATAATGCCTCCGTTGCAGTTTAGATTGATACAGTGGATTCACATGTTCCTGCTTCTCTCAGCTCTTGATTCTAAAATACACAATTTTATCTTCTCATTGTCCACCTTATGTACTGTTTACTTATTATAAACACTTTTTCCATTGGCTCTCTCTGGCTCTGATCCCCCTGTTTGTTCTTACTTCCTGTTTGCTCCTTGTGAATATAACCCATGGTGGTAATATTTACAATTTTTTCATTTTTTCTCCCCTTTCCTTCCCCACTATTGTATCATTATATTAGGTATGGATATTGACGCACCGTTAACTGAACTTTTTTTGTCCGATTCATTACAGCCCTATTGCTATAAAGTGACTGGTGTCTTTGTAAAAGCAATACCTCCACAGTGGGCCATTTGTGAGTATCACTCTATAAATATGTGGTAGGCACCACCTAGATCCTCCTCATCTCTCTTTTTTAATGATCCTTTTTTTCCATGTTCCTATTTGAGGCTCTACATTTGATGTTTGTATTCTGCTGTTACGAGGCATTCTATTCTGCTACAATTTATGCCTTACGTTTCTAATTTGAATGTTTTTAGCTAATATTTCTTTTTATTATGGTTTTATCTTCATTCTTATTAAGTTACATTAATATTACTGTTTTTTTATCTCATATAATTTTGATTATTGTTTTTAATTGCATTATTATTTACATTTATTTATCATATGTACTTCTCTTGAGGATGTGTAATCCCTGAAGAAGGCAGTTGCCGAAACGCATAGGGGTTGGTATTGAATAAAGCACCTGTGACCTCCACATGCTACTTGATCCTTGTGTTTGGTTGCTAAGTTTGCGAGGGCATCTGCTCTCCTTGTGCATCTCTGGAAGTTCGCCATCTCCCAGGGCATGGCCCTCCGGGCCATGTATTTGGCAGGGGAACTCAATATCCTGGCAGACCAGCTGAGCAGGGTCTTTCAGCCACATGAGTGGATCATCATCAGGCCAGTAACCACCCATATCTTCTGGTTCTGGGGCATGCCCAGCATAGATCTTTTTGCATCCCCGTTCAATTCACAAGTGCCGCAGTTTTGTTCCTGGGATCCTGAGCAGCACTCGGATAGCCTCCGATGCTTTTCTGTTGTACTGGAGTGAGGGCCTCCTTTATGCCTATCCACCGATGCCACTGGCGGCCCTCTTGAAGCTTCAGGTGGACAGGGCTACTATGATTCTCATTGTGCCTCACTGGCCCAGACAGTCATGGTTTCCCCTCCTGTTCCGCCTGTCTTGGAGGTAGCCGCTCAGACTGGGCTGCAATCCGGATCTGGTCTCTCAGGATGACGGGTCTCTTCTTCACCCCAACGTCTGCTCCCTAGCCTTCATGGCGTGGATGCTGAGTGGGTAGTTCTTGCCGAGCTCCACCTCCCTGCAGATGTGGAGAACGTGCTTCTCACTTCAAGTAAAAACTCCACCGTCCATGCCTATGCTTACAAGTGCCATCGGTTTTCTATCTGGTATTAAGGAAAGGCACTGGACTCTTTCTCCTGCACTGTGGAGGTGTTGCTGACTTACCTTCTCCACCTTTCCAACTCTGGTCTCAAATCCAACTCAGTGAGGGTGCAACTAAGTGTGGTTGTGGTGGTGGTGGCGGCGGCACACCACCGTGGCATGGATGGTAAACCCATGTCCACACATCCTTACATAGGCCGCTTCATGGGGGATCTCCTGCTCTCGTGGCCTCCTATCAAGCCTCCACCAGTGGCGTGGGATCTTAACATGGTGCTGGGGCAGCTCCTTTCGGCCCCCTTTGAACCACTCAGCTTCTGTTTGCTTAAACACTTCACCTGGAAGGTTATGTTCTTGATAGTGGTCACCTGCACACGCAGAGTTAGTGAACTTCAGGTGCTGGTGGTGCACCCTCCAAATACCAGATTTCACCACAGTACAAAACACAGAAACATGACAGCAGAAAAAGACCACATGGCCTATCCTCTGAACTGATCTCAAGTTTCTTCCCAAAGTGATTTCTGCCTTTCATCTCAACCAGTCGGTGGTGTTGCCCATCTTTTTCCCTTGACCTCACGCCAGCAGGGCTGAGGTTGGCTTCTCTACACACACTTGATTGCAAGAAAGCTCTGGCTTTCTATCTGGAGCGGACAAAAACACATCGAAATTCCTCCCAGCTCTTTTTCTCTAGACCCTAATAAACTGGGCACTGCAGGTTCCAAGCGCACCTTGTGGATTGCAAACCACATCTCCTTTTATTAAGCTCATAACGTCCAAGCTATGGCTGCTTCGGTAGTGAACCTGCACTCGGGGAGGGCTGCTACGTGGTTTTCTGTCCACACCTTAACAGCCCATTACTGTCTGGATGGAGATTCCCAGCGTGACAGCAACTTTGGCCAAGCCGTACTCCGGCACCTGTTTGGGAATTAGCTTCAACTCCTCCCCCTGGTCCTTCTGTCCGTCCAGGCTACTGTAGAGTCGTCCTGATGTTGATATCTTTACTAAATGTTGACTCTCAGAACCTTACAGAGATCACTCATACTGTTTCTCTGGCTTTTGCAAGCACCCGAGAAATGGCTGCATAGAAAGTCTGGAAACCTCAGGGGAAGGCCAACTGGTTGTATTTGTAGAGTGGTGGCCCCCTTGGTAAACTGGACATTTAGTCATGCATCTCAAGGTCAATGGTTCCTCCACAAAAGATTTTTGACTGATTTGCGCAGGACTTAATGTTTTCTGTGCAGAAGATGACTTTTTCTGTGTGTTTCCTTGATGCTGTTTCTCAGCTTCAAAATGTTCCCGAAGACGATTCAATCAATTTCTTCTCGCTCATGGAGACATCCAAGCATAATGTCTGCAGTCTTTTTGACTATGGTCAGGATGACACAGAGAAGACACTTGAAATGTATCAAAAATTTTGAACCTTCCACATTTAAAGCAAGGTTGACAACCAGCTTTCAGTGCTATAACAGTTTCTGAGGAAAACACGACAGAAGAAAGTGTTGAAGAAAATTAACAAAAAAACTGGAGAGTTTTGTTTCACATCCATTCAGTAGAGTAGAAGAAACCAAACAGAGGAGCTGAGGGGACCATTTTGAGTGGGAAGGGCTGTGCATGCTCAGAACTTTACAATAAAGCACTAAGCTGAAGGAGAGTAGTTCCTTCCCAGTACGCTCAAATTATGTCACACACACATATATGCCTGACTCAGTTCTGCTTATCGACAGAAAAGGAATTTTATAATCAATGAACATGTTCCATCCAGATGCCAACCCCAGTTATGCCTACTGGCAAAATATACACTTTCATGTCAATACATATACTTCTATGCTGGTTGGTATTTTATAAGGCCATTTATATGCATATATGGCCATATATGCACAAAAATTATTTCATAAAGCTACTCCTTGGAGGGTATTTTATAACCGGGGCATAGGTTAAGTGGTCTGGAAGGTGCTTTTTTTATGACGACAAATAGGCACCTATTTGTCTTTATAAAATACTAGTGTAAATCCTGCAGAGATCACGCCTACATTGCAGGCATGGACAATATACCTGCTTAAGAGAAGATGTACATGTCCACATGTACATTAAAGTACAGGTGTAAATTAATTTATTTTTGTAATCTATATACACACTTGGGGCTCTGCCCATGCTCCACCCTGACCATTCCCATGACAGCACCTACATCGCTCATCATTTTATGCCTAGAGCAATTTTATAAGCATCATATATGCTTAAGGGGTAATTTTATAAAACATTTCCACATGGAAAGAAGGAAAATGGACCTTATAAAACAGCACAGGTGTTTATGTTTATACAAGTACATGTGCCAGCAACAGCATACATAGACATTCATGGGGATGGATTTTTGAGTTGTGATGTATACATGCACTCCATAAAATATATGTGTACATGCACAGAGTGCAAGTACATAGTTGCCTCCATTTTGGAGCAGGTGCAAACTTGAATGACAGCATTTGTGCATTATTGGGGACTATTGTATGATTCTGTTTTATAAAGGCACATAGTTGCCTATGTTGCCTTTGTAAAACAGGCATTAACTAGATGCATTTTTTCACATTTATATAGCCACCCAGTTATAAAATTACTCCCATCACCTTCTTTGATCAAAGTATGATTAATCAAAGGTTTCTTAATCTCAGAACGAGCATTCATGTTAGGGCACTTCAATCTGTGCCTGCCCTGCCCTGCCCCCCCGCCTTGATTCTTAGAACTATGGGGATCTGAACTAAATAGGACAAGTCCCTCTAATCCATCTTACGTAATTATAGACATAAAATAAATAATATCCCTTCGCTTCTACAACCTCGCTATAAAAAGACTGCCTCCAGCTGTATGCAGCAACATATTTTTAAGCCTATACTTAGCTCAACTTAAAATTAAGATCACAAACAACCCAGATGCTTTCTATTTAGTATTTGCTCTGTCAAATCACTTGTCACTCAAAATATATTCAACAGGGGCTGTACTGTGTAAGTTCTGGATTCAGTTTCTGACCCAAACGTCTGCCCCTCTGGCAGCAAAAAACGGACTCTATGGGACAGGGGATAAAAATAGGTTAAAAATACCTACATAGTTGTAAAAGGAGGTTCGTGGAACCCAAAATTCATAAGAGGAAACTGTTTAGTCAAACAAAAAAAAGTAGTTTATGCCTAATTTTTTTTACATAATGGGGAAATTTTTAAATAACCTGTATAGGTGTGTATATTAGCAAAATTTTCCTAATTGAAACTACCCACATTTTTTCCTTAAAAATTCACAAGTGCAAACTATATATGTTAAAAGTGCCCATGTAGTTTGAACCTGCTATTTGCATAAGCAGGAGCAAGGAATGCAAAAGAGCAAGTGCAAATTTCAAAACTGAATCTGCGTGTACTGCTTTTCTCCACCAACCTAGGCATGCCCCCAAGAATGCCTCCATTTAATGGAGCCAATAGTGAATGAACTGTGAAACTCATGCTAGGTATTCGTAAATATCTGATCCTGTGTTTAGGTCTCCATTTGCTACGATTTTGGCTCTGCGGGCACATTCTTTTTTATAATATACAAAATTAGCCAGAATATATTCTTCCACTGAAGATATATTTTGTACCACAAGGTTGCAAAAAGCCATATCATTTAACAAAGTGTTCTCAATTTCTCCAAATATAGAGCACTATGTGGTGGCTAAGATGTGGAAGACTTGTGCATTAAACATAAACTAGGTTCTAAAGCAAACAAATAAAAGTATTTTTCTGCTGACTTGAATTCTGTCCACTCTTAAACGCAGGATTTTGATTCAATTTTCACGTCCTATCCCTTTACTGTGCAAAACTGAACTTAGCACATTCAAAGTTTCAGGTGACTGAAATCAAATGTGTTAAAGTTTTGCCAATAAAGTGACAACAGACATTATCACAGATGTGAGCTGGATCCTTTAAAAGACAAATACCAAAAGGTATTTGACTGTATAAATCATGAGAAACACTGGGCCACATTAAGAAACATGGGTACACCAGAATACCCGATAATTCTCATGAGCAACCTTTTACATTGATCAAGAAGCAATGGTTCGAACAGAACAAAGAGAATCAGAATGGTTCAAATAAGGCTGCATATTTCCCTCCCACCTTCCTGTTTTTTATGCAAAACAAATAATCAAAGAAGCAGGACAGTATGAAGATAACCAAGGTGTGAAGAGTGGTGGACGACTCATCAGCAACCTTCACATTACTGACTGGAAGTGAAGACTATTTAAATTATTTCCTTATCAAGATTAAGGAACATAGTTTTAAAATGGGCCTGCACCCTAACACGAAGAAGACAAAGATCCTGACAAATAGAAAAATCAATAATTTCATCCTTGATGGAGAAAAAATGGAATTAGAAGACAACTTTAACCTACTTGGATCAACCAATAAAGAAATGACAAGTAGTCAAGAAATTTGATGACACATTGCTCTTGGAAGAACAGCTATGAAGAACCTAGACAAGAATCTCAAGTGCAGCAATTATCTTTGCATACAAAGATTAAACTTGTCCAAGCCATAGTATTTCAATAATGTCATATGGATGTGAAAGTTGGACAGTGAAGAAAAAAAGACAGGAAGAAAATCAATGCCTTTGAATTTTGGCGCTGGCTGCAATCGTAGTCTTCGCGACACTTCAGCCTGCAGGAGATAGGATCTCTGTGAGCAGCCAGCATTGTTCCTGCAGCACTTGGTGGGGTGAATGGAGGGCAGAGGGCGAGTGCAAGGGGGAGGGAGAATAGGAAGGGAAACAGAACAGGAGTGGAGCAGCACCTTCTGCTGGCACTGTGCAGTTGCCCAATAAGAGCATGATTATATTAAGCTTTTTCCCATTAAAAAATGGGAAAATAGTCTTACAGGCCGCCGATGCAGAAAACTAGTGCGGCTTTTAAGCACAGTTAATGCCACCTTTAGGCACAATTACCGCCACAGTCAAATGCATAAAAGAGACAGACACACGCATAAACAGCAAAGAAAAAACGAGCGCACTATTAACGCCAAGCATATTTACAGTTGTGGCAAACATTATTGGCATCCGTGCATTTTAGGTATGTTGTGTACAATATGATGAAATTAGACTTATCTTCAAATTGTTGTTCCTTGAGGAACTCCAGTCCAGTCCCGGAACCTCTGGGTTTAGTACCTCCTCCAGCAGCTTTGGAGACCGAGTACGTCATCACTTTTGATGACACTGGTATAAATAGGCAAGGACCGCCCTCTCCACTCCAGTATCTGTTGACAAAGCAGACTCACCATAGCAACAAATAAGTATCTAATATAATCAAAAAGTTCACCTTTATCTTTTACTACTTTTTTTTTCAAAAAACACAATTCAGCTTAAGCCGAAAAAAAGTTAACTTAAAACTTTAAACTACGATTTCCCTAAAGGAAAACTATCTAACAGTAGACTGCTGCATAGGTATGCCCCCGTCTTTCCCTCTGAAGACAGCAAGCACATTCTTATCCCCCACCGTATCACAGTGGACTGTTCACCCAAGAAACGGAACGTTTATTCTAATCTCAGAGAGTTAACCCGCTTCAGGCTGCAATCCAAAATTGAAAACCAAGGGTGGGATCCGGGACTGGACTGGAGTTCCTCAAGGAACAACAATTAGCAGGTAAGTCTACTTTCATCTTCCTTATTGTCCCTCCAGTCCAGTCCCAGAACCTCTGGGGATGTAACAGAGCAGTAGATATCAACGGGAGGGGCCTGCTAGACCAGCCTGAAGCACCGCTGATCCAAACCAGGCATCTCCCGCCGCCTGAACATCCAGACGGTAATACTTGACAAAGGAACTTAAAGAAGACCAAGTCGCCGCCCTACAAATATCCACGGCCGGCACCAAACTATATTCCGCCCAGGAAGCCGCCTGCGCCCTAGTCGAGTGCGCCCTCAGCCCTTCCGGCACCATCCTTCCTTTCAAAATATAAGCTGCAACAATAGCCTCTTTAAGCCACCTAGAAATAGAAAGCTTTGCTGCAGCTTCATCTCTCCGAGGTCCTCTAAACAATACAAACAACCTGTCTGACCTACGGAAAGGCGCTGTACCCCCGCAGATACTTCAAGTGTCCAGCAAACATCCAACAGACGCAACTGCCCTCCAGCTGCCATCTTCTCATCTTCTCTGAACACTGGTAACGAAACCACTTGGTTGACGTGAAAAACGGAAACCAACTTAGGCAGAAATGTGGGAACTGGGCGCAAAACCACCTTCTGTTCTGAAAAGGAAAGAAAAAGCTCCTTACACGACAAAGCCTGCAACTCTGAAATCCTACAAGCCGAACAAATGGCTACCAAAAAGACCGCTTTTAAAGTCAGATCCTTTACTGAAGCCTTACCCAACGATTCAAAAGGCTCTCGCACTAAGGCCTCCAGCACCAGATTCAGATCCCACGTAGGAACCGCCATCCTGCATGGCAGCCGAAGGTGCAAAACCGCCATAAGAAACCTTTAACATCCGTGTGCTTTACCTTGAATCTTTCCCCAGTAGCATGAAAGCGCTGCTGGCTGAACTCTTAAAGAACTGGCAGCCAGACCCTTTTTGAAACCATCCTGCAAGAACGAAAGAATCTGTGAAATAGAAGCTCCTGAAGGTCGCAACTGCCTGTCAGCGCACCATGCTTCAAAAATGTGCCATACGCATATATACGCCAACGAGGTAAACCTCCGTCTAGCCTTTAATAGAGTGGAAATAACTGCTGCCGAATAACCCTTGGCTCTCATCCGCGCCCCTTCAAGAGCCAAGCCGTAAGCGAGAACCGACTCACCTGCGGCATTCGGAGTGGTCCTTGAAGAACAGATCCTCCCGCGATGGAAGTCGCCACGGCCTGTCCACCAATCTGTTGCGATCAGAATCACCAGACCCTGGTGAATCTCTATGCATTGGATCACGCGACCTATTAGAGCCCATGGCAGGAACACGTATACGAGACCTTTCACTGGCCACCTTTGCATCAGAGCATCGAGGCCCTCCAACATCCTCTCTCGCCTCCTGCTGTAAAACTGCGAGGCTTTTACCAACTCGAATGTTGCCATGAGATCCATGATCGGTGTCCCCCAGCACCTTGTAATTAGTGCAAACACCTCTGGATGGAGAACCTACTCTCCTGGATCTACCTTGAATCGACTCAAAAAATCTGCCTCTACATTGTCCACTCCTGCTACATGTTGTGCCGATAGAGCGAGCAGGTTTTGTTCGGCACAATCCAACAGCTGACTTGCTTCTGCCTCTAAGGCCACACTTCCCGTGCCCCCCTGGCGGTTGATGTAGGCCACTGTGGTCACATTGTCAGAAAGCACCCGAACTGCTGTCAGCCACAACCATGGTTGAAATGCTTGGAGAGCTAAGGCTACGGCTCTCATTTCCAACTGGTTGATGGACCATTCCTTTTCTATCACCGTCCATTGAGCCTGCACCAAACGTCCTTTGAAATGCCCTCCCAAGCCCATCAGACTGGCATCTGTTGTTAACAGTCTCCAGGCTAGAGCCTCCGACGACATCCCCTTCTCCAGAATCACTGGACGTAACCACCACTGCAACTCTTGACGTACCTGTGGCAGGGAGGGAAGCCGTTGAGAAAGCGAGTCTGTTTGATGCGACCATCTCTGGAGCAGAGTGCTCTGCAATGGCCTCATGTGCGCTCTTGTCCATGGAACTAGTTCGAGAGTGGCCGCCATTGTCCCGAGTAACTGCAAGTACTGCCATGCTGTGGGAGCTTTCTCGACCAGGAATTTGCACACGAGTGACCTCAGCCCCTGCGCTCGAAGATCCGTAAGAAACACTCTCCCCTGTGCCATATCGAAACAAGCCCCCAGATATTCTAGACTCTGCGAAGGAATCAACCTGCTTTTGGCAAAGTTGACCACCCAACCCAGGCTCTGAAGCAGTTGCACCACCCGGGCCGTGGCCGCTGCGCTCTCTCCCCTTGACTTTGCTCGAATCAACCAATCATCCAAATAGAGTGAACTAACACTCCTTCCTTGCGGAGAGCCGCCGCCACCACTATCATTACCTTGGTGAAGGTTCGCAGCACCGTGGCTAGACCAAACGGTAACGCTCGGAACTGAAAATGCCCCATGGGTACCGCAAACCGAAGGAATTGCTGATCCTCCTGCCGAATTGGGATGTGCAGATAAGCCTCCATTAGATCCAGAGAAGTAAGAAACTCCCCTTCCCTGACTGCTACTATAACCGAGCGCAGAATCTCCATATGGAAATGAGCTACTCGAAGACAACGATTTACCCTTTTTAGATCCAAAATGGGACGAAAAGCTCCGTCTTTCTTTGGCACCACGAAATATATGGAGCACCGACCACACCCCTATTGCTCCGGCGGGACCGGCACCACTGCCCTGAGCTGCAGGAGTCTGTCTAAAGTTTCCTGTACCACCACTCGCTTTAACTGCGCTTTGCAAGGGGACTGAACAAAGGAACTTACTACTGGCCGTTGGAATGCTAGAGCATAGCCTTCTTGAATAACCTCCAACACCCATTGGTCCGACGTAATTTGGACCCAGGCAGGATAAAACTCCCACAGCCGCCCTCCTACAGGCTCGCTTCCCACCTGAGTCTCCCTCATCTCATTGAGATTTCCTAATATTCGAGGCCGAGGACGACGCAAAACCTCTGCCGGCACCCCGAAAACCTCAAAACCCCTGGTTCCGAGCGGGAAACCCACCCCTCTGAAACTGACCGAAGCAAGGCGAACGGAACCTTCAAAACTCTCTCTGCGACCCTTTGGGAACCGAGATGGGTCAGTTTTGTTTTGGCTTATCCTCCTGGCAAGTGACCCTCTTTGGATTCCCCAAGGTCTTTGACCAACTTGTCCAAATTCTCTCCAAACAAAAGTCCAAATTCTCTCCAAACAAAAGCTTCCCTGTAAAGGGAAGCTTGCTCAAGCGAACCTTTGAAGAGCTGTCCGTGGACCAGTTGCGCAACCACAAATATCATCAAGCTGCCACGACTGAAGCCATACTTTTCGATAGACCTCTAATAAGATCATAATGAATGTTTGCCAAATAGGCCACCCCCAACTCTAACCGGGCTACCTCCTCGACCTGTTCACCCATCTGATCAACCTGTAGCCTTTGCGACCACCGAAGACAGGCTCTAGCTACCCACGCTCCTGAGATAGAAGCCTGCATTGAAAGGGCGCTGATGTCAAAAACCTGCTTTAACAACGTGTCTAGTTGCCTATCCTGACTATCCTTGAGAGCGGCACTGCCCTCGACCGGAATCGTCGTCTTTTTGGTAACTGCCGACACCATGGCATCTACTTTTGGAGATCAAAACAGCTCCCTATCCTGATCCGCCATAGGATAAAGACGGGCCATTACTCTAGAGCCTGTCAGACCCGCTTCGGGCAGATTCCACTCCTCTTGAATCATGTCCCGTACCACTCTGTGTATCGGAAAAACCCTTTGAGTGGTATGAACGGCCTGCAATAACAGGTCCTCTAACTTGTCATCTGCCACTGGCACGGCCGAAGGCATGTTTAGAGCCTTTAACATTTCAGCAATGAGCGCAGGTAATTCTTTCCGCCTGAACACTCTGGACTACTCTAGCTTGCTGTTCCGAATCCGCACGCTCACCTTCCTGCAACTCCTCTAGCGAATCGCCATCTAGATCACCATCTGAGGATTCCAACCCATCTAAAGGCGTTGGTCTCTCCAGCCCCTCCTCCAATATCCTTCTCTTTCTTTGCCAGAACTCATCCAGTTCCCAACCCAACCGGGGTTCCCGGACGCTTTTCTCCCTGCTCCTCGGAGGACAATGGAACCGCTCCCGGCTGTAATAATAAGAACGCCTGATGAAGCGAGAGAAAGAAATCAGGGAGGTAAAATGGAAGGCCCATCCGTCTGCCCCACTGCCTGCTGAGGCGCCAGACCTAGTGCAAAGGAAGGCCCAGCTACCCGCTCCGGGGGTGCTACGGAAGGGGCTAAGGCCTGCGACTGCCTCGGAGAGACACTTTTCTGTACCTCAGCCCCTTCTTCCAGCGCAAGCTCCATCAAAGCAGCCTCCTGCGTGCAACCTCTGCAGACCCCCGTGTCTGAGACTGTCCCTCGTCTAGTGCCACAAACTAAACATTGTGGCCTAGAAGGCGTTGTAATCCAGTGGTGAAGTCCCGCAGCAGAAAACCCACCACACAGGCCAGGAAAAAACTGAAAAACCTACCACGCTCTGTTAGTTGTGCCCCCAATGCACATCTACACTAAAAAGATTTTTTTTTCAATACTACAAAAAATACTGTCCGAGCCTTAACTAGCAACTCCCCTAGCTAAACGGAGCTCTTAGCACCTCGGGCCACCGCTAAAAAGCCCACGGGAAAAAGTGCAGCCTGCCCTGACGCCAGAAACCTGCCAACAGCGCTTCCCGCGCTAAAACCACGCGGTGTGGCCTGCCCTCGGCGAATCAGGGACGCTGAGCCACGCTGAACCCGAGAATCAAACAGTCCCCTGTGCCGAGAAAACCCCCTGTGCCTACCTTACCTCGTCAGCGAAAACTGCCTGCCATCTCGATCCAACTCCCGTGCTCAGCCATCCACACGGCTTCGGCACAGGGAGAGGAGAGGTGCTGTCACTCAACCAAGCCGGCTCCCGAGATTTCCTCCACCTGCTGTGCCTGCTACCTGCTCCTCCCCCGTAATCACGGTATCGGGAGCAGGGAGGCCAACTCCTCCGGTCTTCTCAATTTACAGCCCCCAACTGAAGAGGGAACGGAGGAGGGGGGGAGGGAGGAAGGCAGAAAATGATCGGAGCAAAGAGAGAGAGAGAGAGAAGGAAAGAAGGAGGCAAACCAGCTCTTCTGCAGCCCCTCAACCCTTTAAGGAGCACTACACCTGTACCTCAACTCCTAACAAAAACACTTAAAAACACCTAAAAAAACCCACTTCTCAGTTGTTGCGAAGTGAGCCCTGCTACCGGCTCACTACCTCTCCAACTGCTTGGAGACTGAGACTACTGGAGTGGAGAGGCGGTCCTTGCCTACTTATACCAGTGTCATGAAAAGTGATGACGTGCTCAGTCTCCAAAGCTGCTGGAGGAGGTACTAAACCCAGAGGTTCCGGGACTGGACTGGAGGGACGATAAGGAACTTGAGAAATAATTGGAAATATTCCAACTGTGTGTCATCATAATATTTTAATAATATGTAAAAAGGTAAACAACAACAACAAAAAGATGCCTCTGCAACTTAGATGTAGTCATTTCTGAGAAAAAAAAATATGACCTGGACAGGATTAATGGCACCTTAAACTAATATTTGGTTGCACAACCCTTGGCAGCGATGGCAGCCTCCAAACATTTCTTGTAGCCATCTTTAAGTTTCGTACATCTGTCTGCTGGCAGCTTCTCCCACTCTTCAAATGCGATTTGTTCCAGCTCATGGATGATTCAAGGATTCTTTTCACTAGTCGCAGATTTCAGCTCTTTGCAAAGGTTCTCAATTGGACTGAGATCAGGACTCATTGCTGGCCATTTTAAAAACAGTCCATTTGTTCCTTTTTAATTATTCTTTTGTACTTTTGGACATTATGTTTTGAGTCAGTCTTGCTGGAGAACTCAATGACTTTCAATCCAAACCTAGCTTTCTGACACTAGGCAGCACATTTTGCTACAAAATAACTTGGCAGTCCTCTGACTTCATGATTATTTTAATACATTATAGGTCTCCAGTCTCTGAGGTAGCAAAACAGCCCCACAACATTATGGAACCTCTAACATATTTATTTCCTTATAAGCTTCATTTCTTCAGCTGTAAATGTATCACTGGTTGGCATTGCCAAAGAGCTCAAGTATGGATTCATCTGTCCACAGAACATTTTCCCAAGATTGTGTTTTTTCAAGGTGGGTTTCAGCAAAGATCAGACATGCCTTTTTTGAGCAGTGGAGTCCTCCTTGGTCTTTGCCCATGAAGTCTTTGTTTTCTTAGTGTGCGGCATATGGTGTGGGTTTAAACCACTACTCCAGATTGCTCCAGGTCAGCCTTAAGCTCTTTCAATGTTGTATGGGGTGTTTTGCCAACAGTTTGCACTAACTTTTGAAAACTTCTTGGATTAATTTTCCTCTTCCCACCACACCCTGGGAGGTTCTTGACAGTTCCACGAGCAGAAAACTTCTTAACAACAAACTGTAGACACAGGATTCCCAAGGTCTTTGAAGATGGCCTTGTACCCCTTTGAGGTTTGATGTTTGGTGATAGTGGCTTTTCTGACAGTCTCAGGCAGCTCTCGTCTTCATCATTGTGAAAATAGACCAAGGAGTGAATGTGGCCATTTTAAATATTACAGCCAACATTGATCGGTTGATTCAAGTCATAAGTACAGATAATTGATCACATGTGTATATACGTTTATGGCAATGGGAACGTGGTTCTTCTGGTCAAACTCATTTGAATTTATGAGTACCAATAATTATGTCCTACCAGTAATCAAAAAGACTGCCCTAATCCCCACCTATATATTCCCAAAAATTAGAGAGGATCTGAATTCTACCTGAATAACTAAACTATGTCTAAGCCACAATTTTTTGTTGGATCGTTTGCCTTGAGAGATTACTCTCCCCTGTAGCAAACCCTCCATTTTTCTCTTTTATAGAAGGAAAACTCCCTCTTCCACATACCAAGGGATGACACAAGCCTACCCTCAGATGTACCTATCTGAAGCAGCACCAAAGAGTCCGTATTTCCAACATTGTCTTAAATTTTGCTTGATGGTAATTGCTGTAACATAATCCATACTCAGAGAACCAACCAGTTCCAACAATTTGTCATAGCTTTCATAGCGCTGAGATATCAAAGGACTTGATTTCAGACTTATCCACTCCACTTTCGCTGTGTTTCAGGCCACCGAAATTCCCTGCTCAATGTTTTTAATAGAGATTGAAAAAAACAAATGATGAGCTACCATGGCAACTGGGTTTTATTAATACTTTATCAGCTGATGGAAACAATTGCTATATATTTGATTAGGTTTTAAGTTAAGTTTTTTTATATGCAGTGTCAAAACCTTGTACATTTTTCACATTTTCCTGTCTAAAATATCTAATTTGAAATACATAAAAGTAGGAGTCACTGATCTACACAAGGCCAGAAGGTCGGGGGTTCAAATCCCACTAGAGGACAGCAACCTTGGGCCGGAAGGACTGGGGTTTCTAGTCCCACAGGTGCTCCTTGTGGTCTTGGGCAAGCCACTTAACCCTCCATAGCCCATGTTCCCTGTAAAATAGTTATCTCCAAGTTATAATGCCCTGTTCAATGTAATTTCAGTTTGTTCAATGTAAACCGTGATGCAGAATAGCGCGGTAGATAAGAGAAAGTAAATAAATAAATAAAATAAATAAGGTGAAAGAACAGTTATAGAAATACTGACAAAGTAATTAAGAACATAAGACTGGCCATACTGGGACAGAACAAAGGTCCATCAAGTCCAGTATCCTGTTTCCTACAGTGGCCAATCCAGATCACAAGTACATGGCAGGATCCCATATGTTAGACAGATTCCATGCTGCTTCTCCCAGGGAAAATACAGCTATTATGATTAAACAAGTGGACAAGAGGGGCACGATGGTAGACCTGGACTCTTCCTATCATCATCATCAGGAGATTGTGTGTCAACTTTCTGACACAGTTGCTTATCAACGATTAGAGGAAGTTCCAACCCAGCATTTGTGCATGGTGATTCAAGATTTGATGAGGTGCTCTTGAGAAAGAACTTATTAATAAAAAAGAATTCGTTTTTTTAAACATGAAATCACCTTGGGTTCTTTATTTGTATATTCTTCCTAAAATTCAAAAGTATGCCACGGCACTGCCAGCTCGCCCGATTGTATCATCTGTAGGGTCATTATTGGAACCTGTCTACTTGGATTTGTTTTTGTGTCTGTTGATACCATGATACCATCCATTCCATCCTTTGTCAAATAAACAATTAACTTTTTAACTCTTTTGGATCAAGTTCAGATACCTGAAGAGCGTCCTGATTGCATTCTTGCAACTTTGGATGTTGCTGCCCTTTATACGACTATCCCTCAAGCAGGGGCACTTATAGTCATCGAAAGGGCACTTCAGAGACAGGGTGATATTAACAGAGTACATTTGGAGTTTTTTATGGAATTGGCATGGTTGATTTTGTGCGAATTGTTTTTTTTGTTATGACGGCATGTTATATCAGCAATGTACCGGGATAGCTATGGGGGTCATCTTGGCACCATCGGTGGCCAACCTGTATATGGCTCATTTTGCGGCCTCTTGGCCACCTAATATGTGCAGTCGTTCGTCTATACACACTTGGTTCATTACATTGATGATGTGTTTGTGATTTGGACTGGTTGGAAGAAGCTCTTTCACAGTTTCATCAGTGTTTGAACCAAGTGGATGGATATATTCAGTTTTCTTTAATGTATGACAAATCAATGATATCTTTTTTGGATGTGAAGGTGGTATAAACAATTAGTGGTTTTCTAACGTCAGTCCACAAAAAGTCTACGGATAGGAATGCTTTCTTACATTATACTAGTGCCCATCCCGTCCCTTTGAAGAATGGACTCCCATTTTCTCAATTCTATGTTATCGTAGAAACTGTAGTTTAACATCCAAGTTCATATAACAATCTCATCAGCTATCATTAGCTTTTTATGACCGGAGGTATCCTAAATCGGTTGTGGAGAAAGCTTGTAAGAGGGCTTTATATAATGACCACAGTTGGTTGATGTCCTCTTTGAGTTAACAGTCACAAAATCAAAAAGGACGGGACAGGATTGATGACCCTGGTTTCTTGCATTTTGTGACTAAATATACACCATTCAGTGGGTTGTTGCGTCAAATCATTTTTTCACATTTTGAGGTATTGCGCACGATCCCAGGATAGTGTGTTATCATGGTGTCCCTAGATTTGTTTGTACACCGTTATTGTGATTATAAGTCATGATGGAAAACAGATTGTTGGTCTGAATTTGTGGTATATATGTTTGTGTGCCCATGTGGTTTGGCATACATTGGTAAGATGTCTCAACAACTACTCATTCGTCTGTTGGAACATTGAAGCAAGTTGAAACATGCAGGTCCTCATGCTCCTCTTGTCGACCACTGTCAATCTTTGTCTCACACTTTTGAAGATTTGAAATGCTGGGTCATCAATCACATCCTGCCTTTACAAAGAGGGGGTGATAGGGACTTGACAGTGATACGACAGGAGCAATCGTGGATCTTCAGGTTGGACAGGATTGCTCCATGTGGCTTAAATAAAAGCAATGATTGGAGGGCTTGCTGGTAGATAGTGGGTGGTGTAGGTGGATCTGGTCAAGCCTTTTGTAGCAGTTCCCAGGGATAGCACATATGTTAGATGGCATTGGTTTATGCTTGTTATTGGGGTGTGATTGAAGCTGTGGATGGCTAGATTTGCCATACATATTGGGACCATCTTACTCAAGCTGGTTCCTGTGGACGCGGTTGATGAGGGTGTGGAATAGGTAACTGTAGTTTGCCTCACAAGGCCATGTGCTACTCTATGTTTGGATGTACTACTCTATGATTGGATGGCATAGTCCATCCTGTTAAGAAGTCCTGCCCGTTGGCCACGGTTTAAGACACATGCACGGCGTGTCCCGTTGGTTTGTTTGAGTTGAAGTTGCTGCAGGTGAAAGTCTGTAATGTTTCTACAGCATGTGAGTATACAGGATGTTTTCTTCCATTGCTGGTAATCTTTCATGGTTGAGATCATGTTGGCTTTGGGCTCCATGTTAGGTTATTGAGGCACGGGAAACTTGTTCAGTTTGTTTTATTATTGTAGATGTCATTAGTGCTTCGTTGCCACGGCATGGGCCTGATTACATTTGGCAAGTGTCCTTCTCCCTGATGCAGCTCTGGCGAAATGCCAGGCGTCGGAGTGTGGACAAGGCTTTGAGTGGACAACGCTATACATTCTGCTCCAGCTAACTGATTTTGTGCCAGTTAAGTGACTGTTGTGTGGCTTATACACTTATGTGCTGATGTTTGCCTGCATATGCCATTGGTCTCAAGTATTTAGAAGTGGAGTTTTTTTTCGGACTTATGATGGTGTCACTTTGTATCATGTATTGCCAGTTTATACTGCTTTCTACAGCTACTTTAACAGAGCTGTTGCGTCAGCTTGGTGATAGTATTTACTGAGGTCTTTTTTTCTCCACTTGTGAGCACTGGTGTTATGTTTTAGTGCTGAGTGTTGTTTCTTTTGGTTGCACTCGTTTACTATTTTTTGTGTAACCAAAACTTATTTAAACCATCTACATTAATGGCTTTTACTACATCCTCTGGCAACTAATTCCAGAGCTTAATTATGTATTGTGAAAAAAATATTTTCTCAAATTAATCTTAAATGTAATACTTTATAGTGTTTCATTGCATCCCCTAGTCTTTGTACTTTTTGAAGAAGTAAACAACCAATTCACGTATACTCTTCAAATCCACTCATTATTTTATAGACCTCTATCATACCTCCCAGTTAGCTGTTTCTTCTCCAGGCTGAAGAGCCCTAACCTTCTAAGCCTTTCCTCATAGGGATATATCTTTCCAACCCCTTTATTATTTTGGTCACCCTTCTCTGTACTTTTTCAAATTCCACTGTATTATATTTAGATGTGGCGACCAGAACTGCATGCAATACTCCAAATATGGTTGCACCACTTTTGTTTTATCCTTTGCCTTATCATTTTTAGCATTCTATTATTTTTCTTGGCTGCCACTGCACATTGTGCAGAGGATTTCATTCTATTTTCCACAATGACACCTAGAACCTTTTCCTAGGTAGCGACTCCTAATGTGGAATCTTGCATTGTGTAGCTATAGTTTAGGTTATTCTTCCCTAATGTTGCACTTGTTCATATTAAATTTCATCTGTGATTTAGACACCCAGTCTCCAAATTTCTCAAGGTCCTCTTGCACAATCCTTCTGTGATTTAACTACTTTGAATAATTTTGTGTCTGCAAATTTGATTACCTCCTTCGTTGTTCCTATTTCTAGGTAATTTATAAATATGTTAAAAAAGCAGTTGGCTCAGTACAGATCCCTGGGACAGTTCATTATTCAACTTTCTCCATTGAGAAAATTGACCATTTAGCCCTATCTTTTAACCAGCTCCCAATCCACAATAGGACAGTGACTCATATTACATGACTTTCTCAAATGCTTTCTGAAAATCCAGATACATCATATCAACCAGCTCTCCTTTATTATATGTTTATTCATGCCTTCAAAAATACAGCAGATTGGTGAGGCAAGACTTCCCTTTGCTAAATCCATGTTGGCTTTGTCCCATTAAACCACGGCTAATATTTATGTTCAGTAATTTTCATCTTCATGATTTCTACCATTTTGCTGGGCATGAATGTTAGGCTTATCTGTCTGTAGTTTCCCAGATTACCTCTAGAACCATTTAAAAAATTGCTGTTAAAGGTGGCCATCCTCCAGTCTTCAGGTACTGTAGAAATTTTTAATGAAAGTTTACAAATTTCCATTTTTCAGTACGTTCAGCACCCTCATATGTACACCATCTGGTCCAGGTGATTTACTACTCTTTAGTTTGTCAAACTGCCTTATTACATCTTCCATGTTCATTGAGATTTCTTTCAATTCTTCCAGATCATCTTTAAATATCTTTTCTGGCATTAGTATCTCCCCTACATCTTCTTCATTAAAGACTGAAGCAAAGAAATCATTTGGTCTCTCTATGTCCTTGTCCTCCCTTTTACCATCTAATGGTCCAACTGACTTCATCACAGGCTTCTTGCTCTGAATGTACCTGAAAAGGTTTTTGAGGGTTTTTTTATTGAGAATTATTTATTAGCAAAATACTGCTAGTGCAATGGAAAAAAATACAAATGGGAAACTCAAAACAGAAATTGTGCTAGTCCACATCAAGAGTTGGATCAAAGTAAACCTGATTATTCAAAAGAAACCATTTTACTTCCTCATCTGTAGAAAAACAGATACTGTACTCTAAACTCTACTCTCCTAAGTCATTTACCTAAAAGGAAGTTTTCTAATTATGAAACAAATCGGCAAAAAATACATCTATTCCGAGCATAGGCCACAAGACATTTACATGGAAAATTTTAAATAAAATGTTGCTTCAATTACCAAAACCTTAGGCTTTAGTTGCAGAAAGGCCCTCCTATGCATCTGAGTGGTCCTTGCTACAGCAGGAAAAATCCTTATAAGTTGATCACAAAAGGGAGTGGCCTTGTTGGCAAAATATAATTTCAAAATAGAACTTTTTTCAAGTTCAGATCTAAAGTTACCAACAACGTAGCACTCTCAGGCACATTGTCTAAAGATGTCTCCAAATATTTGGTCAGTTCTAAGGAATCTGAGGAAACAATTTTATCTCCTTCAACTTCTTCATCTTCAGCTTTAACTCCAGTAGATAAATAGTAAACATTAGAAACAGAAAAAAAAACGTCCACATTAGGATAATGAAGGTTTTCTTTCAAGTATTTCTTCAAGAGCTCTAAAGGTGAAAGTAAACAAAGTACAAGAAAATCTGAAAATCTAAAGTTCCTAGTTTTCATCATATTCTCCATATTTCCAATTCAGTATGCATTACCAAACTATCCTTAATAGAAGAATTCCCTAAAGATTGAACAATGGATATAGCACTTTCAACACTAGACTCTGTTGTCCATAGTGGTTAGCACTGCTCCTTGTTGCTGGAGCTTCTTCACTGTATCGCCAGAAAAAGTACAAAGTTGAGTTACAGCTCATTTAAGCATCCCCTCCACTCTGTTGACAACCAACCAGACATCTTTTAAGAAAACATCACCAGGATCTAAACCAGACAACCCTGAACAAAAAAAAAAAAATCTTTCGGCAATGGCAAAGGATAACAAAGGTCAGATCCAGAAGTTAATTCATTGGCAGTCCCAGAGTGTCCCAAAGGGGTAGAATCAATAGGAATCCCTAAGAGATTAGAAACAGCTGGTACATTAACTTCAACAGACAAAGCAGGCTGCGGGGGGAGGGGGTTGTACCCACAAATTGAAAGAGGCATCTGTGGTTGGAGTAGCCCCTGGGGATAATAATAGATTAACCTTCTCTTGAGGTACAACACTGACCACATGCTGATCCATGGGGCTCTGAATGGGCGTAGTTGGCACAGACAACTTATTCCTTGCTGTATGCTTCTCAATTCTCAGTGATTTGATCAGGAACCATTTAACCTCTATCGACCTTAGTGGCTCAGAAGAGGCTCCATCGTGCCCCTTCGGGCAGGCACCCGCAGCTGCGTCCCACATTGCAAGCCTACCTGTATACCTCCCGAGAACCGCAAGGAGGGGTGATGACATTAATGGCACGCCACAGTTGATGGCAGGACCTTGCTCTGGCTTCCTGGATCTCTCTCCACCGTCCCATTCCACAAAACAGGTTCCTCTGAAGAAGTTTTTATTATGAGATTGTGCTTCCATAGCAAGATTTTTTTCAAAATTATCTCTTTCCCTGTCTTATCAATACTTTGCATCTGACTTATGCTGTGTCCTGTTTTTTTTTCATTTAGATCATTTTTCTATTTTTGTAAAGCATCTTGAATCTAATGAGTGACATGCTTTGAGACAGAATGGCTTTACCAGAGGGAGATATGTCAAAAGAATCAGATTTCTTCAGAGAATTAAATTAGGGATCGGTGGTGAATGCAGAGGATTTCAGGAAAACTTCCTAGAGTATTCCATATAGAAGGTTTGCAAATAAATTGATAAGAGATGGAATCTAAGAAGGTGGACTGGATTAGAAAATGGCTGATGGACACACATAGGCGTAAACGGAATTGACTCTGAAGATAGAAAGGTGACAAGTGAAGTTTCTCGGGGATCAGTCCTCTGACCTGTTCTGTTTAATATGTTTCCGAATGATACTGCAAAGGATAAGGAGAAACGATTGCATTGTGTGGAAGACATTAAGATCTGCTAAACAGCAATCATGCCTTGGGGAGAAGACAGCACGAGAAGTGAGCTAAGAAATCCTGAAAATTAGTTGGCTGCTTCACAGCTAAAATTTCAATATTAGAAAAGGGAGTGATGAGTTTGTAGTTCTAAAATCCAAGTGAGTGGTATATGATAGGAGGGTGAAAACTAATATCCACATAACACGAAAGAAACCTCTGGTTGATTGTATCCAATGACCTCAAGATAGCAAAGCAGTGTGACATGTTAATAGCTGATTCAGAAGAATGATGGGGTGCATAGGGACAGGTGTAGCTAGTAGATAAAAAGGAAGTGATCATGCCATCATAGATCATTTCTGAGACCTCAATTATGTCCAATTCTGGGGGTAGTATGATGAAATTAGGCCTTATCTGTTAATTTTCTTCAAGGAGTCCCTCCAGTCCAGGACAGACGAGTGGCTTATGCTCACCAACCAGCAGGTGGAGACTGAAAAACACAAGCTCAGAGCCTGGTATAAGTAGCCTGTGCCATCTGACCAAAGCCAATATGAAACTCACCAAGTAGAAACCAAACAGTGCCCCAAGACTCCCATTCTCCACCAGGTACGTCCACCTCTGCAAAGGAATAAGACCAAGTGGCAAAAACAGCTAGAAGGTAACCGCACTTCCAACAGAACACCCTTATTTTTCTTAATTTTTTTTCGTAAAACAAGCATGAAACTGACAATGTGGAGACTGCACGCACAGACCCCAATCAAAAAAAAAAAAAAACCACCTGCTTGCTGAGGGGAGATATGATAGAAGTCTATAAATTAATGAACGGAGTGGAACAGGTAAACGCAGATCGATTGTTTACGTTATCGGAATATAGAAAGACTAGGGGACGTGCAATGAAGCGACAGGGTAAACTATTTAAGACTAATAAAAGAAAATATTTTTTCACTCAACGTGCAATCAAACTCTGGAATTTGTTACCGGAGGATGTAGTAAAGGCTGTAAGTGTAGCTGGGTTTAAAAAAAAGGTTTGGACAAGTTCCTGGAGGAAAGGTCCATAAACCATTATTAAGAAGGGACCCAGGATATCAATGCTTGACCCAGTACAAGCATTGTGGAACCTGTGTCTTTTGGGGGAAACTGCTAGGTACATATGACCTAGATTGGCCACTGTTGGAAACAGGATACTGGGCTTGATGGACCTTGGTCTGACCCAGTATGGCATATCTTATGTAACCCATAATATTTAAGAGCCAGAAATGAAATATCATCCCAATGACAGCAGCACAACTTCCCTGGGAGGGTCCTGGACTTGACTGGAGAGACTCCAGGAAAGAAAATTAGCAGGTAAGACCTAATTTCACCTTCCAAATCGTCCCTCCAGTCCAGTCCATACGAGTGGGTGGGAGATAGCAAAATATTACTAACGATGGGTGGGAACAGAGAGACCAGCCTGCAACTCCTGCGATCCATAAACCACATCTTGCTGCCCCTGAACATCCAGGCGGTAATGCCGCGCAAAGGAAAGAAGCAATGACCACATTACTCAGTGCTTCCCAAACTTTTTTCCGGTGTGACCCCACTTTAGCAGAGGAAAATTCATGTGACCCTAGATACTAATTAAATAAAATTATTACTCAGACAACATAAATAAAAATGATTAAATATGTAAATCTATGTTTTTTAAAGTAACTATTCATTGTACTCAACATGTCTGACACATATGGGCTTCAAAGTTATGACACAGCTTCTTGAATATTTGCAGTGTGGGCAGGGTTGGTGTTAGACATGCTGGGGACCCAGGCAGAAACTGATGAGGGGGCCGCAAAGCCCACCTACAGGCTATGCCTCCTTCAGCCTGAGGTAGACTTGGGGCCCCCTTTGGCATGGAGGCTTAAGGCAATTGCTTTGTTTGCCACCCATTAATGCCGGCCCTGATTGTGAGGGCTGAGCATCTGGGGGAGGGGGGGGCAGTTTATGTGTGTCTGTGTTTATGTAGAGGGGCTGAGTGTCTAGGAGCAGTGAGTGCAGATGTGAGGATTAAGTGACGAGGGACAGAATGTGTATGTCTGAAGCTGAAGAAAGCACAGCTTGCTAGTGAGCTTTGAGGTCCCCTCCAAACGTTTTACCCTGGGTTGGTCCCCAGCCATATCTATCACTAGTCCTGGCAGATGTACATTCCAAAAGCTCCTATATTCCTATATCCGCTCTGCAGATCTCTACTGGAGGAACTAAGCCTGCCTCAGCCCAGGACATCACTTGGGAATGAGTTGAGTGTGATCTGAGCCCCACCAGCAGACTACGGCCACTAGGTTCATACACCTCCTCATTAATACGCTTCACCCAATGGACAATAGTGACCTTGGAAGCTTCTTTGCCTGCCCGAGGACCTCCGAACAACACAAACAACCTATCCGACTTGCGCAGGGCCTCTGTTTTCTGAAGATATCTCTGCAGAATTCTGCGCAGAGCTAAGCGGTGCAACTGTCTGTCCTCCTCAGAGTCTACTAACTCTGGAAATGACGGTAAGGTAATTGTCTGATTCAAATGAAAACAAGACACTATTTTAGGCAGAAAGGAAGGAACCAAGCGCAAAACCACCTTCTCTCTAGAAAAATGCAGAAATGGCTCTCTACAGGATAGAGCCTGAAGCTCCAAAACCCTGTGCGCCCAGCAGAGCGCCACTAAAAATACCATCTTCAAAGTGAGATCCTTGAGAGAAGCTTTCACAATCGTCTCAAAAGGCACTGTCGCCAGTCCTGTCAACACTAAGTTGAGGTCCCAAGGTGGAATCATTTCCCTCCTGGGTGGTCTCAACTGTTGAACCACCCATAATATCCGCCCCACATCTGTATGCGCTGAAAGGGAACGTCTCTGGATACGACCCTCTAACAAGCCAGTGCTGCGACCTGAACTCTAAGGGAGCTAAGCACCAGTCGTTTTTCCAGGCCATGCTGCAGAAAAAGCAGAATGTCCGGTAGCGGACAACGAAAGGGTTGGAGACCTCGATCACTACACCAACCCTCGAAAACCCGCCACACTCACACATATGCCAGGGTGGTTGAGTGCTTTCTGGCTTGTAGCACTGTCACTAGGATGGCGGGCACGAAGTCCCGTCATCTCAAGCGCACCCTGTCAAGAGCCATGCCATAAGCGAAAACTGTGCTACTTGAGGCATCATGACCAGACCCTGAAGCAGGAGACCGATTCTGTTTGGGAGCCGCCAGGGATGCGAGGTCAGTAGCCTTCTGAGCACTGTTCCCTCTAAGCTGTGCACGTGTGCGCGCACACACACCTCGCCGAGTGAGCGCACATACTTTACAACAGAGCGCACAAAAATTACGGTTCTGATTCTGATAGAAAACAACACAGACGTCCTTAAAATTGAAAAGTTGTGTATTTACGGTTTTCACAAGTTCTACAATATTTTCTAGTGCAATCAATGTGGTGACATACTGTATTCTGACGGGTAGTCAAATTTTAAAGTATATAACTCCGAGTGTCGTTATGTGGCGCACAAAAATTTAACCTTCCTTCAAAAGCTGCACAGCTGATATTTTATGCGCACACAGCCTACAGAAAATTAGAGGGAACATTGCTTCTGAGGTCCGCGTACCAGAATCTTCTTGGCCAATCTGGTGCTATCAGAATCACTGTACTGTTGTGTTCATCTATGTTCCACAGCAACCCCTCTGACGGCCAGGGCTGCACCAGAGCATCCAAGCCTTCGGACATGGGTTCCCTGCGCCTGCTGAAGAACCTGCTCACCTTTGCATTTGACTGTGATGCCATGAGATCCATGACCGGCTGATCCCAATGCATTGTGAGGTCATGGAACACCGCTGGATTGAGCTCCCACTCACCTGGATCCAAATGATGCAAGCTGAGGAAATCCACTTGGACATTCTTTTTGCCTGCCACATGCATTGCCGACAGAGCTAGCCAATTCTGCTATGCCCAGGCTAGAATTGCTAGGCTCTCCTCCAAGAGGGTGGCACTGCCCATTCCACCCTATCGATTGATATAAGCTACTGTGGTCGCGTTGTCCAAAAAAATCCAAACCACTTTCCGCGCAATCCAGGGATGAAAATGCTGAAGGGCAAGGAACACTGCCCTCATTTCTAGGCGGCTGATCGACCATGAACTCTCTTCCGCAGACCACTGACCCTGTGTTAGCCAAGAGTCGCAGTGGGCTCCCCAGCCTGAGAGATTGGCATCCGTTGTCACCAGTGTCCAGACCGGTGCTTCCAACGGCACTCCTGCCACAGACTGCTGGTCTGGAGCCACCATTGCAAGCTGCGCCTCACCTCCTCCAGACATTCCAGCTGCTCGCATATGGGTTGTGACTGGGGGGAACTATGTTTAGAGTTGCCGCTATGGATCCCAACAACTGCAGATAGTATTTGAACCAGCCTGTTTAGAAATCTGCCGATCTGCTGATGTATCTTGTGAATGCGTTCCGCCGGGAGGGAGACTATGCGCACTGCTGTGTCGAACTGAGCACCCAAGTAAATTAGGCACTGAAGAGGCTGAAGCTGGCTTTTGGTCAGATTGACCACCCAGCCTAAGCTCCGTGAAAGTTTGAGGATTCTTGCGGTTGCTTGTGGGAGCCCTTTTCGAACTTCGCCCTGATGAACCAGTCGTCCAGATACGGATGTATCAGTATATCTTCCTGATGTAGGGCTGCCGCGATCATGACCATTACCTTGGTGAAGGTCCGCAGTGCTGTGGCTAACCCAAAGGGCAAGACTCGAAACTGAAAGTGCCACATCGGTACTGCAAACCTCAGGTGTTGCTGATGTTCGGGCCTGATGGGGATATGTAAGTAAGCTTCCGTGAGGTCTAAAGCCGTGAGAAATTCCCCCTGCCGCACTACTAAAATGACGGATCTTAAGATCGCCATCTGAAAATGCGGAACGCGTAACACCCAATTCACGTGCTTGAGGTCCAGGATAGGGAAAAATCCCCCCTCCTTCTTGGGGGCCACAAATAGATGGAGTATTGACCTAATCCACACTGGTTTGGGGGTACCCGAACCACCGCTCCAACTGTAGCAGGTGGCTGAGTGTTTTCTGAACCACCTCAGCCTTCATGGGTGCTCTGCAAGGCAAGCGAACAAAAGCTTTGCAAAGCGGTCTTGCAAATTCGAACTATTTCCAAGACCCACTGATCGGTGGTGAGGGAAACCCAGGCAGCATAAAACTGCTGTAGCCGACCTCTTACTGGCACTATCACCTGGGCTTGCCTGGCTTCATTGTGTTTTCCTGTTCTGATCCAGAGATCCCCCTCAAAAGAGGAACCGCATGAAGCAAAGCGGCCTCTCTGATAGGGAGAAAAACATCCCCCCCCCCTGAAAATTCTGGAAGTCCTTAGCCTGACCCTGCTGGGGAGCCCCTCTCTTAGTCACTTTAGGCCTATTCTCTGGCAAGCGGCCTCCTTTACCATCCCCCTAGTCCTTTACTATCTTCTCCAACACCTCCCCAAAGAGCAGCCTGCCCTTAAAGGGGAGCTTACTCAATCTTGACTTGGAGGAGGCATCCACCGCCCAATTCCTGAGCCAAAGAAGATGTCGAGCCACCACCACCAAAGCCATGGTCTTAGAGGCTACCTGAACGAGATTGTAAAAGATATCTGCCATGTAGGCGGCTGCCGACTCCAACCTGCAACCTTCCTCTGAGACCGGTTCTCCCGATCCCCCTGAATCCACTGGATGGAGGCTCGGGAGACATAGACTCCACAAACAGCCATCTGGGAAGCCAATGCACTAGAATCGTATGCCTGCTTAAGCAACGACTCCAGTCTCTGGTCCTGCAAGTTCTTGAGGGCTGTCCCACTTTCTACAGGAATAGTGGTTTTCTTGGTAACTGCCGACACCAAGGCATCCACCTTGGGCATTCTGGAGAGGTCCTTGTCCTCCTGCGGAATGGGATAAAGCTTCCCTAAGGCTCGGCTACCATGCAGAGTGGCTTCAGGAAATTCCCACTCCGCGTCAATCATCTTCTTAATTACCCTATGCACCGGAAAGCACATTTGCGCTTCTTTGAATCCCTGCAACAGCAGATCCTCCAGGCGCTCCTCTGCTAAGGGGACGGGTACAATATTGAGCGCCGTTAAGGATAGGGAAATAAGTGCTACCAACTTCTTCTTATGAAACACTCAGAAGGCACTGGGATCTTCTTTCACTTCTATAGTCGCTTTCTCCCCCCAGAGATCTGAGGGACCCTCTCCCAGATCCTCTCAGGAATGTGACCGCAGGGAAGCCTGAGTTAGCCAAGCCTCAGTATCTCCCATGCTGTCTTTGACACCTGCATTTTCAAGCAAAGGCTCTGCCCCAGTCTGTGGCCTCTCTAACCCAAAACAGCCATGCTTGCTAGGAGAACTCCCCTCCAGGGCTTGCTTTCTCTTTAAGCAGTATGTCCTGTGGAGAGAAAGAATGACATTTGGAGGAAAAAAATCCTCTGAAAACTCGGTTGCAGTCCACAACGTCGGCGCAGCTAACTTTAACTGAGCCGCCTTTGCTTTTTCCCGCGTTTAGCCCCTGTCTCCTGGTAAATGGCCACAGTTCCCGCCAACTCAGCCACAGCCTTTTCAGTTAATGCTCGCTCCGCTTCTGTCCCCTTATCCATGGAGGAGATGGAGAGTGAAAACACACGTTGCAACTGCTGGCCCTGAGAAAAACAGAGCTGGTACAAACCTGATAAGACGACGCCATGGCTGCTCCTGCACACAACACACTGCGCAGGCAGCATGCACCGTCCTTTTTGTTTCCTCCGATGTCGGCCCCAACCAGAAGAAAGAGGGAAACAAGTAGAACTACTGCTGAGCAGGAGGGCCGGCCCAGCCCAGCCATGCTACCGCAAGTCATGTCTCCTGCTCAGGACTGCTATGGATTGCCCTTCTCAATCTAAGCTGGAAAACCGCCTAGCCACAACCAACAGGGTACAGCACAACGAAAGCCAACAGACAAAACAGGGTCCCTATGCAGAGGAGAAGGAAAGGGACCTGGGGCTCCCAGGTAGTTTAACCTCCAGCAAAAATAGGAAGGCAGGCTGCCCCCTTAATGCCTTTTTTTTTTGTTTGTTGGCAATCCACTTCAACCGGACTGAAGGCTCCTCTGCAACTATCCCAAGCCTTATAAAATACCTCAACTCTGGAAAAACCCTGAAGACTCTTGAAAACCCAGGAACTAACACCAGATGCTAGGGGAGCTCCTTCAGCTGCTGAGAACTGAGAGACTGGATACTGAGGCTCGAGGGGGAGCTCTTCTACTGGGTTATCAGAATTCTGACATGCTCAGTTTTCAGCTTCTGGAGAATGGCGACTACCCAAGCATATATGGATTTCCCAGACTGGCCTCGAGGGACGATTAGGAAGGCTACATACCCCCCGCCCTCAAGCAAGCAACGATACGACTGATCCTTAAAAACACCTCGCTAAATACAGAAGACCCAAAATCTTACCAGCCAATCATCACAAAAATCATTGAAAAGGCAGTCCAAAAACAACTGCAAGACCACATCGACCTGAATGCATCACTGGACACCCACCAACATGGCTTCAAGCCACAACACAGTGTCGAAACACTTCTAACCGCCCTCTTTGACAATATCATAAAGGGCATTGATAATGTCAAGAATGGATTCCTCCTAATCTTCATGGACATCTCTGCTGCCTTTGATACTGTATCCCACAACACCTTGTTACAACGTCTCCAAGAGACTGGGCTACGCAACACCACCATAAAATGGTTTGGCTCATACCTACATAACCAAACCCAGCAAAACAGATGTGGTATAAACAAATCAACTCCGTTCTCCCTTCCTCAAGGTATCCTGCAAGGATCTTCACTCTCCGCAATCCTCTTCAACTTATACATACAGCCTATCTGCAACATTATTAAACGACACAAGATGTGCTACCACATATATGCGGATGATATCATGGTTTACACCCCAATCAACCTATGCACACCAGACCTAAAACCAATAACTAAATGCCTTGAAGACATGATCTCCTGGCTCACAAATAACAATCTGTCAGTGAACTACGACAAAACTGAAGCATTGTTCATTTCCAGAAGCACAACTTTCAGCCCACCACAAAACAATCAGCTTCCTACACAATACAATAACAGTAAAAGACGAAGTAAGATTCCTGGGCATTACACTGGACAAGAACCTCAACCTCCATGCACACATCAACAAAATGGCTGCAAAAGCATACCACAGATTAAAACTCATCAGAAGGCTTAGACCAGTCCTGTCAGGATCACTTCCACACAGTGTGCCAGGCCATCATCACCCCTATACTGGATTACGGCAATTCACTATACCAGAGTCTCCCTAAGCAGACCATCTACCCCCTACAACTCATGCAGAATACAGAAGCATGAATCATCATAGACACTACAAGAAACGAGTACATCACACCTAAACTCCAAGAACTACCCTGGCTGCCAATCCATGCCTGGGCAAGGTTTAAAGCAACCCTGAACATATTTAAAATCATTCACCACTGCTCATCGGATGTTCTTCAGAACTTAATAACTAACCAGAGACCCCAGCATAAGACCTAGGAGAAGCAACAAGGCGAACATGCTCGCCACTCCTGCAGGATATCAAAGAACCAATCACGCCACATCCAGAACAGTGCCTTCACTCACTGCACCCACACTATGAAATTCTCTTCCTGAAGGAATGAGAGCCCTAGAAAACATCAAGGATTTCCGCAAAGCACTAAAGACCCTCCTGTTCACACAATACCATGGACATACAACATAAACTACCATGATCAACTGATACATTGCTCACAAATTAACTGTAAATAGTTTTCTATATAGTTATTTAATCCTACCCGCCCCCTTCTAACCCCTCGCTTACCCTGCCCTGTATAAATGTACCCACACAAGTTACACTGTAAACCACTTTGATTGAAGGATAAGGTGGTATATAAAACTGGTTAAATAAAATAAAATAAATTTGCTAGTTGCAGCAAATATGAATTTTGGCATGAGTATAAAGGCCTGGTGGTTTAAACAGTCATGCTCAAATAGCAAAGCAGCATTTTTATTTCTCCTAATCTTTCTTCATGAGTCACATATTTCACTCTATCAGAAAAGTGTTTTATTATTAGAACACAGGACTTGGGGCTCATACTAGCCTCAATTCTGCAAAATTCTTCTTGGGCCATATAAATGGTCAAATATTTGAAGATATTTGTTCATCTGACTAAAACTCTGAAATACCCTATGATTCCAAAATGTTACAGCTTCGACCCAATTAGTTACCGTATTTACTTGAGTCTAAGGCGCCATCGAATGTAATGCGCACCCCTATTGTGAACAGCTTGAAAGTTAAAAAATGTTTGCTGGCGATTGTAGTGCGCACCCCCCTTAGTGCTGCTTTGCCCCCATAGCCCCCTTAGTGCTGCTTTTCCCCCCCGCACCACCCCCTTAGTGCTGCTTCGCCTCGTGCAGCTGCTAATTCTGCTTTTCACAGAGCAGCGGCTGCAATAAAGTTAAAAGGAAAACGAAACCTGTTAGAAGCCCTCCGGTTGTCCTAGGAAACTCCTTCTGCAGCACCCGCCCCCTCTGACATCACTTCCTCGGGCGTTGCAGAAGGAGTTTCCTAGGACAACCGGAGGGCTTCTCTTTTCATTTTCCTTTTAACTTTATTGCAGCCGCTGCTCTGTGAAAAGCAGAAGCAGCGGTTGCACGGGGGATCGGGGATCGCGTTCGCGGGAGAAAAGCCAGAGGTTGGCTGGATCGGGCTGGGCCGGTGTAGAGCAGTTTGCCTCCGAATGTAAGGCGCCCTGGAATGTAATGTGCACCCTGAGTTTAGAGTCTCTTTTTGTCCAGAAAAGGTGTGCATTACATTCGAGTAAATACGGTATTTTAAGAACAAAAAAGAACTAGTGAATTGAGGAGATTAAAGGAGGAATGCATGGAGGAGTCAAAGAAAAAGCATTATTTGCTAAACAAATAATTCTGTTTGATATTTTGTTGGGAAAATGAATTTCACATGTACACAGTTATACTACCTTACCTACTTCCTTCATGTTTTACAAATATACCATAGACAAAGTCATGAATGGCAAATGTGAACATTAGGTCTTAAGAGAAGGAATATTCTGAAATGCCTTCATTTAGCATTAATCCCCCACACAGGTTCTTACTCTTCATGCATACCTATATTTTGCAAAATTTTATGACACAACTCCGGTACCAAAATGCCATGTAGTTCTGAAAAGCAAGAAACTAAACTTTTTTCACACAAATATGCCCATCACTTTCATGAAACCTATGTTAATTGCTAGCTTGAATTCGAAATTTAACCCATGCACGATACTGTCTGGTTCATATCTGTAAATACAAATATTTTGCCTTCAATCTATTTTTATGAACTGTTTATTGTATTATTCTGCTGTTCAGTGAAGTGCTTCTGAGTGGACTAACTCTAAGGAAGGTGGTATACAAATATATTGTAATGTAACATATAATTAGTGCCAGCTGAATAGTCTTAAGAACATAAGATATGCCATACTGGGTCAGACCAAGGTCCATCAAGCCCAGTATCCTGTTTCCAACAGTGGCCAATCTAGGTCATACGTACCTAGCAGTATCCCCGAAAGACACAGGTTCCACAATGCTTGTATTGGGTCAAGCATTGATATCCTGGGTCCCTTTTTAATAATGCAACCACAGTGCTCAAGAACATGCTCAGGTACTCCCCCCCCTCTACATCTTAATAATGGTGGGCGGGCCTTCTCCATCTTAAAAACAAACTTTTCTTTACTTCTTTTTTAGATCGAAGCTCAGAACAGAGGTAAATAATCCTCATTTATAATGGTTTTGCAGAATTGTGGCACCTTCTCAGTGCTAAATACCAAAGCAATATCTATCACATGCCGACATAACACAATGTTTGTCAGCAGGTGCCAAGGAGAAAAAAAGTGAATCAATTCTGCCCACAATGGCAAAAGTTCCTGCTATTGACCCATGCCCTCCCATCCACCCTCAGCATCCCTCCTGCCCTTCTTATAACACCATTCAGTTTGAGTTATCACCATCATACAATGGTCACTGCCCTGCCAGCCATGTTCAAACATGTCAGTCGCACTCTGGTCCCACCCCAGGGCTAAATAAATTGGTTCCTTTGAAGTGATCCACTCTCCCCCAAACATCTCTCAAGGACTGAAATATGTCTCTTCTTCTTCCTCGCTTATTCCAGAAGTGACACCTTCTAGTTTTATCAGTGATACACCCCGATCTTCCCCCTTCTCTCTTCATGGGGCAATAACTAGGGGTGTGCACAAGTTGACTTAATATGCCTCTTAATTCATTGGAAAGTGTGCATTAAGGGGCCTATTTACTAACAGCATGCACTAAGAGTCTTCTGCCGCCGCCCACCCTCCACCCAATCATCTATTGTTAAGTTTTGAATGCAGGCCTGCTCTTTGCCATTCCCCAGAAGCTTCCGCCCTGGGCGACAGCCTAGTGTGCCTAATGGTTAGACCGACCCTGATGGCCGCCTCAGTATTTAGCCTGCTGTAACATATGTTAAGCGCACTAAGGTTTCGTGAACATGCGTCTAAAGCTATTGCCACACTAAAACTGCATCATGAAAAGGAACCCCAAAAAGCACCTCCTGGAAACTGGGGAGCACTAACCCCATTTCCCTTGCCTGTGAACATCCCTAGCATTAGCGAGCGACACGCCCACCCGGGGCCGCAGCCGTTGGAGAAGCGCCTTCTGTGGGGCCGCCCATTGTGACCGAACAGCGGCGGCCGTTAGCCGACCCTCCCCCACCCACTCCCTGTGCCGCCGGTTACCCGTCAGGTTCCTCAGCACGGTGCCGTGGGCCCACAGGCTCAGCACTTGCTGCACGGACAGGTTGATCATGGAGCCGTCCGCCCCCGCCTTCATGGTGGCTCCCGCTCTCTGCTCCGGCCCGCCGCCGCTTCTCCTCTTCCTCCTCCGGCGGGTCGGGCGCAGCGGGGCTGGGGAGCGGCTGCAGCCTGCCCGCGGGGAAGACATGGAGGGGAGGACGCCGAAGAACCGGCGGAACGGTCCCCTCTCCTTTCCCGCCGGCGCCAGGAGCCCCCTAATGCCAACGGGAGATGTCCGGGGGAGAGCGAGGCAGCCGGCCGGCAGCCACCATGATCCTGATCCTCCTCGGCAGCAGCAGCATCATCATCACCCGAGGAGGAGGAGACTGTGCTGAGAGCGACCCGGTGGCGGGGAGGGAGAGAAGGGGGAGAACGGCATATTCAGGGAACAGCGGGAAGGAGATGGGTTATCCTGGGATAAAAGGGGAGTGGGATCGGTTATAAAGAGGAGGGTAGCTGCTGCCTGTCAGGTGCTGAGAAAGTGTAGGGGAGCAAAACTTTGGAAATAGGAATCTTAGGAAGCAAGGGCATAGTAGACTGTTTGACAATGCTTTTTAGGTAAAAGTAGGTCCAGCGCCTTTACTGTATAACCGACCGTGTAATGATTTTTCTATATAGCCAGGGTTTTGTTTTGGGTTTAATTGTGATCTAGCTAGCTAACCAGTTAGGTAGCTGGATTCTTCCTCAGGTTCATCATTTCTCCTGGTGATCAGCTAGATTTTGACCCAGGCTAATCACATAATCACCTTGCCAAAAACAACACAGGGGCTGTTGGGTCGCCAGGAGTCAGTATTGACTTGAGGCACTTAAAATAATAATAAGCACAGTTGGGCCTTGGCCCCATGCTCTTGGGACTCAGGCCCAGCAGTGCCACAAGACTTGGGGCTCATACTTGGCCTCAGTTTGCGTCATCAAAATAGTCAAATATTTGAAGATATTCATTCCACTGAGTATACCTCTCCAGTCTAAGGTAAAGGAAGCACCAATTAATCCACCACTGGTGAAAATCTTTAGCAATGAAATTCCCATAGCCAGTGTGAGTATACTTAAAGGCCCTACAACACCCCAGTCCTGCCTCTTATAAAGTGGGGGGTTACTGCTGCAGGACCCAAAAGAACATGCAGGCTGGCTTTGAGCAGCATGGCTCAGCACGGAAGGAGGGGGATGGCACTTCCAAGGCTTCTGCCTAGGGCAGCAGAAACCCTTGGGTCAGCCCTGGCCTTAATGGTGACATCTACAAGTAAGGAGATCCTGGATTCTGTAAATGGAGAACTGTTCTGGGAATTAGTAATGGAACTCATGTAGGAGGGGAAAAGGCTGGACTTGATCACCCACAACAAATCAGAAGCAGTCTCTTCATTTGTAAGCATCATAAAGCATGCAGTAATCACTGAATGGTGAGCTTCAGTATTAGGATATGTATGGATAAAGCAAAGGTCTGAGACTTCAGGAAAACAACCTTTTGGGAACCTGATAGATACTTGTAATCCGAGTTGGCCACTGTTGGAAACAGGATACAGGGCTTAATGGACCTTTGATCTGACTCAGTATGGCATATCTTGTATTCTTATGTTCTAGTATTCTTTTTTGTAGCTCCTATTACTAATTATGAGCCCCAAAGTTTTCTGAGTGCAGACCTTTGTCAAATGGTCAATAAATCAACATACGACAAAGTGTACGACAAAGTTTCATGTGCTTGATTTTATATTCCATATCGCACTGATCTTTCTAGGCCTCTGGTAGGTAATTTAATTGTTAAGTCAATGTCCTGGTCGGATTATAATGTGCCTCTCATATTGGGATCAAGGAGAGAGAGATGCATAGATTTTGTTCAAAAATCAATTTAACTACTGACAATTTTAATGCACCCTTGGGTGATTGTTCTTCCAGGATATCTGAAGCCCTAGTTAAGAGGAAAATTATCATCTGGGATTCAGATTTTAAGAGGCAGACAATGAAACTACTTGTAGTCAGGCAAACCCTGCAGGTAGTTTTTACCCATGGGGGTTGCCTCAAGTATCAAAGCAAAACGAAGTAAAGTTTACGCTCTGCTTATTGCCTAAGGAAAAGTACTTGCAAAGCTTTTAGGAGCATCCATTTTTAATTGCACATTCAGTTCTTTTGGATGTCTTAAAATTTAAACTGTGTGTGGATAGATTGCATGTGCATTTACCTATGAATTAACACATGTACAATCAATTATGTGCATTTTTAAAGTTCTTGCAGTGTGCGCCTATAAAACCAAATAGGTCAAATGAACATGAAAACTTATAAAAATCTATATAAAAGCATGAAATTAAATTTTTTTGTTGTAAGCACCCCTAATAAATTTGCACCTTATTTTTGTTCATATATGCTTTGAAGGCAGAGGTTTGCATATGGTTTTAATTATTCAAAACTATACCTGTTTTCCTCATCCTATGTACTGTTCAATGTATTTGTGAGTGATCTTGCTGAAGGGCTGAATGGAAAGTCTCTTTTTGCAGATGACATGAAAATTTGCAACAGCGTGGACTTCCCTGAGGGAGTGGATAACATGAGGAAAGATCTGCAAAAGCTGGAAAAATGGTCTAATGCTTGGCAGTTAAGATTTAATGTGAAGTAGTGCAGTGTCATGCACTTGGGATGCAGAAATCCAAGAGAATTGTATGAGATAGGGAGCAATAGGTTAGTGTGCACGGACCAGGAGAAGGATTTTGGAGTGATTGTTTCTGAGGATCTCAAAGTGGTGAAACAGTGTGACAAGGCCAAAGCCCGAAGGATGCTGAGTTGCATACAGAGAGGAATTATCAGCAGAAAGGAGGCGATACTAATGCCACTGTACAAGTTGCTGGTGAGGCCTCACTTGGAATATTGTGTTCAGTTTTGGAGAGCGTATCTCGCAAAGGATTTAAAAAGACTGGAAACGGTTCAGAGGAAGTCGACCAAAATGATTTGGAGCCTGCGCCAGAAGAAGTTTGAAAAGAGACTTGGACCTAAATATATATACTTTAGAGAAGAGGAGGAGGCAGGGGAGATATGATACAGACCTTTAAATACTTCAGGAGTATTAATGAACAAACAAACCTTTTTCAAAGACATGGAAGCTGTAATACTAGAGGGCATAACACAAAGCTGCAAGGGGATAAACTGAAAGGCAATATCAGAAAATACTTTTTCACTGAAAATGTGATAGATGCTTGGAATGCCCTCTTGATGGAAGTGGTGGGGGCAAATACAGTGACAGAATTAAAAATGACATGGACAGACACGGGTGGATCCCTTTATAGAAACAGAATAAAATCAAAATAAACTTAACTGTCTGTTCCTTATCATCCCTCCAGTCTAGTCCCGAACATCTAGGGTTGTGCCCCTCCTCCAGCAGCTTTGGAGACTGAGAAACGTCATTCTTTTGATGACACTGGTATAAAGCTACAGGCACCGCCTCCTTTCTCCAGTTATCTCAGTCTCCAAGCAGCTTGAGGGTGGTGGGCCTGGAGGTTTTGGCCCACTAGAGGAACAATTAAGGACAGCTAGAATAGGAGGTTTTTAGTCAGGATTGCAGGATTAGTAGTAAAAGGGAATTTTTATTTTTTTTATTTAGGAAATATACCTTTAAATTGGGTTGAATCTGCTGAAGACCTCTCTTCCCTTCCCCCTCCCTTTTTTCTCCCGGGGGGGTGTGTGGGGGTGTAGCTGAAGCATCGGGGGGAAGACAGGTGAAAATAAAGCAGAAGCTCTGGTCCCGGTCTCTCTGATTGCAGTGGGGAGCCGGGGACAGCCACAGACCAGCGCATTGCAGAAGGTTTGCCTGCTAGCGCTTTGGTGATCTGTGTGTGTATGTGTGGGCAGTCAATCTCAAGGAGAGAGCAGCTGAAAGCATCGGCGATTCTGAGTCCCAGCCCTCTGACCAGTCGTTCACGGGAGAGCCCAGCGCTGGTCAGTCTTTGCGGGGGAAAAAGCTGCAGTTACAGGAGCATCTGTGAGAGACTGCAGAGAGTTTCAGAACAGTGTCCGGTAAGGAGAAAACTGCAGGGCGCGCCAGAGACCGCAGCAGGCCATGCCGCAGCGGTTTTTCATGTGGGAAAGTCAGTTGAGAGTTTGTTTACTTCGGAGGTGTATTCTGCGGCAGGAAAGCTTCGTTTTTAAGTTTTCTCTTCAAAATTTGCATCGGAGGGATGCAGTGAGGCTGCCACGTGGTTTAAAAAAAAACGCGAAATTTTGATTTGAAGAGAGGGTTTGCTAAGAACACTTGTGGCGGGCACAGGGTTTGTTCTGTTGCGGATCCTAGGTAGTTTCACAGCGGTATTTGGCGGGATGCCTTCTAAGCAGCAGTGTTTACTCTGCGGTGTTAGGAGTGCACTCTCTGAAGCAGGTGTTTGCAGGGGCTGCATCCAAGCGTCAGCTTCCATGGAACAGGAATTGGAAGGTGGTAATGAAACTCGGACTGCAGTCCTGCCGGAGCCAGGCTTGACCAACATATCTCCGCTAGAGCCTGTAGCGGGACCTTCCAGCACTCCGGATATGCCAATATCTCAACCGCCGTTGCCAGGGGGCATGGCGGCAATTTTTCCCCCAGAGTTCGTTGCACTGATTCAGCAAGTGTTCGGGGGAGCTCAGGGACGAACTGCACTGGATTCCCCTGACGCGGTGCTGGGAGAAAAAAGGCTAGGAACACCGATGACGACAGGGACATCAGGAGTATTTCCTAAGAAAGCTAGGTTAGAAAAGGACCGGCCTGAGCAGTCGGTAGCTGGAGAGCCGGATTTGCATTTGGATGAGGAGTTGGAAGAAGGGGAGGTTGGTGAACAAGAGGACCAGGCCAGGGTGGTCCGCGTTTTTCAGAGAGATGAATTACTGGCTTTAATTTCAGAGACACTAAAAGCTCTTAATATGCCTGCGGTGGTGGCCAGCGGAGGATTCTACGTTGGAGGATCCGTTGCTACAAGCGTTTAGGAAAACTCAGCGGGCATTTCCTATTCACAGGGTAGTTAAGGAAATGATTCAGGGAGAATGGGACATGCCTGAGGTGGGACTTAAAGGGTCTAGGGTCATGTCTCGACTTTATCCACTCGTAGACCAGGATAGAGAATTGTTTAAGTCATCAAAGGTGGATGCAGCTGTTTTCGCCAGTCACAGAAAAGACTACCATTCCAGTTGAAGGTAGTATAGCTCTTAAGGATACCCAGGACAGGAAGCTAGATTCTTTGTTGAAACAGGTTTTTGAGGTGAATGCGCTGTCTATTCAGGCCTCAATTTGTGGTGCATGGGTATCAAGAGGTTGTCTTCGCTGGTCTCAACGACTCTGGGGGGAGCAGGGGCCAGAAGCAACAGGTGAAGCGGCTAGACTAGAGTCGGGAGTGGCTTATCTGGCGGATATTCATTATGATCTTATTCGAGGATTATCGAACAGTATGGCCTCGGTAGTAGCGGCACGCTGATATCTGTGGCTGTGCAATTGGGCAGCGGATACGTCTTCCAAGGCGAGGCTAAGTAAAACTCCCCTTTAGGGGGAAGCTACTTTTTGGAGAGGATTTAGATAAACTAGTAAAGGATCTAGGAGACTCCAAAGGAGGTAGACTACCGGAGGACAGACAAAAACAAGGTCGGTTGACTCCTACTTCCAAGATGCCGCAGAGGGATTTTCGTCGATTTCGGTCACCAAGGTTCAGTCATGGTCAAAGAGGTCATTTTCCCTATAGAAACCAGGGATTTCGGGGGTTTCGAGGAGCTGGAAGAGTGAAATGGAGAGAGGAAAATATTTTGTGTGGGAGGGAAGACAAATCTACAATCGACTGGGTATTGGGAGAGTAAGTAGGGATTGAGGATGAAGGGGTAAAATTTGGATGAAATAGGAATGAGGAAAGAGCAAAAGGAGAAAGATTATTAGTATGTTAAAGCAGATGTAGAGAGAGAATGGAAAAAAACTAGAAGAGAGAAGAAAGGACAAATGGACAGCAGACGATGGAGAGTTAGCAGACGACACGAAGAAACCAGAAGAAAGTGGCTGGAGCAATTGCAACTGAAAGAAAATGCACAAAAGGTAGAAAAATCTCTCTCTTTATTTTGAATTTATTAACTGGAATATGTCAGCTCTGGGAAATGTGCATCATTAACGTCTGCGCTTTGTTTACTACAAGAGGAAATTAATTTATAGTTTTATTTGTACAGTGGTGTTGTACATTCCAAGTATGGCTTTTGGGGTTCCCAGTTTAATTATTGTCTTCCTGTTTCTAAATTGTGAATTCTAGTTTGGTGATGGTCTGTGTTCTGCATGTGTAACTGAGCTGAGGTATTCTGTTTATGTAATTCCTATTTGACATTGCCACTTGTTCTCTTTCCCCAGTAGGTCATGTATTGTTATTCTCTGAAATGTATTGGTTTAATATTTGCAGTGTTGCCTTTTGATAGGTAGAGTATGGTGCTTTGTGTGTCCTGGTAGTGCTGTTAGGATACGGCGGGTTTGCTATTGGTTCTAAATGGGCAGTGTTTGTAGTAGTTCCTAATGTGTCTGGCGGTTGGCACTGGATTATAGTAATGTAGAAATCTTTTAGTCTTTCTTTATCCATACACTCATTAAGAGGTATGTTTACTAAAAGTTAGTGTATGGTAATATTATGCAAATGAGGCCCCGCCACCCCCCCTTGGGCCGCCCTTGACTGTACACATGGACTTCACCCAGTGGATTGTACAAAAATCTAATTGACTACATCTGGCGATGTCAACGATGGAAAAGCTCTATAATATCAACAAAGACAAAACCTGGAACCGACTGTGGTACAGATCACCAACTACCAGTATGCAAACTCAAGCTAAAGTTGGAAAAGAGCAAGCCACTCATGAATGTAGCAAAATATGATCTTGAGAATATACCACTGGAATTTAGGGATTGCCTGCAAAATCGATTTGTTGCTTTAGATACAAATGACAGAGCTCCAGAAGAGGTATGGAATGACAAGAAGAAGAAAGCGAGAAGTCTCTACAAAAGGTGAATAAGCAAAAACAGCCAAAATGGATGATGGAAGAAACTCTGAAAATTGCCCAGAAACACAGAGACGCTAAAGCCAGAGGAGAAAGAGAGTTAATCGCTGAACTCAACAGAGATTTCCAACATGCAACAAGACAGGGCAAGGAAAAGTACTACAATGATGCATGCAAAGAAATAGAAGCAGAGAGGAAGAATAAGGTCAGCTTTCCTAAAACTATGAGAGTTAAAGAAAAAATTCCAGCCTCGAATTGGAATGTTACAAGATGCTCAAGGATCTATATTGAATGATGCTGAGAAGATCAAGAAAAGTGGAAAGAATATAGAGTTTTTATATGATAAAGATCAAGTGGACCAACAGCCGTTTCAAACTGTACCTTATGATCCAGAACTGTTGATGATGAAAGAAGTAGTCGAAGCAGCATTGAAAGCCTTAGCAAAGAACAAAACACCAGGCATTGATGACATTCCCATAGAAGTATTGCAGCAATCTGATGCAGCTGTTACCATACTTACAAGACTGTCAGGAAATTTGGAAGACAACGTCGTGGCCAACTGATTGGAAAAGAAAGGTGATCCAAACTGACTGTGTAAATTATCACACAATCGCTCTGATTCCACATGCCAACAATATTCTACTGATGATTATTCAAAAGAGACTACAACCATCCCTTAAACAAGATCTACCTGAAGTGCAAGCAGGATTTAGGAAAGGGCGAGGAATGAGAGACATCATCGCGGATGTGAGATGGATTCTTGAAAAGACTAAAGAATACCAAAAGGATATCTATTTGTGCTTTGACTAAAGCAAGGCTTCTGACTGTGTAATGTCATCACCCCGCCCCCCCCCCCCTGGTGTCCAGTGGCGGCAAGGGCAGGTTGAGCATATTTATTATTTGTGGAGGTAAGAGACTTTTGGAGGCCAGGTGCACCCTGGTCTTTGTAGTCCTCCTTATAGGAATAAGTTGTGTAGACCAGAATGGAGGGTAAATAAGGCTTTTATTTCCCCTTTCAAGCACTGAGGTTCGCTAGGTAACAGAAAATAAAGGGTTCTCCTTCTTTATCAGGGTTTTTACCAAAGTATAGTTAAACAAGTGAACTGTTACATACTTCACAGCTTCTTGCAAAAACAACACAGGGTTTTCCAAACTTCGGAGCAAAGTAAAATTAGTGAGCTTTTTCTCTTTCGCTCAACATGAACAAAAACAATATCAGAGCTTGTCTAAATAAGGTACAGCTCGGGGAGTGACTCAAAACTCCCTGCTACACAAACCGAGCAGTCCATTACTTCTTCCTGGGACAATGTAACTGAGTCCACAGGCTCCAGCTGCATGGGCTCTGTTTCATTTTTGCCTCTCTCTGTACTTGAGCTTTCCATGGCTGCTGTGGTTTGAAAGTCAGTACTTCTTCTCCCTAGCTTCCAGCTAGGCTGTTCTAGGGCTTTCAGGTAAATAGCAGGGTTTGACCCTATGCCCCTACGTGATGGCTTAAAGGACTCCTGCCCGCTTTCTTTTCTCTTAGGCTGATTATCTGGTTTTAAAGACTAGGAGCTGGGCCTTTCTTTGAGAAAAAATAGTCACCGTACCTTGGCTTCGTGAAGTCAGGGTGTCTATTACTTGCCCACTCAGGCACCTCTCTCTGGCCACGGTCTCCTTTGCAGACTCCCTCTGGAAGCCTTCTGGGTACTGTCTGTCCTCTCTGTAGCTTGGGAAGACCCTGTAAAGATCCCAGGCTTCCTGGCTTCTTAGTATAAGTAAGTCTCCTGTCAGGACTTTTTCTTCCAGTACCTTTTAATCCTGTTTCAGACCCTCCTGATGAGCAGAGGCCTCTCTTCCGGCTGGGCTCTCTCCTTCTGAGCTCTCTGCCTTTGGGATTTCTTCCAAGCAGATCTCTTTCCCGTCTGTCTCTCCCAGGTCTCTCTCTCACTCCGGCCCTTTTAGGTCTGCTCCTTTCTGAGCTCTCCTCTGAGCTCCCTTCCGAGGTTCCTTCCTCTCTCTCTTTCTCTGAGCTGGCCCTCTGCTTATAAAGGCCTTTTACTTTTGAGTTTCCCGGGCTACCCCTCAGGTGGAGCTGATTAGCTCCTGCACAATCACTACCCGGGTGTGTTAGCTCAGCCTCTGTAGGTTCATGCCTGCTCCCTCTAGCTGCTCTGGAAGGGAACTGCATCTTCTGCACGTTAGCTGCTTTGTAAGGAACAGCGTTTCTTTCTAAGTTTTTGCTTTCAGTGGCTTCAGCCTGTAGGGCTGGTACCCCTGCAATTCTACATGCAAATCTCTGGCCTGCTCAGCAACTCAGGCCTGAACCAAACTGCACAAAACAAGATGGATTCTACACTTCACTTTTGCTGTGTTCAGCTATAAGCCTGTTCTTCAAGCAACTGCTTGCACAGCGTTTCTAAGTGTGCATGCATACAGAGGCTATTGTCCGTGGCTGGCCTTGGACACTTGTACATGCCCAGAAGTTACATACTGTTGCTTCTGCCTGACTTTTACCATGGCTCCTTTGTTTGCAAGACGCTGCGCATCATCTACCTTCTGATTCGCTGAGAACACCTCAGACTGCCTGCTGCCAACCAATCATCGGACCTATGACGGAGGATTCACACACAGAATTCTGCATTCTGCGCTGGAAACTTTAGTTAGCTAGTTCTAAGTAGCGGTGAGAGAAGGAGTTGGGGGTTTTTTCTCCCCACCTGGACATAGACTTCTGCACCGGTCCTGCTGCTGTGCACTGCGTACCTGATTCCTGAGCCCTGAGCCTTTCGCCAGACGTGTGGGCTAGGCCGTCCTTCACAGGTCTGAGATAAGACTTTCACTGATCCCTCCGGTTCAGACTTACTGCGGCTCGCCTCTGAAAGGGGCTGGAGCCGGCATTAGCTAACAGCTGCATCCTTGGACGAAGCTGTCTCTGCCCGTCGGAGCTAAGGTACCGGCTTATCTCTCCTCTCCTGGATGGGCAAAAGGGGTTAGCAATATATTTCTTGCTTTTCCTCAGTGCAGAGCGAATCAGTGACGTCTGGTTTACTAGTCGGTAATTCTTACGTTGTCCAAGTGTACATCTGTACCATAACAAATGTCTACCTCATTTTTCTAATTAGCGATATGTGTGTTTGTATATTTTTCTATTTGGTTGCCTATAATAAAGTCTAATATATATCTGCAGAACAGAATTCTTTCGTGGCTCATTACCAGAATAACTCCCGAACTTTGGGGCTGTATATTAGTAGCTATCTCCCCTAGACAACAACAGAGAGTCTAACTTATTTTTGTGCTACGAATATACCCGACATATGGGGGTCTCTTCCAAGGGATGATTATTTCTGAATGTGCCTCTCAGAATTTGTGTAATCTTTCTGTTTATGCTACGGTTTTTGAAGCCAGAGAGCATTGTCTGTGAGACAGACGACAGAACCCAGATTACAGGCTCTCTGCCTTAGAGACTTCTCTAGCAGTGCCCTGTGTTTGTTTTTACAGATTTACGATGGCTCACGCAGATAAGGTTGATTTGGCATTCCAGAAATTAGCTTCCCTGTGTTGGTCGAAAGATACCACTGCCGACCACATTGAAAGAATTTCTAAGTGCCTTACAACTGATATGCAAGAGCTTGTTAGGGCTGATAGCTTTTTCAGTGAGTTCCTAGACCGGCTTCTTGCTCATAAGGCTAAATTACCGGTGGATATGGTAGCCGAACATGCCTGTGTGCTGCATATTTTCACTGACAAACTGCAGAAGGCATTATGTCACCTGCAAACTAAATCTGAATCGCTAGAGTCTGATCTACGGACAGCTCACAGCCAGATACAGTGTGCTAAGGAGACAGCTAACCAGTGTGAAAAGCAGAGTGCTGAGTTACGTCATCAAGTTGACGGACTTCAGGCTGAGGCGACCAGACGGGCTAGCCATAGTCTTTTTTCACCAGGTACTTCTAGCCTGTGGTGTCTGCGATGCCAAGAGCTAGTGGCTCAGGTTTCCGCTCTCAAAAAGCGGGGTGAACAGGATCAAAAGGAATTGCAGTTTCTGACAGTTTGTAGAACTGAATTAGCCGCCCAAACCAAGAGGTTAAAAGCGGACGCTTCTCTTTTTGAGCAACGAGAGAGTGCTTTGATGGCTGAGCTCGACGCCACAGCGGTTGCTCTCAGTGCAGAGAGACGGCATACAGCCGATCTGCAAAGACAGCTTGCTGCTGCACGTCAGGAATGTGGGCAGGAAATACAGAGAGTTAACCTCGAAATCCGGCAGTTAAGAGCTGACTGTTTTGAATTAGCGTGCATGTCCACTTCTCAAAGTAATGAGACAGAGTACAGGGAGAATTTCAGCCCTCTCGGCTTCTCGAAGTACCAGAGGGTAGATGACGACAGGTTGCCACTGGAAACCCTGCCCAGTGTAGAACGGCAGCTTTTCCAGAACAGAGTCAGTTCTCTCCCATCAGCGCATGAGCACAGGAGAGAAACTGGGCGGAGTGAAACACCCTACTCTCGACCCCTCCCCATACAGGGAGCGGTGGAGGGGGGGGTGAGAAGTCTCCCTGGTGATGGCACACTGTACCAGCAGCGACCACCAGAGGGAGCTGAAGGGACGAAAAATTCCTTATGCTCCCGTGTCCTGCAAGGGAAACACACAAATGAAGATGCATCTGTCGCACAATTACAAATTATCAAGACCTTGCGGAGCATGGTCACTCCTTTTGAGAAAACTGGTCATGCCACCATAAATGAACATTTAGCTGCTGTCAAAGATGCCTTTCGGGCACTGAACATTACCAGGGGGGAGGACATGGTTTTGTATCTTCCATGGTCTTTTGATGTGCCTTGCCAGCAATTTATTCGGGCCATGGCAGATGATGAAAAGAAGGACATTGTCATTTTTGAACAGGCACTAAAGAAACATTATGGGCCATACCCTGATGATATTGCCGCAAAGCAGGCAGCATTTAGTATGACTCATAGGGAAAATGAAACTCCCCGAGAGTTTGCTTACAGACTTAGGCAGACTTTCTTCCAGAGTGACCCTTCCTGGGAAACAATAGAACACCATCAGGAGTTTCGTGATCTTTACTGTCAGTTGCTCCTTCCATCTATCAAGCCTTATATGTCTGACAAGCGTCACGAACCCCTGTCACGTGTGATAGAACATGCTGAGTGGATTTGGGAAGCTGTTCCCAACATGAGAGCAACCAATACTGGCAGCACAGTACGGGCTCCCAGCAAAGCCAGAGAGCCAAAACAGTGTGTTAGTGCTGTAAAATCCACTCTTTCGTTAGAAAATAACGCTTCTCCTTCTGTTCCACAGAATCCTCCCAGGCCACCCCAGAATAACCAGTCATCTGGGTCTAAGCAGCGCTCTGGGAATCAGCGCTTCACTCCGCAGAGTCGGAACTGGAAGAGAAAGCCTGGTTTTGACAAATACCTGGAACTGGAGAAGAGAATAAGCGAGCTGACAGATATGATGAAGGCTAGCATTGCATTCAGCTCCTCACAGGAGGCTCCTGCTAGTAGCGCACCTCCTAAGCCCCGAGCAAAACCTCAAAAGCCGGAGGAGGAACTGGTTGACTCCTCTTCCCCTTCTAAGGCGACTGAATGACTAACCGACTTTGTTTCTGTCCCACAGGTCTCTATTGCACAGGTGCAGCCAGTTCAGATAGATGCCACCCCATGGACACAGAGTGACAGTCCTGCCATGGACAGCGAGGGTCCAGCCTTTGACACCATCAGGAAGCACAGGTACTTTCTGGGTAAACTCAAGCCAAAAGGACAGAGGTATACTGTTCCTGTTACAATTCAGCAGGCTTTTCTCTGTGAGGGCCTGATAGATTCAGCCTCTGAGGCTACCCTGATGACCTCGAGTCTCTTTGATAGACTCACTGCTTCCTTGGGGAGTCAGAGGACCCTACACCTCACACCCAGTGATTTGTCACTCGCAGCTTATGGGAATCAGCCCATAGAGTCTATGGGGCAGGTCTGGCTTAACCTCCAAATTGGAAAATTACAGGTGAAACATCCTGTAGTCATTACTAAGTGCCCTGGGGAAGAATTCCTGATTGGCAATGAGCTCCTGAAACGGTTACGCCCCATTCTGGACTACGTCCAGGAAGTGATCTGGACACAGGTCACACATCCCATACGGATGCTAGGGTAAAACATGACAGCAGAGTCAGTGGTCCTTGTTCGGTGGAACGCACAAACATGTCCATCAGGATTAATTTCCAGAGGTCAGCTGATCCCCAAATCCTTCAGCTCCAGTATGAAAGGGCTGGAGATGAGGATCAGGGCATCAGCGACGTGGTTTCCATTGCAGTGGGTTCAGTAGCTAACATTGTCCTTGATACTGACTGCCTGCAGATATTCCTGAAGGAACCTGTGGAAGGTTGTGAGGTGAAAACCCCTCCTCCCTCCCATCCCTGCCTAGATCACCCTAGGAGACTGACGGACATCTTCTCGGCTGAGAAAGGTCCCTTTATATATGTGCAGGTGGGCGGTCCCAACAGGAAAGGGCCTACCTATTACCCCACTGTGACCACTCCCTCATCAGTGAGACTCTTTTCTATCGGCTCAAACAACAGCTTACCCTTGATTGGGTAATGGGAGCGAAAACTTCGTTCCAAGTGCCTGGGGAAGGGCTCAAGACATTAATGGGCTACTGCAATCTCTCCTTGCAAGTTGGGGTCAAAGGTTTTCGGCACACCTTCTCCATCATCAGAGGACTTGAGGTGCCCCTCTCCTTAGGCTCAGATTGCCTTGTTCGACTGGGAACTTATGTGGATTTTGTGAACAACATCCTCTGGAGTAGGATGGAAGGAGATCCGGTGGATTTCTCTGGTGCCCGCCCATCCCTACGGGCTGGTCAGACTGTTCCTCAAGTCTGTGAAGTGGTCTGTGCAGAAGACATCCACATACCTGGGAGGGTACAGGATTGTCCCCTGCCGATACAGGTGACCCGAGGACAGGTGTTCTCAGACAACTTGGTCTTCTTCAGTCCCAAATTCCCGTTTTGAGGAGCTGGGCCTAGCCATGGGTCCCATACCCTGCATGGAGGCCACAGCTCCCTCCTTACACTTATTGCTCACCAATCCAAATCCAGATCGCATTCACCTTGTGAAAGGTGAACCCCTGGGATTCCTAGTGGGAGAATCGTTCCCAAGTGTGGAATTGAGTCTACAGATTATTGGGGAAGCCCCTGTTCCCTGGAACATCTGTGAAGGGGGGGGGACCCCTGCGTGTGTTCGATCCTCACCCCGAGGCCTCCTCACCTTACAGTTTGTCTGGCCACATAGTGCTGTGACCTCACAGGTGGACCTCGAGTCTGACCATCTGATTTTGTCAAGTACCCTCAATGAGGCTGTTAGTTCCCTCACCCACCAGGGGGGGAGCACATGCTGTCCAAGCCATCCAGGTCTCCTCTCTCCAAGATGAGATTGAGGAGAAGGTTGAAATACCCTCAAATACACCTGTTCTGGGATTTGATGAAATGGTTGCAGGAAAACTTGCTGAAGCAGACGCCTGCACTGATGAGTCAGAAAAGGCCCAATTAAAAGAACTGCTGTACCGTCACAAGGACCTGTTTGCCACTGACACCTATGACTGTGGTCTCACCGACCTACATGTCACCCGTATTCCTACGGATCCAAACAGTAAACCTGTCTTTGTGAGGCAGTATAAAATCCCATTGGCCTCCTATGAATCCGTTCAGGAAATCATTAATTCCCTGGAACAAAAGGGAATTATACGTCAATGCAACAGTACTTACAATGCCCCACTGTGGCCTGTCATCAAGAAGGACTCTAGCTGGCGCTTAGCTTTGGACTATTGCCAGCTTAATAAAAAGGTACCTCTATCCAGATGGCCTATGGCACATCTGGAACAGAACTTAGCCACCATCAAGGGTGCAAGGTACTTTACCAGCCTGGATCTGGCCTCAGGATTTTGGACTATACCTGTCCATCCAGAAGATCAGCATAAGCTGGCTTTTACCTTCGGTAGGCGGCAATATACTTGGAATCGGACACCGTTTGGTTATTTGAATGCCCCAGCAGACTTCAATATTTTCCTGCATAAGGCTTTGCCTGATGCTGAGACTAGAGGCACCCTCGTCTATGTAGACGACATACTGGTGAAGAACACCAGTTTCACTGACCATTTGCAAGAAATAGAGCATGTCTTCCAGCAACTGAAAGCTGCGGGAGCAAAGCTGTCCTTGTCAAAGGGCCAATGGTGCCGGAAATCTCTCAATTATTTGGGTTACGAAGTTTTCTGCTGAGGGATTGCGGCCTCAAAGGAAGAGAATTGCGGCCTTGCAACAACTCAAACGTCCGACCAACGTGAGTGAGCTGCGCTCATTCTTGGGCATTTGCAATTATTCACGCCAATTCGTGGATCAATATGCGGAGATTTCCCAACCCCTGGTCAAACTCCTCAAAAGAGATGAACCTTGGGTATGGAATCCCGACCAAGAGGCAGCTCTAGAAGAGTTGAAGGCAGCTTTGAGTCGAGCTCCCTGTCTTGCCTATCCAGAGAGTGGCAAAGAATTCTTCGTGGAACTAGGTTTCACCGATCACTCTATGAGTGCTGTTCTGTACCAGATGCATGACACAGATAGGAAAGTTATTGCCTATGCCAGCAAAGCTTTAACGGAAGTGGAGAAGAAATACTCTGACTGTGAGAAATCCTTGTTGTCCACAGTCTGGGCCCTCCAATATTTCCGCAGTTATATCCAAGGTGAGAGGTTGGTTGTTGAGACTCATCACCAACCCATCAAGTTCCTAGGCAGTGATCGGATTAAATCGGGACAAGTGTCAAACAGTCGCATTGTCTCCTGGACCTTGGCACTTCAGGGCTGGCCCCTGGAGGTCAGGTATGCTCAAAACCGCAAGGACGCCGCCGCACAGGGCCTGGCTGAATTGCACGATTGCACTGCCAGAGAACCTTTAGTGGGTAATTTAGACACCGATATGGAGTCATGTACGCCTGAGCCTTCTCGTCATCGTCCTTACGATGAGAACCTCTGTAAAGGCTACCCCAAGGTGTATGTGGACGGTTGTGCTTACCGTCGAGAGCCTGACCATGAACTGGTAGCAGGTATAGGTGTGGTTTGGAACCAGAACCACCCTTGTGAACCCTTCAAGTACCGTCTAGGTACCAAGACTAATCAGTATGCAGAGCTAGCTGCCAGCCCTGGCAGCTCTCCAGTCTGCTGCTCAGGGAGGGGTTCACACCCTAACCATCTGTACTGATTCAGACTACGTCCGACAGAATTTTGTTTCCCACTTACCCATTTGGAAATCTAACAATATGCTGAATTCCAAAGGGAAACCTGTCAAACATGCCGGATTGATTCTGGCCTTGGACAAGGTAGCTCATGAAAATGACATGACCATCTACTGGAAGAAAGTGAAAGGTCATTCCCGTGTGTTAATAATCCTGACAAGATTGGAAATGATCTAGCTGATCAGCTTGCCAAGGAGGGTGCTGTCTCTGGAGACCTCTGGCAGTTGGAGGCTCCCGAGACCAATGGGCTTCAACTGGTGACGGCGGTTACCCGGCGACAAGCTCAATTATCCACCATGCCCCCTGTGGTTCAATGGTGTGGCGAGAGCACAGATCTCGACCTCGTGCAAGCCCAGAAACAAGATCCTACTCTTGGCCGTTTCTACCTTTTTCTGCAGAACCCCCAGGAACACCCATTAACTCTGGAAGATTGTCAGGACGATGAGGAACTGAGGATCCTCTACATCTCCAAGGACATGTTCCATCTCCAGAAAGATCTGTTGATACGGACGAGTAAGCATGGTATTGTGCAATGGGTGGTACCTCGGGCCTTCCGTGGAGTTATGTTACAGCATGCTCATGATGAGCCTTGTGCCGGTCATAGAGGTGACCGAATAACCTATGAAACATTGAAACAAGTGTCCTACTGGCCCCACATGTACCAAGATGTCCAATTGTATACTAAAGGTTGTCTGACCTGTTGCAGATTTCAACCTGCAGCTCCTTCTCATAGAGCACCTTTGAGAAACAGAGGTCTGACCATGCCTTGGTCTGATCTCCAGATTGATTGGATCGGCCCCGTGCCCCGATCCTCTCGAGGCAACAAATATATGCTGACAGTTACCTGCTTATTTACTAAGTGGGTCGAGTGCATCCCAGCACCCAACTGTACCGCCGAGACCACGGCCACCTTGTTGTTAAACCATGTTTTCAGCAGGTGGGGCCTCCCCATGCGAGTGGAATCCGACCAGGGTTCCCACTTCACGGGACAAGTCATTAAGCATCTGTGGAAGGTACTAGGTGTGAAGGCCAAAGTCCACATTGCTTATCGTCCACAATCCTCTGGACAAGTGGAGAGAGAGCAAACAAAACTATCATCAGTATCTTGAAAAAGTATGTTTCTTCCTCTGGGAAGGACTGGGACATCAAACTGCCCTTGGTCCTGATGGCTATCAGAGCCACGCGTCATCGTGCTACTGGTGTGTCCCCTTTTGAGATGATGACAGGTAGGGACATGGTTTTACCCCCTTCATCTTCTTTACAGGACTAATGATGTGAATCTCGCTGCTGCTACAACTGCTCATGAATATGTTGCCCATTTAAGACAACACTTGCAAAGTGCCTTTGCCTTTGCCCAAAAGAATTTGGACACTGCTGCTAGGGGTAGGAAGACCTACTATGATTTGAGGACTACCTCTAAAGAATACCAGATTGGCGATAAGGTATTCTACTACAATTTTGGTAAGAATAAGGTCAAAGACTGTAAATTTCTACCTAGCTGGAACGGTCCATTTCCTATTGTGGATAAAGCCTCCCCTGTTGCTTATCAAATTCGAATGAAGTCCAGTACTGAGAGGGAAGGCTCCCTTAAATGGGTCCACATTAATCAGCTTAGACCGTGTCATCCCAGTAAGCTCCTTCCTGAAGAACCTCTTGATGTTGTGAGTGATTCTAACCTTGAGGCAGCATAGCCAGTTTGTTTTCTTTTACAGATGGAGTCCCGGACTTTGAAGGTCCTGTTCCTGATTTTGCTGTTAGCGGGATCCGAGGTTGCCAGATTGATTGAACCTGGCCCTCTTTCTGGTGTCGTGCTACAGGATGCGCCTGGTTTCCTGATTACACAGTCCCAGACTGTCACACAGAAAGTTTTTGTGTCCCTAGATCCCCGACATATGGGGGCTCGTCCGGGATTTGAACCCGGGACCTCTCGCAACTTTACATTGTACTTTCACATTTTCAGCAGACTGTCACACAGAAGTTTTTGTGTCCCTAGATCCCCGACCTGTTTTACAGAAGCATTTTGAATCGTCTGTTGCACGCATCACTAATATATGTGGTGCCTAATCTTGGCATGTGCCAACGCTCTAAAGACATTCATTGGTTATGTCCTGGTAAGCCTTTCCTGAAGGACACTTCTACAGCTCTTTGTGGGTTGTCTGCTGAAAATGTGAAAGAACAATGTAAGGTTACCATGACCAAGTACGATGACTTTTCAGAGACGAAAGTTGCTGTTGTCAACAATGTTTGGCTGGTTAGCACCCCTTTGAGTGAACTCCTGGTCACCATGAATAAACATGACATTCATAATAGAGTTCCTCTACCCTGCAATGTTTGCTTGATTGATGTTCCCAAGAACTCCATTGTTAATGTTGGTGGAGTTTCCTTGTTTTATCTTGATGCTGACCCTGTTTCGACGGAGCTCCAGGTTTTGGATGTGTTTCGCGGTCATGAGATTGACTTCACTGCAGCCTTGAACTATCTTTTGGACTATAAGGACTCTCACACAGTTGAACTGTCCATTGACCAGGACGCCCTTGCCATTGCTGATTATAACTTTGATTCACGAGATGTGGACATTTTTCAAACTGATTTTATGTCACATGTCATTGTTCCTGGTCTTTTCTTTCTGTTGGTGCTCCACTTTCTTCTCTCTTTGTATCAACAGAGGCAGATTCGTACTCTTCGTCGCTCTATGCATCCTGCACCTCTGCTGCCTGCCATGCGTCTGCAGGATTTGCTGGAACGTCACACTTTTGAATAAGTGTCACCATTTTCTTTGAAAGTTATCCATGACTCTTCATTGAGTTGTTGTTTTTCTTTCATAGATAGCATGTGTTTATTTTACTAACTGTTACACATGGCTTCTCATTACTTTTGAGTGTTCACCTTAGTGTTGCACTAACTCATTATATTGCCTTACTGATATGCATTTTTGGTTTGGATACTATATATACTCTTGAGTTTGAAGTTACCATGCATTATTTTGATTGAATTGACTTGACTGTATCAATGTCATTTTATTTTGACTTGTTTTATTGCTTGAGTGTATTCACTGTATTATTCCTCATGCAGTATTGCTTTCATGCATATTGTGCTTGAGGTATTATCCACTTATCATGCATTAGTCAATCATTTGTCATTTGGTTCTGACCTGCACGGTAGTACTGCTAGTTAGGCTTTGTACGATGGAGTGTACTCCCTTGTAGCATCCTCCATCTTACAAGGGGGGGGAGATGTAGGGCTGGTACCCCTGCAATTCTACATGCAAATCTCTGGCCTGCTCAGCAACTCAGGCCTGAACCAAACTGCACAAAACAAGATGGATTCTACACTTCACTTTTGCTGTGTTCAGCTATAAGCCTGTTCTTCAAGCAACTGCTTGCACAGCGTTTCTAAGTGTGCATGCATACAGAGGCTATTGTCCGTGGCTGGCCTTGGACACTTGTACATGCCCAGAAGTTACATACTGTTGCTTCTGCCTGACTTTTACCATGGCTCCTTTGTTTGCAAGACGCTGCGCATCATCTACCTTCTGATTCGCTGAGAACACCTCAGACTGCCTGCTGCCAACCAATCATCGGACCTATGACGGAGGATTCACACACAGAATTCTGCATTCTGCGCTGGAAACTTTAGTTAGCTAGTTCTAAGTAGTGGTGAGAGAAGGAGTTGGGGGTTTTTCTCCCCACCTGGACATAGACTTCTGCACCGGTCCTGCTGCTGTGCACTGCGTACCTGATTCCTGAGCCCTGAGCCTTTCGCCAGACGTGTGGGCTAGGCCGTCCTTCACAGGTCTGAGATAAGACTTTCACTGATCCCTCCGGTTCGGACTTACTGCGGCTCGCCTCTGAAAGGGGCTGGAGCCGGCATTAGCTAACAGCTGCATCCTTGGACGAAGCTGTCTCTGCCCGTCGGAGCTAAGGTACCGGCTTATCTCTCCTCTCCTGGATGGGCAAAAGGGGTTAGCAATATATTTCTTGCTTTTCCTCAGTGCAGAGCGAATCAGTGACGTCTGGTTTACTAGTCGGTAATTCTTACGTTGTCCAAGTGTACATCTGTACCATAACAAATGTCTACCTCATTTTTCTAATTAGCGATATGTGTGTTTGTATATTTTTCTATTTGGTTGCCTATAATAAAGTCTAATATATATCTGCAGAACAGAATTCTTTCGTGGCTCATTACCAGAATAACTCCCGAACTTTGGGGCTGTATTTATTTTATTTATTTACTGCACATTTATATACCGCTACTTCCAGCGATCAGCAGCGGTTTGATTCCTGTTCTGGGATTGTCAATCAAGACTGGGGGGGGTGGTATGTACAAATAACTGGGGTCACAGCACACATGGTTAGCGTCTTAGGGGGTGACTTATACATTCTTACATCTATATATACATATTTACATAATTATACATATAGCAGTTTTGAATACTCTCTCAGTTGATGGTCATAGCTGATTGTAATGACATCGAAATAGGTGAGTTTTTAGCTCCTTCCTGAATTTGGTGATGTCCTTGATTAAACGCAGCTCACACGGGAGGTGATTCCAGAGAGTTGGTGCAGAGAATGAGAACGCTCTACGACTCGTACTTGTTTTCACTGTTCTGAAGTTGGTGGGGACTTGTAGGTTGCCTGAGTTGATAGTTCTTCTGTCCCTATTTGTAGGTTGCGTGCTGATTAGTGATGATAGGAATGATGGGGATATGTTGTTTATTAGTTTGAAGGTGGTCACCAACATCTTGTATTGTATCCTAGCTGCAATTGGGAGCCAATGTAGCTCTATCAGGATGGGGGTAATGTGTTCAGTAATGCCTGTTCCCATTATGATCCTGGCCGTCACGTTTTGGGCCATCTGAAGTATATTTAGTGATTTTTTAGGCAGACCTTGAAGGATGGCATTACAGTAGTCTAGGTGTGGCATTATGAGGGCTTGTGCTACTGACCGAAAATCACTGGGCTCAAGTATTTTCCGTAGTGGTTGTATCACTCTAAGTTTATGGAAGATGGCTTTATTTGTTTTGCGTAGGTGTGTCTCCATTTTCAGGTTACAGTCGAGTGTTACTCCGAGATATTTGATTTCCTTCTTCGTGCTATACGTGTTGTTGCAGAGGGTGATTGTGGGAGGGGGGTTGAAGTTTGGTTTGCTGGATATATACATGACTTCTGTTTTCTTATGGTTAATTGCCATGTTGTTGTTTTGTAGCCATCTTAACATCTCCTCCAGACAATTTTCGAGCGGAGTATAATGAGGGTCCTCGGTATCTAGTTGCGTGTACAGCATAATATCATCTGCATAGATGTGGTATTTAATATTATGCTTTTTGAAGATGTCACAGAGGGGTTGCATGTAAACGTTGAACAGTAATGCCGATAGGGCTGAACCCTGGGGTATGCCCTGGGTTTGAGAGAACGGTTCAGCTTTCTCCCCGTTGAATTGTACCTGCGGCGTTCTGTTCGTTATGTAAGAGGAGAACCATTTGAGGGGGGTTCCCATTACTCCTATAGATTCCAATTTATTGAGGAGGATCCCATGGTGTACAGTGTCAAAGGCGGCAGAGATGTCAATGAAAATGAGTATAAACATTTTCTTTTTGTCTTCTAGGCCTTTGAGGAGATTGTTCATTAGCGCTATCAAAAGAGTCTCAACTCCATGATTTCTTCTGAACCCGTATTGCTGCGCATCTAGGGTATCACAGTCGTCAAGATGTTCTTGAAGTTGTATGAGTACTGCTTTTTCAATGATCTTTGCGAGGAATGAAATGCTGGAGATGGGGCGGTATGATGTCGGATCTTCCTTATTGAGCGAGTTGTTCTTTAGTATTGGTCTTATTATCGATTGCTTCAGTTGGGCAGGCATTATTCCTTGACTTAGTGACTGGTTTATGATGTGGGATATTTGCTGGTTTATTTCTTTTTTTTTGCTGCTTTTATCCATGCCGTTGGACAGGGGTCGAGTGGGGAGGTGGTGGTATTTATTGAGGTTAGTATGTTTATTATATAGTATGTATTATATAGTATGTATTAGTATGTATATTAGTAGCTATCTCCCCTAGACAACAACAGAGAGTCTAACTTATTTTTGTGCTACGAATATACCCGACAAGCCCTATCACAGTAAACCATGAGAAGCTCTGGGCCAGATTAAGGCGCATGGGTATATCAGAACACCTGATTGTGCAGGAGAGCAATCTGAACATTGATCAAGAAGCAACAGTTTGAATGGAACAAGGAGAAACAGAATGGTTTAAAATCAGCAAAGGTGTACGACAAGGCTGCATACTTTCCCCCTACCTCTTTAATTTATATGCAGAACAAATCATCAGAAGCAGGATTGTTTGAAGACAACCGAGGTGTGAAGATTGGTGGAAGACTCATCAACAACCTTCGCTATGCTGATGATACCACATTACTGGCTGAAAGTGAAGATGATCTGAAACATTTGCTTCTCAAGATCAAGGAACATAGTCTTAAAATGGGTCTGCACCTTAATGTAAAGAAGACACATCATGGCAACTGGCAAAATCAATACGTTCATCGTTGATGGAGAAGAAATTGAAATTGTGGACAACTTTAACCTACTTGGATCAACTATCAATAAAGAAGCAACAAGCAGTCAAGAAATCCGATGACGCATTGCTCTTGGCAGAATGGCTATGAAGGACCTAGACAAGATTCTCAAGAGCAGAGATGTCTCTCTCCATACAGAGATTCGACTCATTCAAGCCATGGTATTTTCAATAACATCATATGGATGCGAAAGTTGGACAGTGAAAAAAATAGGAAGAAAATTGATGCCTTTGAATTATGGTGCTGGCGGCAAATACTACATATACCATGGACTGCCCGAAGAACAAACCAGTCAGTACTAGAGGAGATCAAACCTAAACTTTCTTTAGAAGCTCTGATGACAAGACTTCGACTTTCATACTTTGAACACATCATGTGAAGAGAGAGAGATCATTAGAGAAAGACATCATGCTTGGCAAAGTAGAAGGTCAACGCAAAAGAGGAAGGCCAGCAATGAGAAATGGATCAGTACAATAACAGCAGCTATGGGTACCAGTCTGTCAACAATGAACCGCCTGACTGAAGACTGAACATAATTTAGGACAACTATCCAGAGGGTCACCATGAGTCGACACCGACTTGACAGCAACTTAACAACATCATGGTGGTAATTTTATAACCATTTTTCAATGTATCAAGCCTGTTTCTTTCATTGACAAGCAGGAATTAACTGGACACAAAAGTGGATGATATAGCTGCTTGTATTGGGGTAGAACAGTTCTTCCGTAGCCCAGAACTTAGTATAAATTTCTTTTCAGTTCAATTCAAATTTATTTCTGACTCCTATCATAAATTTATGGGCATGACACATGAAATACATATTCTTTATAAGACACACTGTACAAATTTAAAACAATAAAACTTAACAATTGAAATAAAATACAATAAAATCTAGTTAAGAAACTGAACCAAGAAATATTGTTTTAAGCTTTATTAGAAAAAACTAATTATCTCTTCTTGCTGAAGTTCTTGAGATAAATTATTTCAGAGTTGGGGACCAATTACAGACTAAACTCTGAGCATAAGTGTATATGGCCCTTTTAACATGTAGCAGTCTCATCAGTTTCTCAGTTTTGTTTTTTCCGCTCTGCCATATGGGTGGGGAATCAAAGCTCTCCAAGCTATTTGTGAGATTTTCTACCTTGTTTATCTTCTGCTGTTTTTCATTGCTTCTTTTTCTTTCGGATTTGTTTGCTGTAGCACCTTCTTTGTTAAAAAAAAAAAAAAATCAATCGTGGTTTTTGTCCCTGCCCACAGTATGGAAGAAAGCTTCAAAATTTTGATACTCATTTGAAATGTCTTATTTGCCTAGGCTCTGTACATAATCAAGCTTGATTTAAGCATTGTATTTGCTACTACTACTATTAATCATTTATATAGCACTACAAGGTGTATGCAGCTCTGTACAAGAACATATAGAAAATGGGCCCTGCTTGTTAGAGCTCACAATCTAATCAAGACAGACAGTACAATACAAGAGAAACAAGGGTCTAAATAGGGAAAGTACACATAAGGAGAACAAGGGAATTGGGATCCAAAAGCAGCCTCAAAGAGGTCTTTAGCATGGATTTGAAAAGGGGGAGAGATGAGACCTGATTCCTGATATAGATTCAGGAAGGTTGTTCTGGGCATAAGGAGCAGCAAGGTGAAAAAATCAAGGTCTGGAATTGATAGTGGAAGAAAAGGGCAAAGAGAGGAGAAAGTCAGAGGAAGAGCAGAGTTCACGAGGAGGGGTAACATAGCATATGACAGCAGATAAAGACCAGTATGATCCATCTAGTCTGCCCAGTAAAGTGGCTAGAGAGGTTGTAACTGCAGCTCTGTGCAGGTCAGCCCCACTTTATTAAAAGATATTTAAGTTTGTTTTGATGTCATTCTCTTGCTATAAAGGAATCCACTTTGTCTGTCCAATGCCATTTTGAATTTCATCATTGTATTTGCCCCCACCACCTCCATTGGGAGGGCATTCCATGCATCCACCACCCTTTCAGTGAAAATGTATTTTCTGATGTTGCTTTTTAAGTTTTACCGCCGTGCAGCTTCATCATATGCCCTCTAGTTTTACAGCTTTCCTTCTTTGAAAAAGGTTTTTTTCTTCATTGATACCCTTTAAATAGGTCTTCAAGACTTTTCTCATATGTCTTCTGGCGCAGGGTCCAAATCATTTGTGTCGCCTTCCTCTGAACCGTTTCAAGTCTTTATGTCCTTTGTGAGATATGGTCTCCAAAACTGAACACAATATTCCAAGTGAGGCCTCACCAATGACTTGTACAAGGGCATTAATACCTCCTCCTTTCTGCTGTTTATTCCTCTGTATGCAGCCCAAGATCCTTTTGACTTTGACTGCTGCCATGTCATATCGTTTTGCCACCTTGAGATCCCCAGACACTAGTGTAGGGAGAGAGGAAAGGTAGTGAGGGGCAGTAGAGTAAATGCATTTATAGGTCAGAAGGAGAAGTTTGAATTGGATACGGAAATGGAAGTGGAGCTAATGAAGTGATTTGAGAAGAGGGGTTATATGAGTATATTGGGGCTGGCAGAAGATTAGTTGCACAGCAGAGTTCTGAACAGATTGAAGAGGAGAGAGATGACTGAGTGAGACCAGCAAGGAGGAGGTTGCAAAAGTTGAGGCAGGAGGTGACCAAAGAGTCACATGTCCATAAGAGCCAGAAAGGGCCACTCTAAACTGTATCCATAGTTACTATAAGTCAGAAAAGAGGCTTCTTTTGGCAGAGGATACTGATAGGAGATCCTCCACTGCACAGAGATTGGCTAACACTCTGAACACTTGACCAGATGATCCTTAGAAAATTACCAGACATCTCCATGTACAGTGACTTCAGAAGTCTAGACACTAAACACCACTGCCAGGTATCTCTTAAACTGGCAATGGCTCCTTGGAGGTTACCAAACTCAAAGTGCAACTGTCTTCTGAACTTTCAAAACCAGCTGGGAAAAAGTTGTCTACACCCAGTTTCAGAGTGCAAGGGAAGATGAAACATGTCAACACTGAGATATGCCTAAGCACAAAATTGATCATTAATCTCTAGTGCATTTTACTGACTCTAAGGGGCTTGTTTACAAAGCCGCGGTAGCGGTTTACAATAATCGGAGCCGCGGCCCCATTGAAATAATAACGATCGGAAACCGCTACTGCGGCTTTGTAAACAAGCCCCTAAATATCAGTGGAAGACCAGTCATAACACAGATAGAGGCCTTCATACTGTCTCTGTGCAAACTGCCAATGCAGACCCAGCATCTCGTGTGTCTCACCCATTCGCAATGTCTTCTGGGAGCAACTCGGTGCACGGCCCCCAACACCTTCCACACTGATTCTGGCCATAGTAATGGAGAGATCGTTCTTCCTGGCTTTCCTGCCTCTTCCAGAGCAACCACACTCCTTCCTGCAAAAAATGTTCAAAAAGTTTATTAATGTATATCATAGAGTTGCCAAATATTCACTAGATCAAAAACCTAAAATCCCAATAATATAAAATTCCCCGTGTTAGAAAAATATTTTTTTGTCGGAGACAAATTCATCCCAGCGCTATGTATATTAACAAGGCACCACTGTGATATCTCCTTTTAATAGTATACTTAAAAAGTTACTTAGCTTCAGTAACAGATACCATCCATATTGCCAAAGAGCCGTTGAGGATAGTCCTCAACGGCTCTTTGGCAATATGGATGGTATCTGTTACTGAAGCTAAGTAACTTTTTAAGTATACTATTAAAAGGAGATATCACAGTGGTGCCTTGTTAATATACATAGCGCTGGGATGAATTTGTCTCCGACAAAAAAATATTTTTCTAACACGGGGAATTTTATATTATTGGGATTTTAGGTTTTGGATCTTTTGGTAATTCTGATTAGGTTTTATGTCAAATATTCACTAGATACACATCTATGAAAGGATAAAACTATTCCCCAAATAATCATCTATGATAATAATTTTTTGTCACAGCTCTTGCCTTGAAAGATACCTCTTTCTCGTAGCAAAACACTCCTTTTTATCTATTTAAAAGGGAATCAACCCTCACCACATACTAATGGATAATATATAATGTTCCCTAGTAAGAATCAAAGTTAATGTGTTTCATTGGGAGTATTCTACCAGTACTTAACTGACAATCAATGTTCGGTATCTCCGCTATACTGCCTCGTCTTCCAGCCTAGGCTGCCAAAGATGAAACGTCCATCGTTATTTCTCCATTCATAATGTCAGCCAGCTGTAGACCCAAAATTCGCTTTTCATGCAATTCGAACTTCTTCTAGATGGTAAGGATACTCAACGCTTCACAGCATAGCGCAACACAGTGAACATAAGAACATAAGATATGCCATACTGGGTCAGACCAAGGTCCATCAAGCCCAGTATTCTGTTTCCAACAGTGGCCAATCTAGGTCACATGTACCTAGCAGTTTCCCCAAGAGACACAAGTTCCACAATGCTTGTACTGGGTCAAGCATTGATATCTTCGGTCACTTCTTAATAATGGTTTATGGACCTTTCCTCCAGGAACTTGTCCAAACCTTTTTTAAACCCAGCTACACTAACAGCCTTTACTACATCCTCCGGTAACAAATTCCAGAGTTTGATTACACGTTGAGTGAAAAAATATTTTCTTTTGTTGTTCTTAAATAGTTTACCCTGTAGCTTCATTGCATGTCCCCTAGTCTTTCTATATTCTGATAACATAAACAATCGATCTACGTTTACCCGTTCCATTCCGTTCATTAATTTATAGACTTCTATCATATCTCCCCTCAGCCGTCTCTTTTCCAGTTTAAAGAGCCCTAACCTTTTTAGCCTTTCTTCATAGGAGTATCCTTCCATCCCCTTTACCATTTTGGTGGCTCTTCTCTGAACCTTTTCTAAAATCGCTATATCCTTTTTAAGATACGGCGACCAGAATTGCACACAATATTCAAGGTGCAGTCTCACCATGGAACGATATAGAGGCATATAATATCTTTTGTTTTATTTTCCATTCCTTTCCTTATCATACCTAGCATTCTATTTGCTCTCTTGGCCGCCGCTGCACACTGGGCCGAGGGTTTTAACATGGTATCCACAATGACGCCTAAATCTTTTTCCTGGGTGGTGGTTCCTAATGTGGAACCTTGCATCGTGTAACCATAGTTTGGGTTGTTCTTCCCTAGGTGCATAACCTTGCACTTGTCCACATTAAATTTCATCTGCCATTTTGATGCCCAGTCTTCCAATTTATCAAGATCCTCTTGCAATTTTTCACAATCCTCTTCGGTTTTAACAACTTTAAATAGTTTTGTGTCATCTGCAAATTTGATAACCTCACTCGTTATTCCACTTTCCAGGTCATTTTTGAATATGTCAAAAAGCAGCGGACCCAGCACAGATCCCTGGGGTACACCACTATTCACCTTACTCCATTGGGAAAATTGGCCATTTAGCCCTACCCTCTGCTTTCTATCTTTTAACCAGTTCCTGATCCACAATAGAACACTGCCTCCTATCCCATGACTCTTTAGTTTTGCCAAAAGTCTCTGATGAGGAACCTTGTCAAAGGCTTTCTGAAAGTCCAGATACACAATATCAACCGACTCACCTTTGTCCACCTGTTTATTCACTCCTTCAAAAAAACATAACAGATTAGTAAGACAAGATCTTCCTTGTCTAAAGCCATGTTGGCTGTCTCCCATTAGGTCATGACTATCTACATACTGAGTAATTTTATTCTTTATGATGGTTTCTACCATTTTTCCCGGTACTGACGTCAGGCTCACTGGTCTGTAGTTTCCCGGATCACCCCTGGAACCCTTTTTAAAAATTGGTGTTACATTGGCGATCCTCCAATCTTCAGGTATTAGAGATGATTTTAATGATAGTTCACAGATTACTGATAGCAGGTCTGCAATCTCATATTTCAGTTCTTTCAACCCCTTGGATGTATACCATCCGGCCCAGGTGATTTGCTACTCTTCAGTTTATCTAATAGTTGTAAGACATCTTCCCGATGTATCGATATTTCCTTCAATTCTTCCACACCTTTAAATACCACTTCCGTCATGGGTAACATCCCTACATCTTCCTCAGTAAAGACCGAAGCAAAGAATTCATTCAGTCTCTCCGCTATCGCCTTGTCGCCTCTTAGTGCTCCTTTAACCCCTTTATCATCTAATGGACCAACTGACTCTCTCACAGGTTTTTGCTACGAATGTACTTGAAAAGGTCTTTATTTCGTGTTTTTGCTTCCGCAGCAAGCTTCTTCTCAAATTCTCTCTTTGCCTGCTTTATCAATGCCTTGCATTTGACTTGCCAGTGCTTGTGCTCTTTCCAGGTTTCGTCGTTTGGCTCTTTTTTTCCATTTCCTGAAAGTTGCTTTTTTGGCAACAACAGCCTCTCTGACCTCACCTTTAAACCATGCTGGCAGTTTTTTGGACTTTCTTCCACTTTTCTTAAAGCGTGGAATACAGCTGGTCTGGGCTTCCAAGATAGTATTTTTCAACAACACCCAAGCTTGATGTACGTCTTTAACCTTTGCAACTGCTCCTTTTAGTTTTTTCTTAACTGTTTTCCTCATTTTATCATAGTCTCCTTTTCGAAAGTTAAAAGGTAGTACTGTGGATTTCCTTACTATCCCTCCTCCACTAATTAAATCAAAGGCGATCATGCTATGATCACTATTGCCAAGTGGCCCCAACACCCTTATCTCTTGCACTAGATCTGGTGTTCCACTAAGGACTAGGTCTAATATGGCTTCCCCTCTGGTCGGTTCATGAACCAGCTGCTCCAAGAAGCAGTCATTTATTTCATCCAGGAACTTTATCTCCCTAGCATGTCCTGACGTGACACTGACCCAGTCGATACCAGGGTAATTGAAATCACACATTATTATTACTGCACTGTAACGTTTGTTAGCTTCCTTGATTTCTTTGAGCATTTCATCATCCATTTGGTCATTCTGGCCAGGCGCTCGATAGTACACCCCCACTGCCATTGCCTTCCCCCTTTTATATGGAATTTCAATCCATACAGATTCTACAGCAGATTTTGTTTCCTGCAAAACTTTAATCCTTTCTGAGTCAATGCCCTCTCTAACATAGAGCGCAACCCCTCCACCAATTTGATCAGCTCTATCATTACGATATAGTTTGTACCCAGGTATCACAGTGTCCCACTGGTTGTCCTCCTTCCACCATGTCTCTGATATTCCAATCATATCTAACATTTCATTTAGTGCTATGTATTCTAACTCTCCCATTTTATTGTTTAGACTTCTAGCATTTGCATACAAGCATTTTAGAGAATGTATTTTGTTCATGTTAATTTGGCTATTGTTAGACATGGGTAAATTGGGATCTTTAAGCTCTGTCTGCTCCATACTTGAGGGCATTTGGGCTACTTTACTCTTTTGTGGAACCTCTCTGCTTTTGGTAGTATCCTTCAAGGATACATTCTTCCGAACCATCTGCTCTTGGGCGACTGTCAGCTTTCCCCTAATATCTAGTTTAAAAGCTGCTCTATCTCCTTTTTAAAGGTTAATGCCAGCAGCCTGGTTCCATCCCGGTTAAGGTGAAGCCCATCCCTTCGGAAGAGCCCCTCCTTTCCCCAGAATGTTCCCCAGTTCCTAACAAATGCAAAAACCCTCATCTCTGCACCATTGTCTCATCCACGCATTGAGACTCCGGAGCTCTGCCTGCCTTTTGGGTCCTGCGCGCGGAACAGGAAGCATTTCGGAGAATGCTACCCTGGAAGTTCTGGATTTCAACTTCCTACCTAAAAGCCTAAATTTTGCCTCCAGAACCTCCCTACCACATTTTCCTATGTCATTGGTACCGACATGTACCAAGACAGCAGACTCCTCCCCAGCACTATCTAAGACCTTATCTAGGTGGCGCGTGAGGTCCGCTACCTTCGCACCAGGCAGCCATGTTACCAGGCGATCCTCACGTCCACCAGCCACCCAGCTATCTACATGCCTAATGATCGAATCACCAACTATAACGGCTGTCCTAACCCTTCCCTCATGGGCACATGGACCTGGAGAAACTTCCTCGGTGCGAGAGGGTTTTACATCACCTGGAGGACAGGTCCTAGTTACATGATCACTTCCTGCCGCACCAGGGTGATGCTCTCCTGTCACGTGACCTCTCTCCTCCATGGCAACAGGGGTGCTGCCAGACTGGAGGTGGGACTTCAGGACTATATCCCTGTAGGTCTCGTCTATGTACCTCTCTGTCTGTCTTATGTTTTCCAAGTCTGCTACTTTAGCCTCTAGAGAACGGACTTGTTCCCTGAGAGCAAAGAGCTCCTTGCACCTAGTGCACGCGTAAGACCTCTCACCAACTGGGAGAAAATCATACATGTGACACTCAATGCAAAAGACTGGAAAGCCCCCATCCCGCTGCTGGATTGCTGTCTGCATCTTAGTTTTAAGTTTGTGTCTAGATCTTTAAGTTCTTACTTACTAGGGGTTGCTATGGGTATTTATACCAATAAAACTGTACCTAATACGTTTAATATACCTTGTTCACCTGAAGCTAAATTAATCTCAGGTCCTTAGTGTATGACTGATTTGGGTAATGAGCTTCACCTGAAAGCACCTCCTGTCCTTTAAGATGTGTAAGTACCTATAAAGCTATGATTATCCCAGGGGAGGGATTATCCCAGTGCAACACAATGTTGAGTTCCAGGCCATTTAACCACCTGGCCCTTCATCAAACCTGTTGCATATCGGGTTCCAGGCATATGGAGCAGCAAGGTGGAATGAATGAAGTCTGGAATTGGCAGAGAAGGGCACAGATAAAAGGAATCTGCCAGAGGAGTGGAGTTCCTAAGGAGGGGGTGTAGAGTAAGACAAGAGAGGAAAGTTAGTGAGGAGCCATTGAATGAATGCACTTGTAGGTGAGTAGGAGAGGTTTGAACTCGATGCAGAAATGGATAGGGAGCCAGTAAAGTGACTTAAGAAGAGGGGTTACATGAGCATAGTGACACCGATGGCAGATAAGCTGTGCAGCTGAGTTTTAAACAGATTGAAGGGGAGAGAGATGATTCAGAGGGAGACCAGCAGGGAGCAGATTACAATAGTGAAGACGGCGAGGTGATTAGAGAGTGGATAAGGGTCATAGTAGTGTGTGTAGAAATGAAGGAACAAATTTTGCTGATGTTATAAAGGAAAAAGCACCAGGTTTTTAGTTGTTAGATGTGTGCAAAGAGAGAGTAGAATCAAAGATGACCCAAAGGTTGCAAGCTGAGGAAACATAAGGGAGTGTTGTACTTTCCATGGAAACCGAGAAGGGATGAAGAGGGGAGATGGGTTGGGGGGGGGGGGGGAGATAAGGTTCTCAGTTATGGCCATGTTCAATTTCAGATGGCAATGAGACATCCAGGCAGTAATGTTGGATAAGAGGCAGAGATCTGGGCCTGGATTCCTGGAGAGATTTCATGCGTGGAGAGGTAGATATGAGAGTCATCAGCATAAAGATGGTACTGCAAACTATAGGAAGAAATAAATGCACCAAGGAACTGAGTGTAGAGAGAGAAAAGGAGAGGTCCCAAGACAGAGCCCTGAGGTACACTGACTGAAAGCATGATGGCAGTAGAGAAGGATCCACAAGAACATACACTAAACGTGCAATGGGAAAGAAGAAAACCAGGACAGACTATGGCCCCTAAATCCAAGTGAGGATAGGGTATCGAAGAGAAGGTAGTGATCAACAGTGTCAAAGGCAGCAGAAAGGTCAATAAGAATGAGGATCGAGTAAAGACCCTTGGATTTGGCAAGGAACAATTCACTGGAGACTTTAGCAAGAACTATTTCTATGGAATGTAGAGGATGAAAGCCAGATTGTGGTGGATCCAGAAGGGCTTGAGAGAAAAGGAAGTGGATTGCAGTGGATTCAGAAGGGCATGAGAGGAGCACCTGATCAACGTCTGAGCAAGGAACAGGGTTTCCCATCCCCTGCTCCTTACCACAAGATCAATCGGGCCTTTCCAAGGGACAGAACAGCAGCATATTTAAAAAGCAAGCACCATCGGGCGTGCCCGTGTCTGAGGGCCTCACCAGAGGGCCCTTTGGCATAGCTCTTAGGTAGAGGACTGCACTTGATCTTAACAGATGTAAGAAATAGTGAAGGGTCCACAGAACAAGGAAGCGCTGTTCTCATGAGTATTCAAAAAGAAAATAAGAACCAAATGTCGTTGTTTAAATATTGCTGTACTTGCCTATAGCCCTGTAACTCATGGTTTACACCTAGGCTCGGAATATCTAGCTTTGCATAGTCCGCATTTGTACACTGCATGCAATGTTTACAACACAATTATGCACTCTGATGGGCATAGTTTTCAACTGTCTGTAATTTGCAATTTGACTTTTCTTTGTTGAGCTGCCCCTATTGCCGTAGTTAGATAGGCACTGATTATACAAATAGTTCTATATACTCCACATGTAAAGTTTGTACCAATAGGGTATAGGCCTTGCTGACCGAATATGGAAAGAAGAGGGTACTTAGTATACTTTTACTGCCTGATAGTTATACTCTGCCTAATTTCTTAGTGCAGCTCATTCCCTAACACCATCATCCAACAACAAAATATCCCCATAATACCTAGCTGTGTCCATCCCTTTTACATTTCACATATACACAGAGATTCGAACAGTTCTAGATTCCACCACACCAATATCATACATATCAAGCCCCAAATGCTATACACGCTCAACAATGAACTAGACAGATCCACAGTTATTAATTGCTGTCTGTTCAATGCACGTTCTGTAAGGAACAAGATACCTGTTATAATGGACCTTATTAGAGACAGCAACCCTGATATTGTCAGCCAAGTTTCAGTAATAGAGACAGACACTGACTGTGTTATCCAACCAGCTAAATATCTCTGGATATGATCTACTGAGAATCATTAAGAAAGGAGGTGGTACGCTAACAATTATAAAGCGGGAACTTAAAGCCTCGCTCACCCTGACAAAAAACATTGAAGGCATGGATATTCTAATCCTTGAAAAGAAGCAACTATCTGTCTTCTATACAGACCACCGCCCCCCAATCCTGAGAGCCTAACCACGATTATAGAAACTGTCTGTAGTGCCTCATTGCAAAAGCCTTTAATTCTATTAGAGGACTTCAATCTACCTTCACTGCACAACATCCATGCATTAACATTGCTTAACTGCATGTCTGACATGGAATTTGAACAAATTGTCCAGGTACCTATTCACCATAAAGGCAATACTCTGGATCTAATCTTTCTGCCCAGCAAGCTCTGCCAGCACTACCTATATGCCCCTCGTAAAGCAAGGCCGGTGCCATGGTCCGACCACTTTTGTAAGATATTTCAGTCTCCCTTCATATGTACTATGTGCTTCATCAGAAAATAAAATTCCTCCCACTAAGCGATTCAGACCATTCGAGAAGGTAGGTTTTTCTTAGAAGAAATCCTTCCCCGAATCAGCTCCATATCCTTTTATGTAGAAGACTTGGTGAAAAACTGGAATGCTACATTTTCAAAGGCATACTCCACCTCAAACCTGTATCGCTATAATAAGAAAAGGTGTTCTGAGAATTGGTATTCACCAGACCTTAGGTAAATTAAAAGATCTTTGAGGAGGATTGAGCGAAGATGGAGAGCCACAAGATCTAATGAAGAAAAAACACTCCATATGAACACACTCAAGCATTACAACGACGCCATCAACAACAAAAAGAAGGAAGGAACACCGCACCAAAATTCTTTCAAACTCAATAGGCCCAGGGAATTGTTTGACATTGTCAAATCACTCACTAAAAAAACTAATATTGATACAAAAAACATCAATATAAACCCCCAGGCCTTAGCTACCCATATACAGAATAAACTGAAAAGACTACTGAGTGAAACCACAATTCAACAAAGCACAAAATACACTTCAGCAACTGGTTGGCAAGCCTTTCACGGAGTCAGCCTAATCAGCCTGAAGAACATAATAACAAAGATCACTATAACAACATCCAGTCTAGATCCTTGTCCAGTCAGCTAGCTGAAAGCAACACGTATGGAGCTATCTCCTATCATTACGATGGTAGAAAAATCATTGAATCAAGGTGTCGTGCCACCTTCCTTAAAACATGCTATGATCCGCCCAATACTAAAGAATAAATCGATGGATAAAGGCAGCCCGGCTTCATATAGACCAATTTCTAGCCTTCCTTTCCTTGTAAAAGTTATTGAAAAGGTAGTTCAAATCCAGTTGCAAGATTATATTGATCTTAATGTCCCACTGGATGAGCATCAGTATGGCATTAGACCATATCATGGGGTAGAGACACTTCTAATAGCACTCATAGATAACACAGGTACACTACCAAAAAACTGCCTCCAGTTTTGCAACTGATTCCTATAGATTTTGGGGTGCTGAATCCAGGAAAAATAGCCAAAATGTTCCATCACGTCACGTTTTCTTGCAAAATTAGATTTCTTACCCATATAAGGAATGTTCACATAATTTCTTTTTAGCCGACTGCAGTTTATTTTCTTGGCCCAAAATGGAGGTTGTAATGGTTAACTAACTAGAAACACTCCCTCATGATATTTTAGAGTGTTTTGTATTCATTTTATACATTAACAGGACAATTGGGAGGCGGGGGGCTAAATCCAGTACTCGCGCTGGCGCATGTTCTTTCCTGTTCGCCTCGCCTCGTTCGCTCGCTCAAACACGGTGGTTGCGACATGAACGTTCCTGTCAAATTTCAGTTTCTTGCAAGTTCATTATTACCTTTTGTTTGCTCAGTCGTAATCCAGCTTTATTCCGAAGTGGTTCACTACAGTTGTAGTTTGCAGTGCTGTGTATTTGTGATGGCTCACAGAGCCAGAGGTTGCGTCAACTCTCTGGACAGTTTTTGTTTTATTTGTGGGGAATATACCATGAAAAAGCGGCAGGGGAACATTTCTGCATTTATTAAAAAAGTATATTTCGCCTATTTCGGTTTGAAGTTAGGCGATCAAGACAAACCGTGGGCTCCTCACAAAGTGTGCAAGACATGTGAGGAAGATCTACGCTTATGGATGAAAGGTAAAAAACAAGCATTTCGTTTCGGAATACCTATGATGTGGCGTGAACAAAGAGACCACAGCAGTGACTGCTATTTTTGCTCTTGCATTGTGAAGGGATACAACTTAAAAAATAAGAATGTAATAAGTTACCCCAACCTTCCCTCAGCAATTAGGCCTATGCCTCATAGCAACAAAGTACCTGTGCCTGAACCACCAAAATCTTTGGATCATATTTGTGTGGACGGTTCTGATCATGATGAGACTCATCAGATGGCTTTTCCCGATGAGTCCAGTACTTCCGAGTTTGAAACTGAACCAGATCCAAAACCTGAACTTTTCTCTCAAGCTGAATTGAATGATTTAGTCCGGGATTTAGGACTCCCAAAAGATGCTGCCCAACTGCTAGGTTCTCGGCTTAAACAGAAAAATCTATTGTCACCAGGAACAACTTTTTATTGGTACCGCAACCGCGAGACACAATTTTTGAAGTATTTCAGCAAAGAGGAAGATTTGGTATTTTGCAACAATATATACGGAGTGATGGAAAAGTTTAAACTCAAGTATGATCCTGCTGAATGGCGGCTGTTCATTGATTCGTCAAAAGACAGCATAAAAGGTGTTCTTCTTCATAATGGCAACACATTCGCTTCAGTTCCTATTGCTCACTCTGTTATTCTCCAAGAAAAATACGAGAATTTGGCCCTGATTCTTCAGAAGATTCGTTATGATGAGTATAAGTGGATGATTTGTGGAGACTTTAAAATTCTATCCATGCTATTAGGGCAGCAATCCGGTTTCACCAAATATCCTTGCTTCCTTTGCTTGTGGGATAGCCGGGCCCGCGACCTACACTGGGGGAAAAAAGACTGGCCAATTTGGGAGTATTTGAGACCCGGTGAGAAAAATGTTCTTCATGAGAGCTTGGTACCTCATGATAAAATTCTATTACCACCTCTCCACATTAAGTTGGGTCTCATTAAGCAATTCATCAAGTCCCTTCCAAAAGATGGTGAGTGCTTTCGGTACCTTTGCTCAAAGTTCCCCGACTTTCTGAAGCAAAGCTAAAGGAAGGAGTGTTTGTTGGCCCTGATATAAGGAAACTCATTTCAGATGGAGCATTCGCTGAAACGATGTCTGAGAAGGAAAAAGAAGCCTGGGATTCCTTCAAGGATGTTGTTCTCAAATTCTTGGGGAACAGGCGGGATGAGAACTATAAGGATATTGTTGCCAGGATGCTCAATGCCTTCAAAGAACAAGGCTGTAACATGAGCCTGAAAGTCCATTTCTTGCACTCCCATGTGAACTACTTTCCCGAAAACTTGGGGGCGTACAGTGAAGAACAAGGTGAAAGGTTTCACCAGGACATCAAGGACGCAGAGAGAAGGTACCAAGGAAGATGGAACACCACTATGATGGCTGATTTCTGCTGGTTGCTGCTGCGGGAAACCCCAGATGAAAAATACGCCAAGCAGCACACCAAGAGAAGCATTCGGGGGAAGAAGAAACGGGCCCACCAGGAGATTGATTGACCCAAGAATGACTTTAAAATCTAAACTGTGTTGACAAATATCATGTTTTTACTAAATTTTGAAATAAAAATTTGCTAGTTATTACCACAGTGTCGGATCTCATTTATTAGAATTTTATTTTCACACCATCGGGTGTTTGTCTTCATGTATTGCAATGGTGCGGTTTGCGTTTTCTATTCTTACATACATACCTGTACAACATTTTTTGCACATTTCTTTGCTTTGCTTTGTGTCTAACCTCGCTCTTATATGCTCAATGTTTGTGCACATGTATGTGGCTGTTTTAAGTGCAGACAATTTTGCTACCATCACAGTGTGTTTTGTTGACATTACTCTATTCTTATGTGCTGCCTTGTTACAATTTTCTTTATTCTTATTTGAATAACTACTAAACAATTAGTATAAAGAATTCATCCAAGAAACTTTTATCTCGATCGCACTCAATCTGAAACGTTCACCTCAAACTGCTAAGCCAATGTAGCAAAAAATCTGTACGTGATGGAGCAAATTGGTTACCAGATTTGGATTCAGCGCACCAAAAAGCGTAAAAATCAATCGAAACATTAGAGGCAGTTTAAAAAATTTTTTTTTTAGTGTACCTGTGTAAGCTGACCAGAGGCACTTATAACTCTCAGAAGGCGTTTATTCTTATTTTCCTGGATATTGCCTCCGCATTTGACTGCATCAGTCATAGTCTCCTCCTCACACACCTCCACCAAATAGGAATACATGGCAATGTATTTCAGTGGTTCCAATCATACCTTACTAAGTGAACCAAGCAGATCAAGATTAGACAATACCTCCAACATATATGAACAAGAGCAAGGTGTACTCCAAGGATCTGCCCTCTCAGCCCTCCTGTTCAACTTATATCTTCAGCCTATATGTAACATATTCAAGAAATTTAATGTAGGGTATCATATATGCAGATGATATAATGTTATATCTCCCCATTAATATATTAGATCCCTTAACCAATTCAAATTAGGTCCTGCTTCAGTGAAATGGCGCAATGGTTAAGCTCTCAAAACCTTACTATAAATTTTAAAAAGTCTGAAGTCCTATATGTCACCAGGAACCAAGCCTTTATTCCACCACCCACAGTCCAGCTCCAAGAAGTTGAACTAAAAGTGAAAAGCGAAGTCAGATACCTTGGGATAATCCTCAATCAGTCACTGAGCATGATTTCACACATAAAACATGCCACCAGCTCAAGTTACTATAAGCTTAGAATGCTGCAATAGTTAAGACCACTACTCAAGTTATGATTACAGATCTGTTCTCCAAGCTATGGTCTTGCCACAGATCGATTTCTGTAACAGCATACTCCATGGACTCCCAAAACAAACCATCCATCAACTTCAAATGGCCCAGAATGTTGCTGCGTGGATAATTTATAAGGCCCACAATACCGATCACATCACACTCATATTGTACAATCTTCATTGGTTACTGTGAGATGTGCCCCAGTTACTCTTCTGTAGGTCCTGGGTTCATATCACTTCACAGACGCAGGAAGGCTTGTAATAAGACCAGCAAACAGGTGTGGCTTGGAGAAAGGTTTTTATGTACAAATAGGCTTAATACATAGGTATTGAACAGAGGTATATAGTGATTGTTACAGAGCTGTTTCAGTGTGCATCAATGAATCTATGTGTGTGCATGTGTGAAGTGTGAGAGAGATAGAGGCCAGAACCTGTGGGTCAGAGAGAGAGAGAGAGAGGGGGAGGGGTGAAGGGAGTTGAGTATCAGAGCCTCATGGTGGTGTCCAAACCTGTCCGATGAAGGAGAGAGAGAGAGCGAAGCAGGAAGTGTGTCTGTCCTTTATAGTGCCTCTCCAGCAGTTCCCCTTGAGGTCTGCTATTGTCTTTGGCCACTCCCTTTAAGGTCTGCTATTCTTGATTTAGCAAGGAGGGGCTGCAGCCAGGTCCTAGAGACTGACGTCACCCAGGGGTCAGAGTTTAGACTGAATTAAACAGAGTCCATAGCTGCATGAAAGGTATGCTGACATCTCCCACACCTTTTTTATTTTTCTTTATTATTTGTGCCTGGAAATGGTGGAAGCAAACCTGTGGTACCTGTCCCAGCTGCCATTACCTGATAGTAGGCAGCTTGTCGAATACCTCCTGTATTAAATACCTTGCTATGTCTAGCAGGTCCCCTGTCCTGCACAGTACTGTCTCTAGTGTTCTAGAGATAAACAAGTCTCCTTATGAGTCCAAACCTCGTGTCTTAGGTTGAGCAGCCACTACTGGGGGGGGGGGGAACCCAATATGCCACTTTCGTGCCCGTCTTAGAGAGAGTGAACAGTGCATAAGGTCTGCAGGAATTTTTAAGGAGGCTATAACCAAATGGTACCAGGATGCTATGAGTGAGGATAGGAAGCAATACTAGACTGCAGCTGACTCTGGTATTCAGTGTAATAGGAAATGCCGAATTAGCCAAATTAGCAGGCCAAATTAGCCTGGATGTAGGGGTGGATGCTGGAGAAGTTCAGTGTAACTACCTTAAAATGTTGTTGTTCTGTATGACATGCGCTGCAAGGAAATGTACATTTTTTTCATCTTACAGCACAGGAAAATTACGATAATGCATAGCAATATTTGTACAGCAGTTAAAATAATAATAGGGTGAATAAAAACATTAAAGACATGATCAGCAGTAGGTGAGTAACCGAATAACAATTACCACACAGACACAGCATCTTGTAGCAAGTGTCCAACAATTTGTTGAATGTGTCCATTCTCATAAGCGATGGTGTGATTCACTTCAGTGGATGTTGTTTTAAGGTGATCAATATAGGCATGGAGTTCTGTAAAGTTGAGCAGTTTATGTAGTGTCTCTTCTCCCATGCCAAGTGGTAATGGATGCACAGCATATGAGATAAAGTCTGGAATGTCCATAGAGTCATTGGTAACCAGCGGTGTGGAATAAGTTGTCCCATTAATGGTGAGGGAGACCAGTGGTATATGACTGCACCAGGTATTGTTTAGTAAATAGTTTGAACTGTACAACAAAGTGTTCTTGGGAAGGCGAATGTCATGCATTCTGGAAGCAATCGAAAAAGAGACATTCTGGGGAAAGAACAGATGAAAACAAAAGTGTCCAGCTCCAAGGTAATACAAACTGTGTGAGGTAGTCAGGGAATATGAGAGCTTAACAGTCAGGGAGCAAGAGGAATTGTTCCAGCAGGAGGTGTCAGTCTCTTTAAACTGGTGAGGTTGACACTTGAACTGAAATGTAGTCTGCTCACACAAACTGGGGTCCATCAGCTTGAATGAAGTCCAGGTGTCGTCCAGTGGCTGTACCCATGTGAGATGGTCCACGGGATACATAAGCATATTATCAAACTGCACCCCAATATTAACAACAGGATAAATAACTGTGTGTTGTCCTGACCATGGGATCAAAGTACAGATAGAGCAGCCTTGTGGTGAACAAATGGGAACACTAACTGTCCACCAATCAAGGTGAGCTATAGCAAATTCAGGTATTTTGGTACTAGCCATATGGATGAGAGATGGTGGCCAGTGTCCTAACTTAGCAGTGATCAGAATTTCCTTTAGTATAGTAATAAGCTCGATCTGTACTCGATCACAGGCAAGAGCCCAGGAAATATTCTTTCCCAATCTATATTCTGCATGTGCTAAGGTAACAATTTTTTGTTCTATAATGGGAGATATAAGAGCAAAGGTATCTACAACTACATTGGACAGTTTAGAGGAAGCTTCATTAATAATATGTTGTGAGGTAAAACCATCAGCAGCATGCTGAGCAGTGGATCCCATTTTATTACGGAGCACCTCTATATCAATTACATTAAGGGCACCTAGTACAGTCCCTGTGCTACCTAAAATTGTATCAATTAATTCACGCTTGTGTCGAAATTGCTTAGCTCTGGGTGTTACTGACTGCATATCAAACCAAGTATTGAGCATTTGTATGTGGTTGGCAACAAACTGAGAGCAATTTGGATATTTGTGAGTAACTAGAAACAATTTGGGAAATAGATGCCAAGTAAGAAAATGGTATTCCACATCATATAAAACATTGTGTGGTGCATCATATTTAATCTGAAATGGATGTCCTTCCTGAAATGGGTGGATATCAGAAAGGTAGAGTACAGGAGGAGCAGAAGTGGTGGGAGGGGTGGGATGAGGGGTAGTAGGTAAACAAGATACATCCAAAAGGAATGAAGTCTCAGTGATGTGCTGTTGATCACTCACAACCCATGTATAAGTTATTTTCCAGGTACCTCTGTCCTGACAAGAAATATTGTACAAAATCAAAGCAGGAGGACCTAGAAAGTAACGTTCTGGGCGTGCCCTCAATTCTTTTGTCCTTTCTAGAGAAGTGGAAACTGGTGGCTCCCACTGTACTTGAGTGATGTTTAATGAATAGAACACTGGCTTGTCCTGTACCGAACAGAAACTCAGGATGTAGCTTCTGGTTCCCACAATGGTTGCCCAAAATATCACCAATCAGAGAATTACTTAGACGGCAGTTACTATAAGAACTTTTATTTCAGCATAACAAAATAGCAGTGTCATACAGAACAGCAAAAGCCCGTCTATAGAAATGGCAGACAGTACTTCCTTCTCTGTGAAAGGGAAGAAAATACTGCCCACCCTTCCTCCAAAATAACCACCTTATATACATCTCAAATGTTTGCTCTACATTAGCCTCAGTGAATCCATTATCACTACTTAGGTGTCACTTTTCCCAGGGGAGAATCTATTTACATTTGTACATTTGTACCTGCACTTAGACCTGCTTATTTATACATGGCCTATGACCTCTATACATCTGGAAATGCTTTTAGGTCTAATTATCTATGCATGGTCTGTGACCTTTGATCCTTCCTGTATTTTTCCTTCTTCTTGGCACTATTTGAAATCAGGCAGAGATTATGCTGTGCTCATCAGTTTGAATTCTTTGCTTGACCTGTACTTTCTTGTTAGGCCCAATATTCTGCACACTCCTATCCAGAATATGGTTACCCAGAATTCTCCATAACAGGCCGCATCCATATTCTTATGGCAAGCATATACTCTCATATAGCTATTGTCTTCTTGTCTGTCTTCTTGTCTTCTGTGCCATCCATCCTCCTGTGTAGTTTCACCAGGCAAGAGTTCAGTCATATAAAGCCAATATATACATATATAAGCAGACCCAAGGCAGACTTTAAGTCAGATTTCCCTACATTCGCCACTTTTTTTCTTTTTTTTTTTTTTTTTTGTTGGGGGGATAATTAAAATAATCCCACTAAGGGGCGTGAATAACAACCATTTGAGACAAAGATGGATCATTCAAAGGCAATCGTTGGTACTGTTCCCTTGACACAATATACATGGTTTTAGTGCTTTGCGATATCATTCGTTTACAACAGGCAAGTAAAATGGATAAGGTACAACAAGCAATGATTGCAAAACAAGCTATACTTAAAAGCGTAATAAAGAAGGCTTTAAGTCCTACACCTAAACTAGCAAACCATGAAGCAATACTACCCCAAATATTATTAAGTTGAAGTCCCCCTTTAAAATCATCAATATGCAAATCAGAGAGATGCTTTATCTTATTCATGGCATCTAACACAAACACCGTGTGGTTAGCGATTACAGTACAACAGTTCGTAGCATTAATGAAAGTGCATGTTCCGCCTTCAGCGGCCAAAAGCAAATCCAAAGCTTGCCTATTCTGCAGAGTCATTTGTGTATTTTGTTCAAGGGACTCGGCTAGGCGTGATATGGATTCAGTAACAGCTTTCATTTGAATATGCAACAAACATTGCAAACGGCGTACAGCCATACCAAGCTCAGCAGTAAGGGCGGGGGTGGCAAAGGGAATCCAGGCCGTTGCGCTAAGGGCATCCAAACGAGTTTTAGTCATGGGATAAGTGGAATTGATATACTCAAATGAGGCCTGAATGGCATCATCCTCGGCTATAGAGGAATCCCAGGGGCTAGCATAAGCTGAGGAGCTACGTTTTAATCTATGCAGGGTGGAGCGAGAAGCAGAATGATGGGTAACATTAAGAGGTATCAAGACAGAAAAAGAAGAAACTTTAACCAAAGCACAGGGTAATAGGGAGAGGTTAATTACCTGATACAGAGTTTCCCCACACAACCAATAATGACCCATTACAGCAAAGAGGTTTGTAGCAGGTGTCCATATGCGACTCATAGGATGCCCATCAAACCACTTAACAAAAGATTTTCCCGTGGTAGCTGAGGTAAGATCCCTCCTGAAACTGGACATTGGGAGATAGCAAGAAGTATATGGAGATTCATTCTGAGAACCCGTTGTCAGCACAGCTGAATCATCGTGATAAATGGGACCAACTCCCACATACCAGCGGAAGTCAGCTCCATTAAACACTACCGGGTTTCTTGTAATATTTCTCCAATCATATTTCATATTAGAGGGGTCCATATTACCGGATTGATTATACCACTTTATCATGACAGAATTACTAGCAAAATGAAAGGATCCATTAATAACATTATACGACAGGTTACACCTGTCTGAAAAAGCAATGGATACATTTGTTATTAAACATAGATCAAATATCATATTCGGGTCAGCATATACACGCAAAGGGTCATGTATCATATTCATTGCATGCCACGTCTGGGAACAATTAAAAGTCTCATAACAACTGGCAGAAAAGTTATTATTATCTACACAAGCAAGCTGTCCTGCATACTCATTTAAGGGAACCTTTGAAACATGTACTGGAGCATATGATACACCCTTTGGTAAAGGGGTACAAATAATGCAGTCTGTAATGTTCATCAGGGAAACAATGTGTAATACTGATTGCTTCCACAAGTTCAGAGAGCCTTCAGGTAAAGCTCGGGGTGCTCGAGATATCGTCTGGTTAGTCTGGTTCCATCCATGAAGAAACAAAGCTAGCTGTCCATCTGGATGTAAACACTCAATAAGGAGGACGATTATGACAGAGATTCCCAGAAAAAAGCACAAGGACGCCCATGGAGTAGGCTTGACAGCGATCATCTTTGGTACTAATAACATAGCACTGTTGTGAGAACACTGAGTTCTGTAGGAAAATAAAACTGATTAATCAGATGGGACAGCTGGAGACGCTTTTAGATGGCTGACATGCACCCAAGTATCAGTATCATTCAGTCTTGCAGCAAAAGGGGAAGCAGCAGTGACAACGTGGGGTCCTGAAAAGGTTGGGCAGTCCCAGGATGCACGAACACAATTTCGTTTATAGACAGTGGACCCTACAGGGAAACAAGGTAATAAGGATGGACTGGACACAGACTGTGTGGCTGCTACACGGTCAGCAATTTCTTGAAGCGCAATCCGGAGTCCTGCAAGGTAAGCAGAGAAACTATCATGAATCGGAACCTGGGACTGCGATAAATTAGTTGTGCGCATACGCCGGCCAGTGGCCATTTCATGAGGTGTCAGATGTAATCGCTTGATCGGGCTATTACGCAGCTGAAATAAGCACATTGGTAATGCTTGTAGCCAGGTCATATGACCAGAAGCACAAATTTTTCTGAGTTGAGTTTTCAAAATGCCATTACATCGTTCAACAAGACCATTGGAAGTAGGTTTATACACAGAAACATACTTCCACTGAACAGGAAGATGCTGGGTGAGTGCAGTTACAAGAGCATTACGAAAGTGAGAGCCATTGTCAGAATATATGACTTTAGGAATGCCAAATCGGGGAATTATTTGTGTTAACAAAACCTCTACTACTTCTTCAGCAGTCTCTCTATTGCAGGGGAAGGCCTCAATCCATTTAGACCAAGGGCAAACCCACACTAAAAGATACCGCTTCTGAGCACATCTGTGGATCATGTCAGTAAAATCTACATACCAGGATTCAAAAGGACCACTTAGAACCGGGAGATGACCTTTGGCTATGGGTTTTCCTCCTGGCTGAGAATTCAGGATACACACAGGACATTTAGCTACTAGTTCCTGAATGCGATTTTTCATGTGTGGACACCAAAAAATGTCCTCAAGCATGCTGTAAACATTTGCAGCACTAGAATGATAGATATCGTGTATGAGATCTGTAAGGCGTTTTAGTGCCACATAACAGATACAAAGTTTTCCTGATGGATGTACCCACATTTTCTTAATTTGGGAACAACCTAGTCTCTCCCAATTTCCTATCTCATGAGAAACAGCATCTTTCTGATAATCAGCAAGGTCAGGTACTAAATAGATCTGTGATCTGGTAACAGGCAAGGTCAGGGAAGCATTACTAGTTACTTCTTTGGCTAACTGATCTGCCAGGGCATTGCCCATCTGGCGGAAAGAGTCTCCCTGTGTATGTCCAGGAACCCATTCACAGCACAGAAACAGATTGTTGATTCTGCGTTTCTCTAAACACTCATAAATTTGATGTATCTCGTCAAGATGTGAAATTGAGCTGGCTGAGGAAGTGATAAAACCTCTTTGTGACCATTTCTGGTGAAGTGCTGTCAGTACTTGTGCTGCATATTGGGAGTCAGTGAATATAATAATGTTCTGTCTCTCCTGATGCAGTAAGACTGCCAAAATTGCACAGAGTTCTGCACCTTGAGCACTATAAACACTCGGCAACTGATATTGCAATACATCTAGAATGTCTCCAGAAGGAGATATTTGTACTGCACTGAAACCAGAACATAGTGACGTCTCAGAACCGTCAGTGAACCAGACTTTAGAATTGACAGGCATTTCGTGAAGAGACAGAATATTATCTGCAAAAGAAAAAATGGGGATCTTATCTTCTTCCTCTCCACTAATGACAGAAACTAAATTTTGTAGGTAGCCAAAAGGGTGACTTGCAGGGAATGGCTTAATGAGAATGTGACTCCGTAGCAGAGTAGCACAAAGCTGGTGCACCCGATATGGGGTAAAGTGGAGAGTATTACTGCATAACAATGCCTCTACATCACCGGAGCAATACACAGTGAGTCGCAAGGGATGAAAGGTGTTATAGGTTTTTCTGACTGCCTCACTGGTGGCTACTAACCCTCTCCACATCAGGCAAAACTATTTCTGTAACAGAAAAAGATCCTGACAAGTAGGACACAATTTTACCATCATCCTGATAAATCACAGCTGCCCACGTGTGATGTCCGTGAAAGCTAATGAGAAACATCTCCTTTGAATAGTCAGGAAGACAAATACTTGGTGTGTACGAGACATCAGTCAAAAGAGATTGAAGCAAAATCTGGTCAGGAGCTGACAGGCTGATAACAGTCGACCCCTTAGCCCCCCCTTTTAAATATTTGCGAAAGGGATGTGTGCGCTGACTATGACCATGACCCGGGATCCAATTCCGGCAGAAATTTATCATGCCGAGCAGAGATCGCAATTGCTTTACAGTGGTAGGCATCTGTAATTGCAAGCAGTGTTGTTTAGTTTTCTCTGTCAGAGACAGCATTCCATCTCCTACTAGGAAACCCAGAAAAGTGACTTCAGTTTGGCAGATCTGTGCCTTGGCCATGTTAATCTGGTATCCACTTTCCAAAAGATAACAAACAAGTTTATCTGTGAGGGCCAGATTTGTTGCAGCCTCAGCTGTGGAAAGCAGTAAGTCATCTACATACTGTAACAAAGACACATTGCTGGGCAGCTCTGCCCTGAATGATTGCAAATCAGCAACTAGTGCTTGAGAGAATATAGAAGGACTTTCCACATATCCTTGGGGTAACCTGGTCCACTGATAATGCTGACCCTCAAAAATAAATGCCAGAAACTGCCGGGATGTGGATTCAACTTCTATCCCAAAAAAGGCATGGGAAAGGTCCAGAACAGTATGATATTTGTACAGAGTAGTCGTTGTCAGCAATGTGGCAGGGTTTGAGACTACTGGAAACTGTGGTTCAATAACACTGTTAAGTGCACGTAAGTCATGAACTATTCTCCACTTCCCATTAGGCTTTTTCACAGGGAATAGTGGGGTGTTATATGGGGAATTACTGAGTTCAATAATTCCATGCTGTAACAGCTCCTGAATCTCCTGGCGAGATCCCTGCAGGGCCTCCGGTTGGAGGGGATACTGCGGAATCTTTGGTGGTTTACAGCCAGGCTTAATACGAATGGTTACAGGCAGATGTGATTTAACTCGGCCATAAGGGCTGAGTAGCAGTGACCGCTCAGGGCCTTTTTCTCCCTGCGGACCATAGGTGAATTCAACCTGTAATTTCACCAGTAAGTCCCTACCCATCAAATTTACTGGGCAATATGGGGCAAACAGAAAAGAATGAGAAATCTGCTGATCTCCTATTCTTAAACAAATGGGTGTAGTTAGGTAAGATGTAAGGGGTCTACCATCAAAACCAGTGGTAGTCATTTTCTTTCTACTAAGCTGGCATCTCTGTGGTAAAGCAGTTAATACAGAGGACGTGGCTCCTGTATCAAGTAACATTTCTGTGGGCTCATCATTAAGATATACTGTGATCAGAGGTTCCTGATATGTGAGCCTCGCCTGTAAGATATAGATTCCCAGTCATTGTTGGGGTGGGGGTCCAGAATCCCGGGAGGTGTCCACAAGGGAAAACGCCTCCTATCAAAGTTCTCATTTCTGCGCTGAGCACGGCATGAGCGCTGAAAATGACCGTAACCACCACAGTTCCAACACTGTGGGGCAGGAGTGCGGTTATTTTGTTGGTAAGAGGGACCTCGACGCTGTGGCTGAGGATAACGGGGTCGTTGGGCTCCGTTATAGTAAATGCGCTCCTTATCTCTATCCCATACCTCATCACAGGGGTCTGGAACATCATCCTCATAAGGATCCAAATATTCCATGTCATCAATTTTCTCCTGCTGTTCCCTAATTTTTTGTTTTAGTTGTCTAATAAGTTCATTATTAGATTTATCAAGATGTAATTTGGTGGTGGATTGGGGATCTTTAATTTCTTGTAACCCTTTAAGTTGAAGGTGTAACAAGCGTGCTTGGGCCTGTTTCAAATCCTTCTCAGGTTTCAAAGTGTCCTCCTCTAAAGATCGAATATAATGCAAAATATGGGCCTGTTGTTTAGGCCATGGCTCAGACTCCAAGGCTACTATAGACTTTAATTTTGCAGTTACGGATGGGGGTAATGTATTACACAAAGTCTGGAAAAATACAGGTCTCATACAAACATCATCGTATGGTACCCCCATTTGTGCTTCCCATAAATCTTGAAATCGTACATGGTATGCACTGATATCCTCACCTATTTGGAATCTCATAGTAGTGAGAGGAGCCAAACTGCGCTGAGTAGGGTACATCTCCCTGAGGGAGTCCCAAATACGAGGACGAAACTCGTTGAAGGAAGAACCATCATAAGTGTTAACTGTGACCTTCACCTGGCCTAAATCGGCATTGGCGAACACTTGATTTGTCGCACTATTTCCCAGAATTTTGGCCAATAAAGCTTTGATATCTCCCAAAGCCAAATGATATCCAGCCGTAATTCTTTCAAATTTTTGAATCCATGTCTCTCCCCCTCTACTAAGTGGAGGGAGACTACTGGCTATATTAGTCATATCAGTAAAACTCCATGGGATATATTTAGATTTGCCTTCATTTGTATAGATTACTGGAAACAGAAGCTGTTTATTAGCGTCCTGATTCTCATACTTCTCCCAAACCCTCAGACCTGCCTCCATATAGGCAGAATCCCAGTTAGGGTTTCCCGCTCCTCCGCGAATGCAGAGTCGGGCGGTGTTAAGGTGTACAGTTTCTAGTGATCCATTAGGGGGCCACTGTAACATCTGAGGCTGGTTGGCTCTTGTCCAACCGTACATGTTGGAGGACCATCGGTAAACATAATAACCATTGCCATCCTCCTGCTCTGTAATAAAAGTAAGGATACAGGGTTGTGGAGCTCGAAGAGCTTTACCACCTTTTACAACTCCACAAATCACTGTAAGTGCACTTTTTGTCTTTTCGTCATCTACTTCCTCCTCTACCTTCTCCTCTTCTTCCTCTTCTATAAGCGTCTTAAGACGTTTTTCCCTATCTGTCAGGTCTAACTCCCATCTTCTAAGATTCTCAGTAATTTTTCCCTCAGATTGCTTTAAAGCTTGAGCCTGACTTTCTAAATCTTCATGTTCTGCTGTTAATTGCTGTTTCAACTCTTCTAATCTTGCCTGTGCCTCAGCATATGCACTGGGATCTGGGGCAGGGGTGGCTTTTAAGTTAACATGACCCTCAATCTTTGCCCAAGCTCCCTCAGTGTCCAAGAGTTTATGCAGAACCTGTTCTGGGGGTATAGAGGCTGCTGGGTGAGAAGTCGGTTTCTGACTTGGGCTGGAAAACAGGGTCGGAATAGCCTATGGCTGCCATAGCTTTACTTTCGGCTGCCCAATAAGAAGGTGGGGGCACAGGGGCAGATGGCGAAAGCTCTGGACCAGCTTGCATCCACAGGGAAATATGTCGCAAATGTTCCAATTGGGCTTTGCCACATTTGTTAAATAAAATATGATCCCTAATTTTGGTCAAAATGAGCGGATCAAACGACCCCCCTGCTGGACAGGCAATATTGGTTTTTTTTTTAGTCCATTTTTCCCATTGTTTAGAACAATTTTTTATTGAAGCCTCCAATAGGGGGTTCTGTTTAACAAGGCTATCTATGGGATTAGGACCGGGCTCAGTTCCTTTCTCAGTATTTTCTTCCTGTTTAGATTTTCTTTTAAACATTTCCCTAGCTGTCCCTTCTCTATAGGCTATGTAGACCTGGTGTTTTCACTGTTCAGGGACAGGGGCAATTAACGTCGCCTTTTACCAATAGCAAATTGAACCTCCTTATATACAGAGGCGTGCGCAATTTCGCTTTTAGGTAGCAATCCAAACCTCGTAATTAACAGAGGAGCGAAATTAAAAAATCCAGGATTTATACACACTTACAATGCTTATGCTTCATCTAAATCCAGCCAATCTCCTCGCGGAGGTATGAAAACGTGGATAAAGACACACATTCGCTTCATATCAATGATATGTACAGTCTCAAGCGTACATCAATCAATCCCGGAAAGACAGAGACCTAATGTCTGGGCAAAACTTTCAAACTTTCTTTCCCTACCATTACAATTAAATACAAAGACAATCTAACAATTTTGCTACATAACAAAACATTAAGCACATAAAATACATATGCATATGTGTAAATTGGGTACTCACCCACCAATCGAACCTGGGTAAATCTTCCGTCTTTGTTTGTAGACAGGAAAAACAAAACTCACCCACTGGAGTCGTCCTAGGGTATCAAAATCTCTCTCGACGTCACTCAGAGCGGTATTCTCATCTTCTGTACCAGCAGAAGGAATCTTCTTAAGGTATTCTCATCCCCTGTTTTTTATTTTACTGTGAAAAACAGGAGGTAGTCCCTCTGACAAGTAAAACTGCAGTCAGAGGAGTCCTTGGGCAATTTGGAAGGGAAAAAAATTTAGAGGGTGTTCGGCACCAATTATTGTAGCTTCTGGTTCCCACAATGGTTGCCCAAAATATCACCAATCAGAGAATTACTTAGACGGCAGTTACTATAAGAACTTTTATTTCAGCATAACAAAATAGCAGTGTCATACAGAACAGCAAAAGCCCGTCTATAGAAATGGCAGACAGTACTTCCTTCTCTGTGAAAGGGAAGAAAATACTGCCCACCCTTCCTCCAAAATAACCACCTTATATACATCTCAAATGTTTGCTCTACATTAGCCTCAGTGAATCCATTATCACTACTTAGGTGTCACTTTTCCCAGGGGAGAATCTATTTACATTTGTACATTTGTACCTGCACTTAGACCTGCTTATTTATACATGGCCTATGACCTCTATACATCTGGAAATGCTTTTAGGTCTAATTATCTATGCATGGTCTGTGACCTTTGATCCTTCCTGTATTTTTCCTTCTTCTTGGCACTATTTGAAATCAGGCAGAGATTATGCTGTGCTCATCAGTTTGAATTCTTTGCTTGACCTGTACTTTCTTGTTAGGCCCAATATTCTGCACACTCCTATCCAGAATATGGTTACCCAGAATTCTCCATAACAGGCCGCATCCATATTCTTATGGCAAGCATATACTCTCATATAGCTATTGTCTTCTTGTCTGTCTTCTTGTCTTCTGTGCCATCCATCCTCCTGTGTAGTTTCACCAGGCAAGAGTTCAGTCATATAAAGCCAATATATATACATATATAAGCAGACCCAAGGCAGACTTTAAGTCAGATTTCCCTACAAGGATGACCAGATCCTTTCCTTCCGGGAACAGTGGGGGTATTTCTTGATAGCGATATACCCCACTTGTGGAGTTAGCCCAGCCAATCGTGCATATTCGGATGATAATTCCTGTAATGAGACTTGAGTAGAAGAGAGCAGATACAAGAACAACAGGAAACCAAGACATAATAAAAGCAAACTTGTTTCACTCTACTAGGGAGTAAACTAATGCTCCCCACTTATACTATGTAACAACAAAACAAACAACAAAAATATTTTACTACTTATTTACATAACTAACTATTTATTTACATAACTATTAAACACATGTCAACTATACAGCAGGAGTAAATAGTTACCGTCCTCAAGCGACTTTTGTTCAGAAAGCAGCTGTCCGTGCTGTCTTCATAAAGCAGCTGTCCGTGCTGTCTTCAGGTGGTAGCTGAAAACAAAGACTGATAAAACACATATTACCCATATGGTTTTAACTGGGTGATGTGTTTCCAGTACTGCTGGTTGTCGTGCATTAGGATCTGGTATAGGCTTGGGCCTAAGGTATCAGTAACTAGGTACGGTCCCTCCCACTTTGCAGTTCCAAAGGGGAGGTTTGGTCTAGGTCTCAGAATCATCACTTTACTCCCAACCTTGAGGGGTCTTAAATCAGACCCTTTTGCATGTACCTCCTGCAAATAATCTCTAGCTTTTTCTGTGTTAGCTATCACAGAGGTCAGAATTTCTTTTAGATGTTCTTGCAGGGATTTCATCCACTCATTGGTGAGAATTACGGTCTGGTCCTCTGGAAGAAAAGGACTCAGCATATTTTCCCACCGTTGCATTGGCCTTCCCATTAAGGCTTCATAGGGTGCAAAACCTGTGGATTTACAGACATTAGCTCTGATACGCATAAGGACTAAAGGGAGCACCAGATCCCAATTTTTCCCGGTCAGATTAAGCATAGGGCTGAGGTGGGCCTTAATTGTTTGATTCATCCTTTCTACCTGCCCTGCTGCCTGTGGATGGTATGGAATGTGGAGTTGTTGTTCTATGCCTAGAAAATCAAACAATTCCTTGATCACATGAGAAACAAATGCAGGACCATTATCAGAATCAATTGTTTTAGGAATGCCCCAGCGTGTAAAAAATTGCATAGTTAGGACTTCTGCAGTGGTTCTAGCAGTTTGATCTGGGACAGGGAATGCTTCTACCCAATGAGAAAAGGAATCAACAACAGTCAGTAAAAATCTATTTTTCCTAGCTGTTAATGGGAGAGGGCCCACATGATCTATTTGCAATCTCTCAAATGGGCCACGAGGAGGTGCTCTCATTAACTGTCCCAGATCAAACTGCTAGAACCACTGCAGAAGTCCTAACTATGCAATTTTTTACACGCTGGGGCATTCCTAAAACAATTGATTCTGATAATGGTCCTGCATTTGTTTCTCATGTGATCAAGGAATTGTTTGATTTTCTAGGCATAGAACAACAACTCCACATTCCATACCATCCACAGGCAGCAGGGCAGGTAGAAAGGATGAATCAAACAATTAAGGCCCACCTCAGCCCTATGCTTATGCCCCCATAAAATGTGAGATGTGCCCCAGTTACTCTTCTGTAGGTCCTGGGTTCATATCACTTCACAGACGCAGGAGGGCTTGTAATAAGACCAGCAAACAGGTGTGGCTTGGAGAAAGGTTTTTATGTACAAATAGGCTTAATACATAGGTATTGAACAGAGGTATATAGTGATTGTTACAGAGCTGTTTCAGTGTGCATCAATGAATCTATGTGTGTGCATGTGTGAAGTGTGAGAGAGATAGAGGCCAGAACCTGTGGGTCAGAGAGAGAGAGAGAGGGGGAGGGGTGAAGGGAGTTGAGTATCAGAGCCTCATGGTGGTGTCCAAACCTGTCCGATGAAGGAGAGAGAGAGAGCGAAGCAGGAAGTGTGTCTGTCCTTTATAGTGCCTCTCCAGCAGTTCCCCTTGAGGTCTGCTATTGTCTTTGGCCACTCCCTTTAAGGTCTGCTATTCTTGATTTAGCAAGGAGGGGCTGCAGCCAGGTCCTAGAGACTGACGTCACCCAGGGGTCAGAGTTTAGACTGAATTAAACAGAGTCCATAGCTGCATGAAAGGTATGCTGACAGTTACCAGTCCCAAGTAGGATAAGATTATCAATCAATAATGATCACCTTTAAAATACTCAGGAATACAACCCCATCATACTTATCCACCTTAATCAACATACCCTTCAGCAATAGACTACGAAGAAGTCACAACCAGAACACCATAACAATACCTAGTGACTTTCAAAAGACTAATAGATCCACAAGTAATAAGGCCTTCTATTTTGCGCCTTCTCTCTGGAACTCTCTTCCAGACAATCTAAGATCCATTAAGGACCTGCAAACATTCCAGAAGGAAATCGAGACATTTTTACTCCTTGAATGTTTTAGGGACCTACTGGAGCAGAACGTAATACTACCAACTTAACATCAGCATCACAAAGCCTATCTCCCACAATGTAATATCATTCTATAACATTGAACTGATTATGAATATAACCTCCCTTGTATCTATGTTATCTGTAAATAGATTTATTATACATATGTTACGAACAATCATTTTGTAAATTCTGTTGTCATCTTGAGATTGTCTTTTGGTTATAATGTTATACTTGAGTTCTATTTCATTTTAAACCGCCTTTGATAACTGGAAAGGGTGGTATAGAAAAAGTCACAAATAAGGCAGCAGCGGTGAACCGCTTGTTCAAGTAGTTTTGAAGCAAAGGAGAGGAGAGAGAGAGAGGCTGATAACTGGAAGGACATAGTCGCTAGATCCCTAACTTGATTATGTGCCTCTAGCCTAAATGCAGCTGTTCATACCAAATTGGCGGCCAGTTTTTCAATGCTGATTCCTTAGTTGCAGAAAAAGTAAAGGAGACTATGGATATGATAAAAAGACCACTAACCTACTTTACAGGACTTATCATTGATTCAACCAACTTCTTTTTCTTATTCAAGACATAACAGTACTTTCCATTATTGCCAATAATACTACCATAAAAGAGCCTTTTTTCCATTTCAGAAACAACTGCAGCAAATTTATCACCTTGTATTTGTTACGCTTTGTCAGTGGGACAGAAGCCAGCCAAAGCTGACCATGAGTACTCAACTAAAACAGCAATTTTCTTTATGACTTCAATCCCCTGTTGCAACCAATGTTCTTTTCAAAACCTCCACCCTTCCCTACCTGTAAGGGCTCTGGTTCAGTTCTTCCTTTTGCAGTGGAAGCAAATTAACTGCAAATTCTTGGATCCTAAACATAGTGTGGACAGGCAACCAGATTAGGTTTTTTTTTATGCAACCACGCAATTGACCCTTACAATAGTCTTTTATCCTAGGCTAACGCAAGTCTGCTTAATCATCTCTTATAGTCCAGTGTCATAGAACTAGTACCTTTTTGTGAAAGGAACCAAGGCTTTTCTTCCAGGTACATCCTTAATTCCCAAGAAAACAGGAGGCCTGCACTGCTTCCAGGGCCTCAAGGATCTCAACCTCTTTCTCTGAAAGAGAAATTCACAATGAACACTCTCTTCTTTTCATTATACCTTTTTCTGAAGAAGAGAGTCTGTCTGTCTGTGTAATTTGGATCTCAAAGATGCTTATACTTGCATTCCAATCCATCCCTGCTGCAGGTGTTATGTATGGTTTCAACTCTGTGTGGTCCACTATCAATATGAGGCCCTCCCTTTGGGTCTTGCATCAGCCCACAGAGTTTTCACCTAATGCCTTACATTGTGGCAGCACATCTTCACAAAAAAGGTTAGTTTTTCCCTACCTCGATGACTAGCTTCTGACAGCATCATCAGAGAATCTTGCATTACTCCTTGGGAACAAAACAATTCACCTGCCCCAGATTAAAGACTTTGTAATTAACTTTTAGAAGTCAAACTTGCACCCTATAAACAGACTTGCATTTTATAAAAGCTATTCTAGACAGAACAGAAGGAAGGGCATTTTTGCTACTGGACACACTGCACTCCTTGACACTGCATCTATGCCATATGGAAGTCATGGCCAGGGCCCACATGCAAATGTTCCTTACCATCCCTCCAGTCTAGTCCCGCACCTCTGGGTAGTCAACCTCCTCCAGCAGCTTGGAGACTGAGCATGTCATCTTTTGATGACATCAGTGTCCTAAGGCAGCTGGCACCGGCACTAGCCCCAGTAAGCTGAGTCTCCGAGCAGTTGGAGGAGGTAGTGAGCCAGGGTGCTGGACTAACTGAAGGGATAACTAAGGAGAGTTAGCTTCGAATTTTATTTTAGTTGAGGTTTTATTTCTTATTTTCTTAGTGTTGGCAATTAAGTTTAGAGAGAAAAAAAAAAGGAAGTATAGAGAGACCCCCCCCCCCTCCTCCTCCTCGGCACAAAGGAGGGTCCTGGGTAACTCCTGCGATGGCCAGACTACTTTAGCGGCTCCCAAACCCATTACCAGGTGAGGAGCTTGCACAGCAAAGGCCTGCAGGCAACGTTTGGGAGCACTCTGACTCGGCACCAAAGCTGGAGAGCTCAGGGTGAGCGCGGGGCAGGATATGAGCAGTAGTGGCTCCATTTCAGGACAGCACCGCAGTTCAAGCCGGTGAGTGGGGGGCGTTTTGGCTGTGGGGAGCATATCAGCATGGAATAACACCCCCTCCCCCCCAGGAGTGTTTGCCGGTGCACTGCTGACTGCAGTTTCTCAGCAGCACAGGAAAAGTGCCAGTTTGGAGCGTTTTCAAGGGTGCAGAGCAAAGGCCAAAGAGATCTGCTGATAGGAGGTATTGCCGGACATCGGGTGGAAACCCTGGAGGTTCTGTTTTTGGTGAGCAGAGACCTTCTTTAGGGTGTGTTTTAAAAAAAGGAAAAAGAGAGGAAACAGTGGTTTGTGAACACGGTCTTCCTCTTCTTTCCCACAAAGCTGCAGGATAGGTTCAACAGGAGGAGGGGAATGGTTGGGCAGTACAGACAGCAGGCCATGCCGGAAAAGCCACTGTGTGTGGCGTGCAGGGCCTGGCATGGGTCTGTCTCTGACACTGGCATTTACCGTGGCTGCGAGAAGGTGGCCCCATCAGTAGAGAATGATGGTGCGGTTCCTTCGGGGATTGTGGGGGGGGGGTTCTTCAAAGGCCAGGAGGGGCAGGATTTGACAGTGGGGGAGGTCGGAGGTGCTGCTACTGCGCTCCCACTGCTAGAGCCATACAGTAGGGACCAGGCTCCTCCCAGACCTTCCACATCTCAAGACCTTGATGGCACAAGTGCCCCTGGGAGGTTTTCTCCCGAATTCGTCCTGCTTATGTACAAGGCATTCTGCATGAGGTAACAAGAGACGATGGGTCATGCTTTGCTGCAGGAGCAGGGCAGCAAAAGGACTGCAAATGCATGAGAGTCAGATCCAGAGGCAGCAGCGGCAAAAAGGCACAAGTCAGAGGAGGACTGGGGAGAATAGTCCCCATGGTCAGAAGAGTCAGACGTGTTGGATCAGGACCCAGAATTCGATATGGAAAGAGAGGAACTGGAGGAAGGAGAGCTTCTGCAGGAGGAGTCGCGGATTGTCCATGTCTTCCACTGAGAGGAATTGGCGCCCCTTTTTGTGAAATCGTTGAAGACGTTTAATATGCCAAGGGTCTTCCAGTGGAGGAAGAGGCACTAGAAGATCCGCTGCTCCAGGTTGTTCAGAAGAAGCAGAAAGTGTTTCTGGTGCATAGAATGGTCAAGCAGATGATCCAGGATGAGTGGGATCTATCTGAGGCCAAACTCAGAGGAGTGCGAACCATGACGAGGTTGTATCCACTGCTGGAGCAGGAGTGGGAGATGCTCCGGTCTCCGAAGGTGGATGCAGTGGTCTCGGATGTTATTAAGAAAATATTGGAGCGTTTATCATATGTTGTCAACAGTTATTAAGAAAACAGCAATCCCGGTAGAGGGCAGTACTGTGCTCAAAGATGTCAAAGGAGAGAACATTGGAAACCTTGTTGAAGCAAACTTTTGATAGCAATGCTCTCTCATTGCAGGATTCATTTTGTGGGGCCTGGGTTGCCAAAGCCTGCCTGCGTTGGGCAAAAGGGATTCTAGATCCAGCGGGGGCAGCGGCCAAACTGGAGTCGAGGGCTGCGTACCTCACAGATGCTTGCTACGATCTCATTAGAGGTCTGTCCAAGAGTATGGCTTCTATGATGGTGGCTCACCACTATTTAAGGCTGCGGAATTGGGCGGCGGACAGCTCTTCAAAGGCTTGTCTTAGCAAGCTTCCGTTTAAGAGGAAACCTCTGTTCGGGGAGGAGTTGGATAAATTGGTGAAAGACCTGGGAGAGTCAAAAGGGGAATGCCTCCCTGAAGATAAATAGAAGCAGACTCGCAGCTTGATTCTGGCTTGGGGTCAGCTGTGAGACTAGCTATCGACTGTTTGGGGCCGTTCAGTTTGCACACTACCAAAGGGGGTGATTTTCCTCACAAGGTCAGAGTTTTCATGGGTTTCGAGGAGTGGGGTGGGATTTTTATTTCACCTCCTTGTTCTTGGGGCCTAAGAAATCACAATGAATTGGGGGGGGGGGGCTCAGGTGGCAGTGCAGCCCATGGGAGGTCTGCTGCGGGACGTTTACCCTGCCTGGGTCCAGATCACGTGCGACCAGTGGGTTCTAGAAGTAATCCAGGAGGGCTAGCACTGGAATTTGCCAGACCGGTGGGCCCGTCCTTTGTGCAGTCTCCCTTGCAAGGCATGCAACAAAGCTGCGGCTGTAAAAGACTCCTTGACGAGACTTCTACAGTTTGGGGCCATTATGCCGGTTCCCAGGGACCAGTGTGCGTCAGGTCGGTAGTCTACTTTGTGGTGCCCAAAAAGGAGAGTTCCTTTTGGCCTATTCTCGACCTGAAGTGCATGAACCGGTGTCTATGGTTGCCCTATTTTCACATGGAAACGTTGCGGTCCGTAATAGTGGCAGTGAGAAGCGGGGAGTTCTTGACTTCCCTTGATCTCACGGAGGCGTATCTGCACATTTCTATATGGCCAGATCATCAGCAGTTTCTCCGCTTTGCAGTGCCTATAGGACATTTTCAGTTTCGGGCATTGCCGTTTGGGCTAGCAATGGCATCATGTACCTTCACCAAGGTCATGGTGGTGGTATCAGCAGCGCTTCGCCAGGAGGGGTTTCTGGTGCACTCGTACCTCAATGACTGGCTTATCATGCAAACTCCAGAAGTGAAAGCGAACAAGCAATGTCAAGAGTAGTGTAATTCCTGCAAAGTCTTGGATTGGTGATCTTCGTTGACAAGAGTTGATTAGTGCCATCCCAGGAGCTAGAGTACCTGGGGCATGCTCCGACAACTGCATTGGAAAGGTATTTCTTCCAAGGCACTGAGCACAGGGATTGCGCCAATTCATACACAAATTTCTGCAGATGAAGGATCTGATAGCACTTTCAGATAATGTCAGGCTAGGGACCATGGCAGCAATGCTCGAACTGTGGCCATTGCAAAGAGCACTGCTCTGCAGGTGGTCTCACCAGAAACATCTCTTGATGCATTGACTGCCCTGTCCGGTGGTGACCAGGAAAGCACTCAGGTAGTGGCTCTGCCCTGAGAATTTGGCAGCAGGAATGCCCCTGAATGCACCAAGCTGGATCTCGTTGATGACAGATGCCAGTCTGTCAGGCTGGGATGCCCACTGCAAAGGACACATTGCTCAGGGGCGGTGGAGCCCGCAGGGAATCATGTGGTCCATAAACAGACTAGAAATGAGAGCAGTCATGCTGGCACTGCAAAGGTTCCATCCGTGGCTGCAGGGGAAGGCTGTCCAGATCTTCTTGGACAATGCGACCACCATGGCCTACATCAATTGGCAAGGAGGCACAGGCAGTATAAGCTTGGGAGCAGAGACTGAAGTGCTGCTAAGGTGGGCAGAGCATCTTCAAGTGTTGTCAGCAGCACACGTAGTGGGGACTGAGAACGTGATGGTGGACTACCTGAGCCGGGTGCATGTGGACCCCGGGGAATGGATGATGTCAGGCAGTCTTCTTAGTTTTATATCCGCCTCCGGTGCATATTTGAGGCCTAGTGTCAGGAAAGACAGGATAGGCCATTCCTGACTACAGTGTCGGATGTCTTAGCCTTTTTGCAAGCAGGATTTGAGAAGAGCCTGGCATCTGGGTCCTTAAGGGTGCAGGTGGCAGCCATTTCTTGTTATTGGGGCCGGATACATGGAGTGTCCTTGATGTAGTCCGTTTCCTAAAGGCAGTGAAGCAGATGCAACTGCCTGTGCGATCAATCGTTCCTCTGTGGGATCTCAATCTGGTATTAAGAGCACTGACAAAGGCACCCTTCGAGCCATAGAGCAGTTCCTCGCTGAAAAATTTGATTCTTAAGATGGTGTTTCTGGTGGCAATTTGCTCGGCATGGAGAGTTTCAGAACTTTAAGCTCTCTCATGCAGGGAGCCTTTCCTGTCCATATCAAAGGAGAAGGTGGTGCTCTGGTCAGTGCCTTCCTTTTTGCCCAAGATTGTGTCAGTTTTTCATTTGAATCAGCTGGTTTCCCTGTTGGTTCTCTCAGGAGGGCCAAGGGAAGATGTATATCTGCCCAATATCTAGCCTTCCATTCCTGGCAAAAATAACAAAAAAAAATTGTTCAGAGACAGCTCCAAGATCATATCGATGAACATGCCCCACTAGATCCCCACCAGCATGGATTCCGTCCAAATCATAGTGTCGAGACACTCCTCACACATCTATTCGATAATATAATCAGGAATAGACAAGATAAAGAAGGCCTTCCTACTAATTTTTATTGATACATCATCTGCCTTCGACACTGTTTCCTATCATATCCTATTGAAGCGCCTAATGGAGATTGGCCTCCGAGACACCACCATCAAATGGTTTCAATCATACCTCGAAGACAGACAGCTAAGAGTAACATCCGGTAACCTCACCTCAGCACCCTTCCATACAACTCAAGGAGTACCCCAAGGCTCCTCACTATCTGCTCAACATCTATATTCAGCCCATATGTAAAATATTTAACAAATACAAGATACAATATTCCATATATGCTGGCGATATCATGGCATATATCCCTGTACAACTGGTTGCCCCTGACTATACCACTATAATCAACCTGTATGCAAGAAATAATGACCTGGCTTACTAACAACAACCTAAACATCAACAAAGAAATCTGAAGCAATCATCATTACAAGGGATCCCACTTTCACTCCTCCTACTTCCATCAACATCTTTAATACATCGATTACACAGGTACACTACCAAAAAACTGCCTCCAGTTTTGCAACTGATTCCTATAGATTTTGGGGTGCTGAATCCAGGAAAAATAGCCAAAATGTTCCATCACGTCACGTTTTCTTGCAAAATTAGATTTCTTACCCATAAGGAATGTTCACATAATTTCTTTTTAGCCGACTGCAGTTTATTTTCTTGGCCCAAAATACAGGTTGTAATGGTTAACTAACTAGAAACACTCCCTCATGATATTTTAGAGTGTTTTGTATTCATTTTATACATTAACAGGACAATTGGGAGGCGGGGGGCTAAATCCAGTACTCGCGCTGGCGCATGTTCTTTCCTGTTCGCCTCGCCTCGTTCGCTCGCTCAAACACGGTGGTTGCGACATGAACGTTCCTGTCAAATTTCAGTTTCTTGCAAGTTCATTATTACCTTTTGTTTGCTCAGTCGTAATCCAGCTTTAATCCGAAGTGGTTCACTACAGTTGTAGTTTGCAGTGCTGTGTATTTGTGATGGCTCACAGAGCCAGAGGTTGCGTCAACTCTCCGGACAGTTTTTGTTTTATTTGTGGGGAATATACCGTGAAAAAGCGGCAGAAGAACATTTCTGCATTTATTAAAAAAGTATATTTCGCCTATTTCGGTTTGAAGTTAGGCGATCAAGACAAACCGTGGGCTCCTCACAAAGTGTGCAAGACATGTGAGGAAGATCTACGCTTATGGATGAAAGGTAAAAAACAAGCATTTCGTTTCGGAATACCTATGATGTGGCGTGAACAAAGAGACCACAGCAGTGACTGCTATTTTTGCTCTTGCATTGTGAAGGGATACAACTTAAAAAATAAGAACGTAATAAGTTACCCCAACCTTCCCTCAGCAATTAGGCCTATGCCTCATAGCAATGAAGTACCTGTGCCTGAACCACCAAAATCTTTGGATCATATTTGTGTGGACGGTTCTGATCATGATGAGACTCATCAGATGGCTTTTCCCAATGAGTCCAGTACTTCCGAGTTTGAAACTGAACCAGATCCGAAACCTGAACTTTTCTCTCAAGCTGAATTGAATGATTTAGTCCGGGATTTAGGACTCCCAAAAGATGCTGCCCAACTGCTAGGTTCTCGGCTTAAACAGAAAAATCTATTGTCACCAGGAACAACTTTTTATTGGTTTTGCAACCGCGAGACACAATTTTTGAAGTATTTCAGCAAAGAGGAAGATTTGGTATTTTGCAACAATATATACGGAGTGATGGAAAAGTTTAAACTCAAGTATGATCCTGCTGAATGGCGGCTGTTCATTGATTCGTCAAAAGACAGCATAAAAGGTGTTCTTCTTCATAATGGCAACACATTCGCTTCAGTTCCTATTGCTCACTCTGTTATTCTCCAAGAAAAATACGAGAATTTGGCCCTGATTCTTCAGAAGATTCGTTATGATGAGCATAAGTGGATGATTTGTGGAGACTTTAAAATTCTATCCATGCTATTAGGGCAGCAATCCGGTTTCACCAAATATCCCTGCTTCCTTTGCTTGTGGGATAGCCGGGCCCGCGACCTACACTGGGGGAAAAAAGACTGACCAATTCGGGAGTATTTGAGACCCGGTGAGAAAAATGTTCTTCATGAGAGCTTGGTACCTCGTGATAAAATTCTATTACCACCTCTCCACATTAAGTTGGGTCTCATTAAGCAATTCATCAAGTCCCTTCCAAAAGATGGTGAGTGCTTTCGGTACCTTTGCTCAAAGTTCCCCCGACTTTCTGAAGCAAAGCTAAAGGAAGGAGTGTTTGTTGGCCCTGATATAAGGAAACTCATTTCAGATGGAGCATTCGCTGAAACGATGTCTGAGAAGGAAAAAGAAGCCTGGGATTCCTTCAAGGATGTTGTTCTCAAATTCTTGGGGAACAGGCGGGATGAGAACTATAAGGATATTGTTGCCAGGATGCTCAATGCCTTCAAAGAACAAGGCGGTAACATGAGCCTGAAAGTCCATTTCTTGCACTCCCATGTGAACTACTTTCCCGAAAACTTGGGGGCGTACAGTGAAGAACAAGGTGAAAGGTTTCACCAGGACATCAAGGACGCAGAGAGAAGGTACCAAGGAAGATGGAACATCACTATGATGGCTGATTTCTGCTGGTTGCTGCTGCGGGAAACCCCAGATGAAAAATACGCCAAGCAGCGCACCAAGAGAAGCATTCGGGGGAAGAAGAAACGGGCCCACCAGGAGATTAATTGACCCAAGAATGACTTTAAAATCTAAACTGTGTTGACAAATATCGTGTTTTTACTAAACTTTGAAATAAAAATTTGCTAGTTATTACCACAGTGTCGGATCTCATTTATTAGAATTTTATTTTCACACCATCGGGTGTTTGTCTTCATGTATTGCAATGGTGCGGTTTGCGTTTTCTATTCTTACATATATACCTGTACAACATTTTTTGCACATTTCTTTGCTTTGCTTTGTGTCTAACCTCACTCTTATATGCTCAATGTTTGTGCACATGTATGTGGCTGTTTTAAGTGCAGACAATTTTGCTACCATCACAGTGTGTTTTGTTGACATTACTCTATTCTTATGTGCTGCCTTGTTACAATTTTCTTTATTCTTATTTGAATAACTACTAAACAATTAGTATAAAGAATTCATCCAAGAAACTTTTATCTCGATCGCACTCAATCTGAAACGTTCACCTCAAACTGCTAACCCAATGTAGCAAAAAATCTGTACGTGATGGAGCAAATTGGTTACCAGATTTGGATTCAGCGCACCAAAAAACGTAAAAATCAATCGAAACATTAGAGGCAGTTTAAAAAAAAATGTTTTTAGTGTACCTGTGTTACAATAAGAGACGAAGTTCGATATCTTGGAGTGATTCTAGACAAACAACTTATTTATTTATTTATTTATTTATTTAACATTTCTTATATACCGCGCTATTTGTCATCAGCGCGGTTTACATCAAAACAATAGAACACTTGACCAGAGATTGGCCGTCGTTTACATGAAACGGGGAGTTAACATGGAGGAGAACTTGGGGAACTATTTACATTCAAGCTTGTAGCAAACTTAGGAAACTATGTACAAATTGGTTGTATTACATATTAGGTATGATTGCAGTGTTTTACGTCAGGTGGTGGCTGTATGATATAGTGGGGTGGGGGAGATAATGGGGTATCAGGGTGGGTGTAATGTAAGATAAAAAGGTGATGTTTGAGGGTTCTTCTAAATTGAGTAAGGTCTCTAATAGCTCTAATGTGTGAGGGGAGTTTGTTCCAGCATACGGGGGCATAGTTCCTGAAGGCCCTATTGGTGGTGATCTGGTTGAGTTTTGTGGATTCAATTGGTATGAGTAGCATGTTGGTGGCCTGGGATCTCCTGGATCGGTTGTCTGGAGAATGCGCTATGAGGTCGGAAATGGATGGAGGAGCTATCATGTTGAAGGCCTTGAAGGTTATGAGGAGGGTTTTGTAAAGGATTCTACTGCTTATGGGAAGCCAGTGTAGTTCCTTTAGAATGGGGGAGATGTGGTCGACCCTTGAGGTTCCGTAGAGCACACGGGCTGCCGCATTCATGGCTAGCTGTAATGGTTTGAGGGAGCTCTTTGGAAGGCCATGCAGAACTATGTTGGCATAATCGAAGTGCGGTGTAACTAGTGCCTGGAAGATGGTGCGGAAATCCGCGGATTCCATCATGGGTCTAAGATGCCGTAGGGTTTTTATCTTGAAGTAGATGGTCTTGACAGTACGTTTGATATGTTCCTTGAAGTTGAGTTGTTGATCAAGTATTACCCCGAGATAACGTATGTTGGATTTGATTGGGAGTTCCGCGTCTCTTACTTTGAGTGTTGGTGGAGGCGAGAAGGCTTTGTTCCTTGTGATCATTAGTACTTCCGTTTTCTTGAAGTTTATCCGGAGGTTTTGGGTGAGTAGCCAGTCAGTTATTGTGTTGAAGCAGTCAACTAGCACTGTATAGTCGGGACAAGTGACGGTAATGGGTGTGAACAGTAGTACATCATCGGCATACATAAGACACGATATGCCAAACGAACGGGCGATGTCACAGATTGGTTGCATATAGATATTAAAGAGCAACGCGGAGAGGGAAGAACCTTGGGGTACACCCTGGTGCTGTTGGAAAGGTTCAGAGGTGCTGTTTTGAATGCGGACTTGTTGACATCTGCCTTCTAGGTAGGATTTACACCAGGCCCATGCTTGATCTCGGATTCCCTTCTCATGTAGCCGGGTGAGAAGCTGTAGGTGGTCTACGGAGTCGAACGCTGCTGATATATCGAGGAAGATTAGTGCGAAGCCCTTCTTTATACTGTCGATTCCATTGATCAATGAACTGGATAATGTTGTTAGTAGGGTTTCGATACCGTGTGCTTCTCTGAATCCGTGTTGAGCGGGATCTAGTGGGGAGGCTGAGTCGACATGCTGCTGAATCTGTCTAAGGGTTATTTTCTCTAGGATCTTAGCCATCAGAGGGATACTGGAGATTGGTCTGTAAGATTCCTCTTTCTTTGGGTCAAGTTGATTGTTTTTTAATAGTGGGCGGATGGATGTGTGCTTGAGCGCATCTGGGAAAACTCCTGTTTCGAATGACAACTTGGCGATGTTGGCTATGATAGGGCTGAACTCCGTGCGCATTGTCTTGATCCAGTGCGCTGGGCAGGGGTCAGTCGGTGCGGTTGTGGCGTTGATTGATGCAATTATTTCTTCAATGGTCTTTGTTGATGGCGGTGAGAGTTTGGTTAGGGTGGACTGGGAAAGGGTGGGCTGGGAAAGGGTAGTTTTGGGATTCGTAGTATGGTAAAGATGGGGTGGTGATGCTGTTGTGGTTACCTTTATTGATTTTGATTGGATGTAATTCGCATATGCTTGTGGCTGAATGCCTTCTTGTTGAGGTGGGGAGGGTTGGTTGGTAAGGGATTTCACCAGCTGGAAAAGGTCTCTTGGCTTATTTAGTGAGCGGCTGAGAATTTCTGCATGGAATTGTTTCCTTTTAGCCCATGTTGATTCGCGATGGGTCTTCAGATGTTGTTGATAGATGGCTTGGTCTGAGGTATGTCTAGTGGCTCTCCATTTCCTTTCGAGTTTTCTGAGCTGGAGAAGAGACGCTCGTAGTTCCGGGGAAAACCATGGGGCGGCGTGTTTCTTGGAGTTTTTCTTCTTCTGTCCAATGTGTTTTTTTTTGTTGTCAGGCTGTTGAGCATAATGGTAGAGGGTCTCGTTCCAGTTGGACATCATGTCATTGAGGTTGGTTACTGGTTGATCAAGTTTTGGGAGAACGTCACTAACGATTGTTTCCCTGTTGAGTTGTTTGAAGCGTGTGGTTCCTGATGTTTCCATTGCACTTGGGCGGTGGAATGTGGGATGTTGTGTAGGTAGCTGGAATGTTATTAGATTGTGGTCTGACCAGGGGACTGGTGAGATATTGAGATTAAATTGGTGTGATGTACTTATGGCTGTATGTGGGATGAATATTAGGTCAAGGGGGTTTCCCCCTTGGTGGGTGGGATCAGTTATAGCCTGCTTGTAGTTAAGGTCAGCCATTGCTTCGAGGAAGGCTTTGGCTAGGGTGGGTTGAGTGGAAGCGAGATTAAGGTCTCCTAGTAGCCAGTTAGGTTTGGAGGGGTCTTCTGGGTTACATGCTAGGTCGATGATGTCTGAGAGCTCATCTGATCCAATTCCTGGGGCTCTGTAAATGAGGTTAATAGTATTGTATTTGCTGGTGATGGTTAGCGTATTCAGGAGATGCGTGCTCTTGGTAAGGCTAGTCTGGTATTGTAGCTTTGTTTTTGCAAGGATCAGTACACCTCCTCCTCTTTTGTTTTCCCTATTACAGGTGTAGGTCGAAAAGTTAGGTGGTGTAAGATGATTCAATATGACATTGTCTGATTCAGAGATCCATGTTTCTGTGACCATTAGCATGTCTAGATTGTGCATAGTGATTAGGTCAGTGATTACCGGCCATTTGTTACGGACTGACTCTCCAAACGCACATCAACAAGATGTCCAAAACAGCCTTCTTCAAACTAGCAATGCTACGGAGACCAAAATCACTCCTCAATAAAGAACATTTCTGCACAGTATGCCAGGCCATCATTACACCTGTGCTGGATTACTGCAATCTCCTCTACCAAGGTTTCCTTAAACACTCCACTCGTCCCCTTCAAATAGTCCAGAACACTGCTGTCCATATCATTGCAGGTGCTTCAATACAAGACCACATAACTCCTATACTACATGATCTGCACTGGCTGCCAATCTCTTCATGGGCAAAATATAAATCAGCACTCAGCTGGAATACTACAAGAGCTCATAGGAACCAGAGAAAGCAAAAGACCAGACAGAAACAGCACAAAAAACCCTATACCAACCCCCAGTTTATTCACAAAAACCAATAAATCCACATCCATGCAAGCCTTCTCTCTTGCTGCCCCTGTTCTTTGGAATGCCCTCCCAGAAAATCTAAGATCAACAACTGATATAAAAGATTTCTGGAAGTTGCTCAAGACCCCCAATCACACTAACCGCCCAACAAGCTGAGTTACACAAGCAGAACCATCTACATCAATCTACCTCACCACTACGCTTACTAAGATGTATGTAAGTGGAACTGATGCTTTGAGACTTTTAAGTGTTACCAAAGTTGCAATGTTACAGCTTATAATTGCAAGTTCACTGTTATTGTCTAAAATATAACGTTTTTTTGTCAATGTTGACGTTTAAATGTTTACATTTGCAAGTTCTTTGTATAAGTTAAAACCGCCTTGATTAAATGAAAAGGCGGTATAGAAAAATTGTTAAATAAATAAAATAAATAGCAGTGTTATTTGAAGAGGATGGCTCTGTTTCGGAAATCGTATTGTTTATTTGTACTATTTGGGAGCCCACGCAAGGGGGATGCAGCAGCCAAGGCTTCCATCTCCAGGTGGATTAGAGAAGCTATTGTGTCAGTCTGTGTGTTGAAGGGAAAGATGGTTCCTGTGGGGCTGCAGGCTCATTCGACCAGGGCACAGATAGTTTCTTAGGCAGAGATGTGGGACTGGGCTGGAGTTACTCAAGGAATGTTAATTAGCAGGTAAGGCCTAATTTAACTTTGGATCATCTGACTGCTGCAATCTATGTAGTTCCCTTTATTTGAAAATAAATGACGTCAGTGGGAGCTCAAGTTCCAATGGAGCCAGCATAACCAACTTCTTTCACCATACTGCAACCTTTGCTTCATTTACGAAATATGCTACAGTGGTGCATGTCCATTAGCAAACAATAGCTAACAGAGCACTCTCACTTAATGCACCAACACTATGGAACTCCCTCCCGGAAGGTCTTTGAGCACTACATGATACCAAAGACTTCAGAAAGAACTTAAAAACCCTATTGTTCACAGAACACTATGGTAACATCACATAAGAAGGGATTATCGGCTATCCCCACTGAAGTCGGGCTCTGGTAAACCAACCTACTGCCTGTTCAGGTTATTCCAAATGCACATAGTTATCCCGCATGCTGAAATATCATATACAGCCCCCTTTAACACTGTTTTGTTTTAACCTGCATTTATTACCCCTCACTTGATATGTTCTTTGTAAATTGAAAGTTTGAATGTAAACCATTTTGACTTAAGGAGAAGGCAGTATATAAAGGCTGTTAAACCAAATAAATAAAATAAATCATGCATGATGTGTTCCTTTTGCTGTGCTGAAATATAATTCTGTCCTGGCAACAGATACTAATGAAATCCCAAAAGGGGCGGGTATAAGAACATAAGATATGTCATACTGGGTCAGACCAAGGGTCCATCAAGCCCTGCATCCTGTTTCCAACAGTAGCCAATCCAGGTCACCAGCATCTGTCAGTTTCCCAAAAGATAGACAGATTCCATGCTGCTTCTCCCAGTGGTAAGCAGTGGATTTCACTGGTTTTCTTTAATAATGGTTTATGGACCTTTCCTCCAGGAACTTGTTCAAGCCTCCTTTAAACTCTGCTATACTAAGAGCTTTTACTACATTTTCTGGTAACGAATTGCTGAAAGAAAAAATATTTTCTCTGATTTATCTTAAATGTGCTACATTGTAACTTTATTGCATGTCCCCTAGGCTTTCTACTTTTGGAAGGAGTAAACAACCAATTTGTGTTTCACCATTCCACGCTGTTCATTATTTTATAGATCTCTATCTTATCTCTCCTCAGCTGTCTCTTTTCCAAGCAGATTGGTGGAGACAGAGAACCAATGAAATGACCAGGTTTCAATGACATCACTCCCATGCCTCTATTAGCCTGAGCCACTATTAGCCTGAGCCACTAGAGGGCAACTCCGTATTCATCCCAAAGCATATGGGAAAGCATGGCAAACCTCACACAACCTCACTGAGGGCAACTAGAGAAACTATGTACAGGACAGATTGAACAGAAAGCTTTCCGTAGAATATGGACCTGCAGAGCCAAGCATAGAAATAATAGCACACCAAGGTACCGCCGCAACATAACAGACCAAACACAGTTCTAGGGGCAGGTCCTGGACTGGTCTAGCAGGACTCAAGGAAAGGACATTATCTGGTAATTAAAATGTCACTTTCCATATCATCCTGCTAGACCAGTCCAGAGAAGTGTGACGTACCAAATCTATGCCTCCACTGGGCAGGAAGAAGATATAGCTGCTTGCAAAATCTTGGAATCAAAGGCTGTGCCCGCCTGAGCATGGACATTCAAGCAGTATTGCTTGACATAGGTGAAAAATGATGCCCATGTTGCCACCTGACAAGTGTTTGAAGGGGCTACCGAGCTACATGCCACCCTTGAGGATGCTTATGCTTGGGTAGAATGGGCGCGCAAACCCTCTGGAAACAGACAATTCCACAGCAGATATGCCGAGGCAATAGCTTGTTTGATCCACTGCCTCAATGTAGACTTGGCTGTCATGTCATCCTTGCACGGGCCAAACAGCACAAAAAGATGATCCAATTTCTGAAAGACTTCATAACCTCCAAGCAGGGCTGTACCGAGCCAGAATCGCGCCCTTGCGACTTGCACATCGGGCGCGCACCCCCCTCCTTCCCATACCTCAATCCAGTCGCTGTCTGCTCCTGCCGCCCTTTGTTTTCTCCACGGTGGCGCCGTCAGGAGGGCAAGAGCAAGCAGCGCTGGACGGAGGTATGGGGTGGGGGGTGCATGCCCAATGTGCAAGTCGCCAGCAGCAGCAGCAGCAGATGTGATCCCTCCCTGCTTTGACGTCGCATCAGAGCAGGGAGGGATAAGACCTGCAGAAAGACCCATGAAAAGGCTTAAGGGGTGCATTTCGGCTGCCTGCTGTTGCCCTGCTGCCACTGAGAGAACAAAAAGTGGCAGCGGCAGGGCAACAGCAGGCAGCCGAAATGAGTCCTCTAAGCCTTTGCGCCCTGTGTGGCTGCATCGCTCGCATAGGGCTAAGTATGGTACTGCCTCCAAGTAAGAGAAGCACCCTCCAGAATCCACAAGCCGAAGATCCTTTTCCTTCCCCCAAAACTGTTCTTTAGATAGGGAGGGCAGGCAAACCTATTGGTTCACATGAAAGGCAGAGATCACATTGAGTTAAAAGGATGGTACAGGTCAAATGGAAATGGCCTCCTCAGAAAAAGACAAGGATCCTGGCAAGACAAAGCCTGCAGATCGGAAATTTGCCTTGCTGAACAAATTGTGACCAAGAAAACCATCTTAAGCATCACATTCTTCAGAGCAGCGTACTTCAAAGGCTCAAAGAGCTCCAACATCAGGGCCCTGAACACAAGAAATAGATTCCAGGAAGGGACAACTGACTGGAGGGAAGGATGCAAATGCCAAAGCATATGTTCAGGGTGGGACTTTGGTGCTGGGATGGGTTCAGTGGGTAGGGGCTTTGTACTGGAGGTTTTGCTTGTGGGAAGGATTTGGATGTGTTGAGGAGGAGGTAGGGATGAGAGGTAATCTGATAGTCTGACACTTCATCAGGGGATGGATCAACGTCAGAGGGGTGAGCGAGGGAGGAGAGAACTGCTCCTGCTGGCTCCCCCCTCCCCATGCATATGGGAGGGGGGGCATTTCCATGCTTTTCTTTTCAACATGAACCTCTTATAAAATATTATGGGAATTCTCCACTTCCTGGCCTGAACGTGTGAATTCCCCTCTCCAAGTACTATTTAAAATCTGCCTTTTGATGCGTAAATATTTACAGTTGCTCCCTAGCAGGTGCAAATGTCCACGGCTTTTTCTGAGGAGGCCATTTCCATTTGACCTGTGCCATCCTTTTTACTCAAGGTGATCTCTCTCTTTCAAGTGATTTCTGCTACTTTTTCTCTATTATTTTTAAAGACATGTTGGTGCCTATGGGCAGCATGCAGAGTCCCGAATAGCGGGGTTGGATGTCCAGGGTGGGCGTCCAACCCCCGCTATTCGTCGGGAACTGATTCCTGTTCTGGAGCTCCCTGCATGTTCAGGGCCACTGTGTGGGGAGCTCTGAGAAGAGGCAGGTAGGGGGAGGAGACAGGGCGGGCCAGAGGTGGGACTCAGACCCCGGATGTACAGGGCCGACACCGGTCGCGGCTCATTACATTCATGCTGGATGAAATGGACGGGTGACTTATCCCACCTCAGGAGTGGAATAAGTCACCACAAGTGTGACAATCTGCAGCTGTGAACCCCCCCTGAAAGAGTAGGGAGGGCACAGAAGATTTCATGCAAAAGTCACTGAGTACATTGTGTGTATGTGGAAACTTTGCCACTGAAACTGCAAAATCTCAAGATAATAACAAATTCTTTACATCAGCCCTTCCAAGAATATCTTTTGGATTTAGTGCATGCCTTTTCAGAAGTAGCTCAAGGAGTGGAATAAGTCACCAAAAGTGTGACAATCTGCAGCTGTGAACCCCCCCCCCCCTGAAAGAGTAGGGAGGGCACAGAAGATTTCCTGCAGCCCGACCCTGACCTCAGCAGGCCCATTCGGGCGTCGGGCGGTGGAGAAAGCAAGCTATTCTGAGCCTGGGGGAGAGCGTGGCTACTGCATGGCATCCCGGTGCCATAGCGATGGGACACCATGGCACCGGGCTCCATGCAGAAGCTGTGGCAGGGTGGATGGGGAGGGACCGGGACATCCAAAGAGCCTGAATCAGGGCATGCCCGTCCAAGCCCTTTGCACCCAATTCTGATCACTAAAAGGAACAAAACTTGATCCTACTTCCCCCACCTCCTACAGACCCATTTCTAGCATACCTTTTCTTGCAAAAATAACCGAGAAACTAGTTCAAAACCCAACTCCAGAACTATATTGATGACTACTCTCCCCTTGACTTATTCCAACATGGTTTCAAAAAGAACCATGGAGTTGAAACCCTCCTTACCTCCCTACTAGACTCCCTGTACCTGCACACTCAGAATCCTACCCAGGGATGCTTACTCATATTCCTTGATTTATCTGCTGCTTTTGACTCCCTTCCTCACCATCAACTTTTAAACAGACTCCACGAAATAGGACTCAGAGGAACAACACTAAACTGGTTCCGATCCTACTTAGATGACAGAACCCAACAGGTCCGTATTGGAAATGATACCTCCCTCCCATTTACACTAAAACAAGGTGTCCCCCAAGGATCTAGTCTGTCCGCTCTCCTATTCAACATTTTCCTTCAACCTGTCTGCAACATCTTCCAAAACTATGACATTCAGTACCAATTATATGCGGACGACATGATGTGCTTCACCCCATTTAATCTCATTAACCCTGACTTTACCAAACTATGCGATTGCATTATCACTCTAAAATCCTGGCTAGCCCAGCACAACCTCCTAATTAACCAATCCAAGACTGAAGTCCTACAGGTGTTTTCCAATACTTCATACACCCCAACTCCAACCATCAATATTGGAGACCTCAATCTTACTATAAAAAACCAAGTGAAATATCTTGGTGTCATCCTTGATCAGAATATTTCCTTCACTAATCAAATCAAGAGAACCAACAACACAATATGCAAAGCTACGAACCCTCCGGAACCTCAAACCCCTCTTAAGCCCTAACTCATTTCGTTCTGTCTGTCAGTCCCTCACAACTCCATCTCTTGATTATTGTAACCTCATCTATTATGGCCTTCCCAAGAACACCATACAACCGCTCCAATTAGCCCAGAACACGATTGCACGACTTATAACCAACCACCCCAGACGTTCACACATCACACCAGTCCTATATGATCTCCACTGGCTCCCCATTCAGTACAGGATTAAATTCAAAGTGCTTACCCTCATACATAAAATCATTTCCAATGAGTCAGCTCCATGCCTCTCCCCACTCATTCCTTCCCCATTAACACAAGAACCCGCCGCTCAATTACCAAAAACCTTCTGACTATTCCCACAACTAGAAGATATTGCAAACAATCTACCAGTAACAAGGCCTTCTCCCTCTATGCTCCATCCCTATGGAACTCCCTTCCTTACGAGCTGCGGAACTGTCCAACCCACTCTGAGTTCCAAAAGAAGCTAAAAACTCTTCTTTTCCTTGAACATTTTTCCCTACCACCTTAGTACCTGACCTTCCTTCCACCCCTCGCTCCTGCCCTATTAAAAACCTTTCATACAGCCACATGATATCCTGGTAATTACCATTGTAAATAGTTACTCACTGTTCTTGTAATTAATTTTCATGTTGCCTATATATATCTCTGTTACTTTGTTCCATGTAAACAGTTGAAACATACTGCCTTAATTGTTTTATGTAAACCGTTTTGATTTGTAGAAAGACGGTATAAAAATTCAGTTAAATAAATAAATAAGTTAATTCGAGGTATGGTAGGGTAAGAAATATCCATGGACTCTGACCCAATGTGGACAATGTGGAAAACTGCCACCTTACTTTCCACCATTTCGGACAGAAGGTAGAGAACCCAAGCTAGCGTTGCCTTAGTCATTACTGTACCTTTCGCCCTGGTTGCTATATGGACTGAATCCAGAAGAGGGAGCCCTTTACCAGTGATTTGCCTGCATATCTTTTCCGTTTTGAACAAATGAATGGTGTTATATGAGATATCCATCTCAAGAATGTGAATAGAAAAATACATTTAACCTTTTAAACAAAAAAACCTCACAAAATCATATCGAACATAATCCTGTATGCACCAAAGTAATCATTTCGGTTACAGGCAATAATAACCATATAATGCCTTTTCAGAAGGGTAATTTTATAATAAGATGCCTAAGTTAAGGCAGCTTAAAAGTTCCTGCTTTAAGCCTATTTTATAAAGACAAATAAGCACCTACTTATCTTTATAAAATACTAGCGTAAGTGGAAGAAATTGCACCTTAAATTCAGATATAGATATTTACTCTCACTCTATATCAAGTGTAAAGGAACACATGTAAAGTTCGCAAGTACACACGCAGATTAGGTATTTTATAATAAATGCACATTCTTGTGAACTCTCCCCCCCTCCTCCCCCCCCACCCCCCACACACACACTCTGCCTAGGTTGTGCATCCAGCTACATCTACTGGCAAAGTACATGCCTTCATGTCAATTCATATACCTGTACTTTTATGCTGGTTGGTATTTTCTAAGAGACCATCAATGCATGTAAATTGATACATGCGTGCGTTACTGTTTAAAAAAATTACCTTCTCAAAATGCAGCAGGGTCGGCTTTTCTCGGCATTGTCATTTGTACACCAGGCCCATAAAGGCTGTTGGAATGAGCGTTCAAGATATTTAACCAACTTCAGCCGTAACAGTGACCTGCAAATGTTTTCACACCCTTATAATTTTTTCACATTCTGCTGTCTAGAAAATACAATTAAAAACACATTAAAGTAGGTGTTTATTTGACTGATCTACAGAGCAGACTACATTTCCAGTCTGAAAGAAAAAATGTAGACATATTCAAACGGTAAATACAACTAAGAAACTGAAAATTCTTGATTGCATGAGTCTTCACACCCTTAGCACAAGCCTAAATTTCAGCCTTGACTGTTTTTTTAGGATAAGTATTTACCAGATTTGCACAGTGACATGCTGTAGTGTGTACCCATTCTTCTTGGCAGAATACTTCAGGCTCTTCAAGTTGGCTAGGGATTGTCTATGGACTGCAGTTTTCTTCAGATTTTCTATTTGAGTTAGGTCTGGGTTTTGACCAGGCCACTCAAGGACATTTTACTTTCTTACTGAGCCACTCAATTGTTGTTTTCACTTTGTGCTGTGGATCATTGTCCTGTTGAAAAGTGACTCTTCTCCCCAGTCCCAAGTCTCTGGTAGATTGTAATAAGTTTTCCTCTAGGATCTGTCAGTATTTTGCATTATCCATCTTTCCCTTGATCTTCACAAGCCTCCCTGTCCCTGCTGCAAAGAATCCACAAAACACAATGCTGCAACTACCATGCTTTACTGTTGGAATCTTGCATTTATTATTTGCCTTTTCCAAATCCAAGCTCAAGGCAAGTTACAAACCAGTACATACATTACTTTTTAGCAGGGTAACATGCTATGGTTAAGCCATACAGCTTAGCATTGAGATGAAAAAGCATTACTTTGTTCTTATCGGGCCACAAAACCTTCTCCTACATATGTGCAATGTCACCACAAAAACAGAGAAAAATGATAGCATATAAAAACTATGGGCCTGATATTCTTCTGGGCAAGCTATGTGCTGCTATGACGCATAGCCCTGACTGACGACGCTTAACCCTGGATATTCAATGCCAGGGTTATATGCGGCCCTGGCATTGAATATCCGGGGAGCGCTGCACATGCCAGAAGCCGCATTAGCTAACTGGGCAGCAGTGATATTGCATGCTGCCCGGTTAGCTCCTGTGCCAGAAGATAGGCGAGGAAAACCCTTGCCTCTCTTTTCAGCGCAGATCGCTAACTGGGCAGCATGCAATATCACCGCTTGCCTGGTTATCACTTGTCGCTGCCTCTGCTTCATCCCAGAGGCTCGTAGAGGAGTTAGAAGGGGATATGCAATAGCACTAACCATGCAAATGCCATTGAATATCCTGATTTAAGGCATTTACAAGGTTTACTGGGCTGTAAACTGTAGAAATGACTTTCGAATATTGTACCCTACATGACTTCCAGTCCACCCATCCATACCAACTATTATGCTCAGGGCTGGTGCAAGGAGATAAGGTGCCCTAGGTGAACCGCATTCCTGACACTCCCTGCTCCTGCCCCACCCTTATTGCTGCTGCTGCCGCCCCTCCCCGGGACCTGCATCTGCAGCAATGTGTTTAAACAGCATTACAACGCTTAGCAAAACCTCCGGCGCTGCATGCTGTTCCTGCTTCCATCCCCTCTAATTCAGACTTCTGCCCCCATGTCGAGCCGGGGGGGGGGGGGGGAGGGGTCATGAGAGAGAGATAGGGGGGGGGGGGTTATGAGAGAGAGAGAGACTGGAGGAAGCCTGGGAGGTGGGGTTATGAGAGAGAGAGAGAGACACATACACGCAACCCCAACACTCCTCATGTTGCACACATATGCATGCATGAAGCTCTCAATACTTCCTATGACACATGCACACATGCAGCCCCCTTCCTATGACACACATATATGCAGCTCTTGACAGTCCTCATGACACGCACATGCAACTCCCGACAGTCCCCATGACAACACCCATACAGCCCCTGACAGTCTCCAAGACGTACACACACACACGCAGCCTCTGACACTCCACCCAATACACACACTTGCTAGGAGACATACATATAAATCTCCCACATACCTCATTGTGGAAATGAGGAAACACACCTACTTTTCAACTTGTTCTTTCATATTGCAAGGGAGTCTGTTGTGTAGATCAGTGAAACAAACTCCATTGTATTTTACATTGTGCTTTATGGACGGCAGAATGTGATACTATATTTATTTATTTGGATTTAGCTCACGCATTTTCAGTAGTAGCTGAAGGTGAGTTCCTTTCAAGTAGAGTAGATATTCTCCTATTCCCATAGAGCTTAAAGTCTAGGTTTGCACCTGAGGTTTAGTGACCTGTCCAAGGCCACAAGGGAAATACTACTCCTAGTGGTTAGAGTGTGAAGACGTTTACAAGGCACTGCAGCTGGTTAAAACTACCCAGTTTAAAATGCCCTCCTCTGACTGGCTAGATTTTGTGCACCAAAAATTGTTGTGTAGAGTACAAAGAAATGTAGCCAGACAAAAAGAGTGCTGGGTCAGAGTCATGCCAGCAAAAGGTTTCTTAATTTAGTTATTTAGGGTCTTCCATCCTCCTTTCCCTAAGTGGTTACCCTTCTCCCTCCCTGCTTCCTTCCTGGCCTTTGATTTAAAAACTGAAGCCCCTCTTTCCCCCAATTTATTTGTCTACTTATTTGGGTCGAACCTACCTCCAGAAACATTTTTTCAAAGTCAGCCCAGGATGAGAAGTAGGGGGGCTTACTATTTCCTCCTGTCTGTTCACCAACCAGCATGATTGTGGTAGGACAGGTAACGCAAAGCCATGGTCTAGCCAATGCCATTTTGAATTATAGCATTGGTGGAGAAAGAGTAGCAGGGAATCACTTCTGCCAGACTCATTATGCAGGAAGGGTCTGCGTCAGGCAGAGTTTGGGATAGAGTGTGCAAGAGTGGTTTCTGGGTTTTGAGATGTGACAGGGCTATTGTTTTGAAGATTATGTGGGGCAGGGAGAATGAATAGAATCTACTTTGGAGGGTTTTTCACTGTGAAAGGGATGAGATCTACCTACCTAGGAACAGAAGCGACAGGGATCTCAAACAATTTTCAAAAGACTGTGTTCATGAGAAACTAGCTAAACTAAAAGTAGACAAAGTGATGGGTTTTAATACTGGGGGAACTTGGGGAGGTTCTAGTGGCTCCACTGTCTGACCTTTTCAATGCCTTTTTGGAGTCGGGAGTGGTGCCATAGGACTGGAGAAAGGCACATGTGGTCCCTTTACACAGAAGCGGACATAAGGATGACATTGAGAACTACAGGTTGGCTAGTCTAACCTCTGTGGTTAGTAAATTATTGGAGAGGCTATTAAAAGAGAGAATAGTGAGGTTTCTGGAGGATTGCAGGATTCGAGGCAGCATGGATTCACCAGAGACAGGTCTTGTCAGACAAATCTGATTGATTTGACTGGGTGATCAAGGAGTTGGCCCAAGGGAGAGCCGTAGATGTGGTGTACTTAGATTTCAGTAAAACCTTTGACACCGTTCCACACAGGCAACTTATAAACAAATTGAGCACCCTAGGGATAGACCTTAAATTTGCCGATTGGGTTAGAAATTGGTTGACTGAGAGACGACAAAGGGTACAAATAAATGAAGCTCATTTTAAGGAGAAGGAGGTTACCAGTGGTGTGCCGCAGGGATCTGTCCTTGGTCCAATTCTTTTTAACATCTTTGTTAATGTCATTGAGGAAGGGTTGTCTGGTAAGGTTTGCTTTTTGCAGATGATACCAAAATCTGCAATAGAGTAGACACCCAGGAAAGAGTATATAATATGAGGAAGGATCTAACTAAGCTTGAAAAATGGTCTAGAATTTGGCAGCTGAAATTTAATGCTAAAAAATTGAGGGTCATGCATTTGGGTTGCAAAAATCCAAAGGAGTGATACAATGTATGGGTGAGGTACTTCTGTCCACGAAAGAAGAGCAGGACCTGGGTGTAATTGTGTCTGACGATCTTAAAGTAGCTAAACAGGTAGAAAAGGCAACTGTGAAAGTCAGAGGGATGCTTGAGTGTATAGGGAGAGGAATGGCCAGCAGAAAAAAGGAGGCGATAGTGCCTCTGTATAATTCTTTGGTGCAACCTCTTTTGGAGTATTATGTGCAATTCTGGAAACTGCACCTTCAAAATTATATAAGCAGGTTGGTGTCAGTGCAGAGAGTGGCTACTAAAATGGTTAGTGGTCTTTGTTATGAAGCATATGAGGACAGACTTAAAAATCATAATTATGTATACTTTAGAGAAAAGGCGGGATAGGGGAAATATGATAGAGACATTTAAATACCTCCATGGCATAAATACACAGGAGGATCTCTTTCAATTGAAGCAAGCTCTGCTACGAGGAGACATGGGATGAGGGTGAAAGGGGATAGATTCAGGAGTGGTATGCGTAAATACTTCTTTACGGAAAGAGTGGTGGATCCGTGGAATAGTCTCCCAGTGGAGGTGGTAGAGATGAGGACAGTATCTGCATTCAAAAAAGCATGGGACAAACACAGAGGATCTCTAAAGTAAAAAAGGGGACTAATGTAGTTGATATGGAAGGGCAGACTAGATAGATCTTTTTCTGTCATCATGTTTCTACCCATGTTAGATGGCTGTGGTAGGGGGTGAGATGGGAAGACAGTGAGAGCACCTTCAGATGTAGTTATCCTTCCAAGGCTTATCATGGATTGCAGTATTTTTTGTGATCCACATTAAGGCTTTTAAGATTAATGAGCTGGTATGCTGTATTTTGACTGAATGCCTTATGCAATGTGTGCCTTCGAGTCGGTCCTGACTCCTGGCGACCCAGAAGCTCCTGGGTTTTCTTGGCAGTGTTGCCGGAAGTAGATTGCCAGGCCTTTCTTCCGAGGCAATGGAGGGTTAAGTGACTTGCCCAAGGCCACAAGGAGTGCTAGTGGGAATTGAACCCTGGTTGCTCGGTTACCAAGCCAGTGTTCTAACCACTAGGCTACTCCTCCACTCATACTCTGATAGATTTTAAGAAGGGTAAAGATAACCACTCAACATGTTTCGAAAATCTTTCCCATAATACCAAAATGTGTACGCCCCCTTTCAGTGCCTTGGGGTTGTTGCCTCTGCTGCTTCTTGTCTCTCTCTGTCTTGGGATATTGATGTGAATGATGATGCTGCCCTGCATCTCTCTCATTGCTTCTCTTGATGCTTTCAGGTGCTGTTTTATCTGCTACTCCCTGCCTACAAGTTTCATAAAAATCGGATGGCAAAACACAATGCTAAAGCAAACTGATCCTTATTTTAAGAAAAAACATGGGGGGGGGGTGTCACGTGATGCGGTGAGCCGGGCAGCTGCAAGTTCGCTGGGCTCCAGGAGTTACCGCTTGTTTTAATAATTTTACCACTTAAAAAGCCCATTTCACAGGTAAACTTTGACCAAAGGGAAGGGGAGCCTCAGTTATCGGCACAGAGCAATATTTGCGACCTCTCCCCTCTGATGGCCACAAAATCGACGAAGAAAGAGAAAAGCCACATGACGGACATTAAAATGGCCGACGTGACCTCAAAAAGCCAGCAGAACGGCCTACCATCCAACGTGGTGGATGAGGTATCAAATGCGGTGGTGGTGGCTCTGGAGGGAAGATTCCAAATATTATCCGAGCAACTGCACCAGGTAAATCAGGCAGTAACGGAGATCGGAAACCGCATTGAGCAAGCAGAAGGCCGTATCTCAACAGTTGAGGACGCACAACTAATGCACAGCCAGGTCCTGAAAAAAATGGAGGAAATTATAAAACAACAGGGAGATAAGATAGATGACTTGGAATATCGGGGAAGGAGAAAAAAAAACGAAGGTTTATTGGGATCGCTGAGACAGTGGCGAATGCGGAGTTACGTGGATATTTGGAAATTTGGCTGCCTCTTAATTTCCCTCTCAGCTCAGCCATAGGGCCAATTGTAATTGAGAGAGCACACTGTTTGGGCCCACACAAAGGGGGAATGGATAGACCACGAGTGGTAATTACTAGATTTCTTAACTTTGCACAGAAGGAGGCGGTCTTGCGAGCAGTCAGATCGCAGCGAGATCGAGCAGAAGGAAGCAGCAGGAAAAGTGTTATGGTTTTTTCAGGACTATTCTCTGGCAGTGAGTAAACAACGGCGGGAATATTCAGAGACATGCGGTGCATTGATAAAGAGAGGCCTCCGGTTTGCATTATTGTACCCAGCATGCTTGAGAGTGGACTATCAGAATCAACAGTGCTTTTTTACTTCCTCCAAGGAGGCTCGGATCTTTGTGGAAGCTCTACCACCCATGGATTGATTGGGCTGGTGACTGAAGGGAGAGGAGGATATTATAGCAGGGTACAACTACTAGACATCTGTGGATAGGTCTCCTAGATAGCTAGAAGGAGATTCCAGGGTCCACAGGAGTAGATATGGGGAATTAGGAAACTTACTAGATGTGTAGACCAGCGATTTAGGAGTGATACACTAACACAGTTGAGCTGGTACCCATCAATGGGCAAAAGTATTGTTAAATATTCGGTACTGTTAATGGAAACGGTTTATTATTATTATTATTCACAGTTTGTAATTCCTAGCCTGAATATTGCCCACCCGGCTGAGATTGCAGTAGTTCACATTGCATTTGTAAAAAGAGTAACATAATCTATAAGATGGGGCATCACTATTGTTACTATGCTGTGCTTGGGATGCACTTGGAAAAAAATGATTTCGGGTGGGGGATGGGGTGGGGTGAAAGATGGAACTGTAACGTAATGTAAGGATATAAACTCACACTCACGACTGTATATTAGTCCCTGGACATGTGTAAGGGTCACCACATGTCCATGGACAATGTTTATTATATCTTATCAATAAAAAGATTCCAACAATAACACTGGAGGGAGAACATAAGATATGCCATACTGGGTCAGACCAAGGTCCATCAAGCCCAGTATTCTGTTTCCAACAGTGGCCAATCTAGGTCATACGTACCTAGCAGTTTCCCCAAGGGACACAGGTTCCACAATGCTTGTATTGGTACAAGCATTGATATCCTGGGTCCCTTCTTAATAATGGTTTATGGACCTTTCCTCCAGGAACTTGTCCAAACCTTTTTTAAACCCAGCTACACTAACAGCCTTTACTACATCCTCCGGTAACAAATTCCAGAGTTTGATTACACGTTGAGTGAAAAAATATTTTCTTTTATTAGTCTTAAATAGTTTACCCTGTAGCTTCATTGCATGTCCCCTAGTCTTTCTATATTCTGATAAGGTAAACAATTGATCTACGTTTACCCGTTCCACTCCGTTCATTAATTTATAGACTTCTATCATATCTCCCCTCAGCCGTCTCTTTTCCAGGTTAAAGAGCCCCAACCTTTTTAGCCTTTCTTCATAGGAGTATCCTTCCATCCCCTTTACCATTTTGGTGGCTCTTCTCTGAACCTTTTCTAAAATCGCTATATCCTTTTTAAGATACGGCGACCAGAATTGCACACAATATTCAAGGTGCGGTCTCACCATGGAACGATATAGAGGCATTATAATATCTTTTGTTTTATTTTCCATTCCTTTCCTTATCATACCTAGCATTCTATTTGCTCTCTTGGCTGCCGCTGCACACTGGGCCGAGGGTTTTAACATGGTATCCACAATGACGCCTAAATCTTTTTCCTGGGTGGTGGTTCCTAATGTGGAACCTTGCATCGTGTAACCATAGTTTGGGTTGTTCTTCCCTAGGTGCATAACCTTGCACTTCTCCACATTAAATTTCATCTGCCATTTTGATGCCCAGTCTTCCAATTTATCAAGATCCTCTTGCAATTTTCCCCAATCCTCCTGGGTTTTAACAACTTTAAATAGTTTTGTGTCATCAGCAAATTTGATAACCTCACTCGTTATTCCACTTTCCAGGTCATTTATGAATATGTCAAAAAGCAGCGGACCCAGCACAGATCCCTGGGGTACACCACTATTCACCTTTCTCCATTGGGAAAATTGGCCATTTAGCCCTACCCTCTGCTTTCTCCTGGGGGGAGATGAAACTGTAAAAAGAAAAAGGGGGAAAATGGGACTGTATATTACTAATATGTAATGTTTTGAATGTTGGTGGTTCAAATATGCATGTATTGTTGCGTGTTGCATGTACTTTCGTGTGTAAGATGGAAAAAGCATAATGTTTTGTCCCAATAAAGACATTTGAACATAAGAAAAAACATGGGGTGTGTTGGCAGGGCTATGGTGTGAGTGGTACATTTTTCCATGTTTGGTGGGAGTTTAAGGTGATTCAAAGCTTCTGGAGAGGGGTATGTACCAAAATCAAGGATATTGCGGCTAGGATCCTAGGGTTTATTGACGTTAACACTGGAACTGAGGGGTACATCAGGATCCCCAGGAAGGGAGAGGTTGATGGGGTTTTGATTACTAGCAGCCAGAATGGTTGTGGCAAGGGCATGGAAGAGAGGTGAAGGGCTGCTGAGATTACAAAGCTGGAGTGATGATGAGTTATGATAAGTTGATATGTATGTTGAGAGGGAAGATGGAGAGCTTTCAGGGCATGTGAGCACCATTTTGTCACTGATGCTACCCAGTGAAAAGGAGGTTGCTTAAACTCTCTTTTAAATTGGAGGACTGATCATACTCGAGGGTAGGAGGAGAATGGGGTAGGTTCTCCAACATGCAGACATGGGGGGGGGGGGGGGTTCAGAGGTGTGGGGAAGTAAGGAGGTATAGGTTGAGCAGGAGTTCCAGCCGATTAGGTTATTTTTGACTTTGTATTAATTTGGGATACCTTTAGGGGGATCATTTTTTTGTTGCTATTAGATAATGTGCGCTATAAATTCACATTAATAAATACAATGTTTGGAGGACTGGCCTTGAGCTCATAATGGATTGTGTGTTTTCCTATGAGAAAAAATGAAGTTGCAAAAAAAGAGGACGTGGAAATAGGAATTGAGCCGTTGAAGTCAGGAGGTACTCAATTGCTTGCATATTGTAAAATATGTACAAAGCTGTGCAGGACTGCAGCATGGATGTGAAGCAGTGACACCTATAGGAGCCATTTTAGAAATCTACAAGTTGGAAAACTAAGGGGCCCTTTTGCTAATGGGTGCTAAGGTGTTGCACCTAATGCAGCAAAAGTGCCAGAATGATGGCGTGTTAAGTGCAACACCACTGTGTTAACTGTCAGGGGTACGCAAAGCATTTCCCTGGCAGTTAGTGCAGAGCCCTGTCCCTTAGCGCAGGTGCACTTCACCCCACCCCACCACTTGAAGTGGCATTTAGATGATCCCACACTAATGCAGTTAACATGTAGCGTGATCCTGGCACTAACTGCACAGAGTACACCACACCCACTCTCTGCCCCACCCCACCCCACCCACTCGCAATCCTAACGTGAGTTAGCGTGGGAATTGTCCTATGCTAACTGTCATGACCCTGTGCTAGCCTACAACGGGATCCACAAGCACATTCAGTGCACACCAGAACACGCGTCGTCTGCCATCGCCCTTTAGTAAAAGGCCCCCTAAGGGTCTCCAGCTCAGTAGTTTCCAGAAGGAAATGGTGGTTTTACAACTTCCACGTACAAGTGCCGGCATTTATATGTGAATGCAGGCCACTGTAGAAATCTATATGTAGAAGCGTCATCCATGAAGTACTGAGGTCACAATTATATTTTGAAGGAGGAAATTAACAATAGGGAATCGTTTTCTTTTGTCCCCCCCAATCCCTTATGTAAATCTCTAGCCCAAATGAGCACTTTCTGAGAGGATGCAGAACATGCCATGAAAGCTTTTGGCCATGTAGATGGGTTCCCTTTGGCCTTCCCAGGCAGGACTGGCCCTAGAGTAAGTTCAAGACGTTGAAGCCCTAGGCAGACCTTAAGCTTTACACCTACCCTGGCTGTCAAAATGTATTGTTTAGATTTGAATGCCCTGCTCCTTGCCATCCCCAGAAGTTGCTACCAACCACCTAGTTTGCCTAATGGTTCGGCCAGCCACGACCCCTTGGAATTTTGACTCGGTGTCAATATTCCCATATAAATAGAGGCTTTCTAAACTCGCATTTACATAAGGATTCCAGTCGCCACCTGTAAATGCCACTATTTACATGTAGAAAAGTTGCAGAAGGATACTAAAGTAGCCTCCCTACTATGTTAATATGAATGTCCCTTTGTACAAAAATTGCTATACGGTGAAATTCAAATAGTCTGAGAGATACACTCTCAGAAACCCAGAAGATGAATTGAACCCATTGTCTATTAAATGAGCCAAGGTTGCCACCCTCATAGAACTTAGCTGTGGGTTAGATGGCGATCAAAGCCAATCTCTCAGAGCAAGCACAGAAAACACAGACGAAATGAAACCTAATGATCGCATGCCTGTGGGCTTTAGCATTTCAATGGTTTGGTTGAAATACTGTTTAAAAATGGTTCGTGCCTACAGTAAGTTTCTGTATCTAAAAAGTTTCCACTGTATTTGAAAAAGTGTCAACATTGGTTTTCACTTAGTAAACTCAGCAGTCATAAGGAAAAATAAATCATGATCTGTCATCAAGTTTGTTTTTACGGCTGAGGTAGGAAACAAGACTGTGTGAAAATTAACATGTCAGGGTTAGACAATCTTAAGTTTCACCATGCGAATGAAGTGAAAACTTTATTTGATAATTTAAGTGGCTAGTGGTCTACATTTCGCTTTTAATGTAATGTGTGGAACTATTCTTGTACTTTACTTTTGCTTTAGATGAGGCACAATGAAATAGTTGTATTAGATAGATGTGCAAAACTTTCTTATTTTCAATAGGCATTTCTTTGACATGTTAACACCCTTCAAAAATTACACATTATTTTCTGTAGGTACAATATGGAGAGAGGTTCTTTTGGAATATGATCCTGTCAGGCGCTCCTTCTCTGCTGCTATAGGGTCTGACTTTGCCAACATGGGGGAAACCAAAATTAAGTTGAAAACTGTGACCATTGGCCCCCATACAAGGCCCTATAAATCAGCACATTTGCTCTATGCTGCAATTAAGTGTGATGGAGAGTCAAGTAATTGATGTCTTTCAAATGCTTGTGATATCTTAAATTCAGACATTAGACCACCACTAACAATTTAAATAGTTTTGAGACTAACGCCTCATCTCAGTATGGATTAGGGGATAGGGAGTCTTTTCAAATGGATCTTCCTGGGAAAACAAGTAAGGGACTGGGACAAGATATTACCCTGCAGAAATCCCCCCCAGCTAATTCTGCTTTCTTTGGATGGCAGAGTTGTGCAAGGGAGTGGGGCTGTTCCTTCATCTGGGGAAATATCTTTATTAAATATTTGTGAAAGACTATCCCAAGCTGTTGCTGTGCTTCAGGATATGGGGTCTGTGATGACTGTTCTTTTGCAAGAGACTATGGCCAAAATGGAAGATCATGAGCAGAGGATGGATAGGATTGAATTGGGAATTGCTAAAAGGCCGATGCAAAAAGCTAGCATGGGCTTTATGAGCCCATAATGCCATGCTTAAGCACATTTTTATGATCCTTCTCATGCAGGAAATAGATGTAAACGTCAGCGGAAAATCTAGTGCCCAATTATTGCCATGCGTATTTAAATGAATACTAATTATTTAAATGTATTTTATTCTTCTGGGCTGGTATGCAAATCACGGCTATGCCTGATGCAGAGACAGGAGTAGAAGATTTTGCAACCAGCCTTAGTGCCAAAGCTTTTACTGCAGGGTCTGAGTAGAAGTAAACCTCTAACACTGCCCCCAACAGTATTTTGATGGCACTGGGTGCTTTCCCCGATGCCTAGATCATCTTCTCCCCAGATGATCAGGCATCGGGTAAAGCCCCCGATGCCATCAAAACACTCTTGGGGCTGTGCCGACAAAAAAGAATCCCTGGCGCCCCATCCCCCGACAGTAAGAGACAGAGAGATCGTCTCCTGCAGCTCTGGAAACTGGCAGTTCCTACTCTCTGTAGCCAGCAATAGACCCTTATGAGCATTTTTGTAGCAGAACCTTTGTTTGGCAGTACAGTAAAAAAAATGCAAATTAACCACCGGTGCTTGGAGAGCAAGCCAACTAGCGCATGCAGACTTCTTGTGCGCATGTGTTTGGCTTGCTCTCCCAGTTTCACGCTGTGGTGGCTCATTAGCATGCACAGGGTTACCGTGGTGGGCATTTGCATACCCTAACCTTCCTGCATCACATGTTAAAATATGTGCGTTGTCAGGAACGTTAGAAAATCGATCCAGTGCGGGTCTAGTGCCGGCTTTCTGCATTGGCCTGTAAGGTATTAAAGACAGTTTAAATATTCATCAGCAATTAAAAACTGTAGAAAATTGTCTGTCTGAAGACCAATAATCTTCACTTTTTGAATTTTCCTGTAATTAGGTAACTCCCTTGGTGAAAACAAAGTATTTCCAGGAAGTTTTAAATATTTGTAATTTTGGCCCCATTGGCATCTCCAAATTATATCATGTTCTTAAAATAAGCTGCAAAGGAATGAGATTGAGAGTGGCCTAGGTACAGTGGTTTCTGCTGAAAGTTTGGACTGAGCAGTTTTTTGAACCATCAGTTGATGATATAACCTAGGCTTGTCCAAGCTCATTCCTTGAAGGCTTCAAATAGGCCAGGTTTTCATGACATCCCTAGTAAATATGCATGAGATATATTTCTATTTGGTGGAGGCTGGATGCTTGTAAATTTATCTCATATATATGCATTAAGGATATCCTGAAAACTTGGCCTGTTTGCGGCTCTCAAGGACTGAACTTGGACAAGCCTGAAATATTCGTTGTGGCTACACTCATGAAGGCACATTTTCAACAAGCCGTTTAGGTGCAATCTGGGGTGTCCAACGTGAAATATCTGAAATTCCATGGGAAAGGCAGCAGCGAAGGTAAGCACGTATGTTTTCTAAAATTGGCCCATCTCTACCCTAAAAGATAAACATCTCTATTGTATAGAAAGACATGAGGACTTGCAGAATTATACCTTAGATGTGCAAGCTTTGAGGCAACTTTAGAAACGTGCATATATCTGTTGTGGACGGCGACATAGATGTGTCTGTGAAAGTTTTCCAGAAAGGGCACGTGAATCTCTAGCCACATGCATGTCTCAGCCTGCCATTTTGTAAGCTGTGATGTGCAACAGCATGGCAGCCAAGATCTGTTTACCTGCATGCTTTTTTGGCATGGTGAAAATTACTGGAGGAGTGAGAGGACCTTTTCTTTCCCATTCAGGCCTTTGGTTACAAAACAAGCACTTTTTATGCCTAGGAATGGGTATAAACTTGGACCTGTCCATCCCCATTCCATAAGTGAAGCAGTATTCTAAAATCAGATGCACAAGTGTATCTTTTTGGGAATACCATAGGCATGCCTCTGGCATAACCGCATGCAACATAGATGTGATTGTGCAAGACACCTTTAAATTTGGTTTGTTCTAAAATGCCACCAGGTGACAGTATATTCATGAAAGACCTTACAGACTTTCTAGAGAAAAAAAAGCAGGGTATTGATGTAGCAGCAGATAAGCATGCAATAAATAAAACCAGGAGTCGTTTCAAGGATCCAAGCCAGTTTAATGTGCACATGGCTCAAGCAATAAGCAATTTCAAAGTGGCTGAGCAATGGCTGTTAGTAAAACAACAACTTTTATAGCTTTCTTTCCCATTCTGGACATAGGCAAACTTTTCATTGGTCCCAGTAACCCCTCTCACCCATCTATTGGTCCCGGTACTGATATGGCTACCCAATCGGGACTCTGGTCTGGGCTCAGCACCTGGTTGCCCCCCTTTCAGTCCTCATTACAATAGACAGTTCTTAGACTTTCATTACTTCTCTCCTCCAAGGTCACTGGCTTGCTAAAACATGTGGGAAAGCAGGGCACTGTAACCTTGCTTTTTGCAGAGTTAATTAATTCCATAGAAGCTGTGCTCTCTTATCAGTACCAATTAGAGCTGTTTTCTGTCTTTTATAAGTTTCGTTTCTGCTTAGCTATGTTCAGTTAAACTGAGTTAAGTTTCAATTCTATGGTGTCATCATTCAGGGGGGTTTTCATTCCTCTGGGCCGAACTACAGGCTTCAGTTACAGGTCAAGCTGCTCAGGCCTGTCTGCTCACTTCAGACACCATGGATCACAGGCCTTCGCCTACCACATTCCCCCCTTTGATTAATCTCACCCGCATGTTAATAAGGTGTGAGAATCAAATCACATAATACTAGGTAAAGGTATCACTCTGTGGTATAGGGTAGTAAGTTCACATAGCTAGTATCTTTGTAGCTGCCTTATGCTCTACAGTGTTATTAATAACTGAAGTTATCATTCGCAAGCAAAGTGGCAAGAAACAAGGGAGCAACAAGCAGATAGTCAAAGTCCATAGTTTGGCAAGAGTGGGAAAAAGAACTAAAGGATTAGAAGGTTCAGTTGCATCTTTGTTGTGCTGTCGTAAAGCTTCTGATTTAGACAGACCAGCTGTCCATCCTTCGTAGTAGATTGTGGTCCAGTCCGAACAAAACACAAACTGTCAGCAATGGGGTGGGCCAATACCCACTCACTAGTAGTATTATATAAATCAGTCTGATTGTATAGGATAGAATAGTTCAGTTCGTGCGTCTCCCAGGGCCACTGATCTCCCATCTTAGTTCCTCCACAAAAGAAACAGTCAGAAGTGTGGAGACTAGATTCTATTGCTCCAGCAAGTTCAAGAAACAAGTTCTGGGAGGCATGAGGAGTTGCAACGGTGGCTTGCATAGCCTTGTAGAAAGTCAAGATCTAGAACAACTTTTGGATTGGAGAGTATACCAATGCAAGTATAGGAAGAATGATAAAACAAGGTCTGAGTGACCTTCGGTCCAGTTCATGTTGTACTTATACAGGCTGCCCAGGGAGATAAGGCAAAAGTCATTTCAAAGCACTCCAAGGCTGCTGCCAAAATAAAGCAATAATAAGGATTCATAATGAGCATAGTCTCTGGAAAATTGGTGGAACTGTCGACTTCCACAACAGATAACAGATGTAGGGTTGATTGTAGATCCGCAAGCTTCTGCCGTACGTAGACCTACCAGCTTTTTGGCAGGAGTAGGGCTGTAGATTCCAAAGTATCACTGTCCTCTGGGATGTCTCAATTTCTTAAAATATCATAGCATAGTCTCTTAGGCTATTATTGCTTCTTTAGAGCAGTTCACTCTTTAGAAGATCAACACAGTCTTTTCAGAGTATTTAAACACAGTCTCTTAGAAGATTCAATTTCTTAACACAACACAGTCTCTTTCTGATGATTGCAGTTTTCTCCAGATGCGAAGCTTACCTTCAGATAAACAAACAGTCTTGAAACAGTGCAGTTTCTGAGGGACCAATAAGTCTTAGGTCCGTGGCTGTTGTCGTAGGGTGAGGTGCAATGGAGTCTCAGGATGCTGTACAGTAGTCCAGTGATCAGGTTCAAGAGCAGCTGCTGGCTTCCCTTGATTATGATGGATCCAAGGTTCAAATTCTGCGACTTTTACTGCAGTTGGAGTTGACAGGATGACAACAACATAGGGTCCCTTCCAATGCAGGGCGAACAGTATCTTTCTCCACTCTTTGATCCACACTGAGACTCCAGGCTTGAAAGGATGCAGGGGTTCAGGCAAATTGATGAGTAATCGATTTTGTACCCAGGTATGAAGACTCTGCAAAACAGAACTTAAAACCAATAGTTCATGTCTAATAATTTCAGATCCTATCTGTCTCATATCTCCTTTTATTTCCTATACAATAGGCAGGGGTTGCCCATACAGAATCTCAAAAAGGGGAAACTCCTAAAGACTTAGCAGGGGCTAAGTATATCCTAGGAAGGGCTATAGGAAGAACCTGGGGCCACTTCAGGTAAACCTCTTGGCAAAGTTTGGACAACTGAGATTTCAGGGTTCTATTCATACATTCTATTTTTCCTAAATTCTGAGATCTATAGGCAGTATGTATCTGTTAATATCAATATCTTGGGGCTATACTTAATGGACTTGCTTCCTAAGGTTATCCACCCTCATTCTGTGTACTGGGCCCCATGTGCATGCAAGGTTGTAAAGGCATACTTGGAATCTGGGTACACATTTAGACAGGGCCCTTTTCCTATTGTTAGTGCTCTAGTGAGGACGATCAGTTCAGCTTTCTGTGGTGAAGTTTCTGGGGCCAGGGCTGAGGACTCAACTACCAAATCAGGGGTCACCACTGCATATCTAGCACAACAATGTCCATTGATGATGAAACTGCCTTCAGCCACAAAGAAAGTCTGTTCAGGGTTCTCCATAGGGACATCAGTCAAATCCAGGCGGCTTGAGAATACAGTGTCCATAATTTCTAAACAGTTATGATCAGGGGATCAAGACCAACTGATAACAACATAGCAGGATTGAAAGCTTGACTGACCCTTCAGTTGTATCTGGGGTTTTCACACAACATACTCTAATACTTCAACATTCATAGATTTGTTAGCTAGTAGTTTCCTTTGTATTTCATATTGGTTAGAACAGAGTGTGGTACAGTAACTTGAAGATTCTGTCTCAAAGGGATTTTTCTTTTAGTTTTTGCTTACTAGGAAGGCTGTAGCTGTAACAGCTTCTCAAATAAGGTCCAAGAGATTGAGTCAACACTCCTAGAACATTTCCTTGTGACTCATGAACATAGAGACTGAAAGGTTTTCTGGACATCTGGTAGACCCAGAATTGGTAACAACATCAGAGTGTTTTTTTTTTTTTTTAAGATCAAAAGGCTGCATCCTGTTCAAGTCCCCATTCCAATGCAGACTTTTCCATTCCTTTGATAGCTTGATACAACGGTTTTGCTAGCAGCGCAAAATTGGGGATCCATATACAACATACTCTGTGGCACCCAAGAAGGCTCTCACTTGCCTCCTGGTGGTTGGAGTAGGAATACTGCATACAGCTGCTTTGCGTTCTGGTAAGGGTCCCAGGCGTCGAATTCCGCTGGACAACTGGAATCCTAGGTATTTAACTTGTTTGGCATAATTGCACCTTAGCTCTTGAGACTTTGTATCCAGCCTCATTAAGAGGGTGCAAAAATTCACTGGTGGCTTGTAGACATTCACTTTCTGAGTTGGTGGTTATGAGCAAGTTGTCCACATATTGAAGTAGAATTTTTACTTTTTTTTTTCTCTGGAGTTTCTGGATAACTTGTCAAATCTTTTGCTGAGTGAGGCGAGTTCTTGAATCCTTGAGGTAATCTTGTCCAGATGAGTTGGCCCCGCCTCCTTGTAGTGGGGTCTTGGGCTAAGCGTATGCAGAAAAAAGCATCTTTTTAAGTCCAGAATGATGAAATGTATAGCTTCAGCAGAGATCAGTTCCAAGAGAATATAAGGATTTTGGTACCACTGGTTGTATAGTTTCAGCTGCATCATTCATTCTTCTTAGATCCTGCACTGGGCGGTAATCACCTGTCCCAGGCTTCTTGACTGGCTTGAGGGTGACAATGGCAGGGGCTATGTTCTTCGCTAGGCCAGGTGGATTATCTTCTGCCCATAATCCAGGTGGGGCTATACACTATAGAACTGCTACTCTTCTTCTCGGGGAACAGTCAGCACCATCAATCCAGCAGGCTCTGGGTTCACAGTCATTTGCATTTCTCTCTCTTCAGCAAAGGATATCTGTGTCTGAAGCTTTGCAAGCAGATCTCGGCTCCAAAAATGGAATAGGGCATTCAGGCATATACAGGAACTGGTGCATTATTTTCTGTCCCCCTAGTTCACACATGCGGTTCTGCAGGAAAGGCTTTGCGGACTTAGCCCCAGTAGCTCTGATAATGGTGATGCATCTGGCCTAGTCTTTATCCATGCTGTAGCCCTCTTTAGCTGCCACTTACTCTATAGCTACTTCCTTCTCCTACTAGAACATTGTGCTTGGTTTATTGTTTTATGACTCTGCAATCAAGTACTCCCTCCTCCCCTCCTGGGGTGGAGTCAAGATACGGGCATTCACTTCTCTAATGTCCTTCTTTTTCTATAATGGGTGCACTGATTTGCACCCAGTGGAGGCCTGCTACTTCTGCGGCCTCTTACACGTTCTCTGGTCCTTTGATTAGGAAAACCTCCTCCACATCAATCGACTAAAATATCAGCAAAAAGATCTGTTCTCTTTTTCCATCTTACAATTTTTACCTTCTCTGTCCTTCTTCAACAATCCACACACCCTCTGATCAACTTTCATTTAAATATTATGCCCGCAAATTCATCCAGTTCTCTATAATTTCTGTCCATTAGTTCAATCAAGTCCTAAAACTTCTCAGTGTATAATGCAGTTTTTTCAGTTCTAAACAAGTCTGGTCAGCTGACTTTCACTTCTGGTCCAGAGGGGGTGCACATCCACCTGCTGCGGAGGTGGCTAGCAAACTAGGGAATCTGCAGGGTGGATCCCCCCCCCTCTCCTGGGTTCTGTTTCTCCTAGCAACGCTCTATCCAGGAGGTTGATTTTTTTTTTTTTTTAAATGATCTACTTCTCTGCTGTGGGCACATTAGTTCACGCCTACCGGGGGGTGACATCATCGGTGGACTGGGCTCCATCCCCCCCCTTAAGCACTCTGAACAGAGCTACTTACAGAGAGAGAGAGAGAGACGAGACAGGATATCTAGAGATTCTGGGGCAAAATATGGTGAACTTAAGGAAATATAACTAGCAGAATTTCACATAGCATTCCTGATTGGGACAGAGACATTTCATAGTCTTCAGTAAATCCCTTACTGAAATTCTTGATCATACTTGAAAAGACACTTATTAAAAAACCTTATTACCGTAAACATAAGCTTAAATTGAGCACAGACATACAATTTAGATACAGTTCTTAAAATATCTTATAGAGAGAACTATAGCTATCTGTTACGTATGACTAGAATAAAAATACTTAGCAACTAGCTGCCAATCAGCATGTCTCTGCAAAAGAAATTATTATTTTTTAGTTCAGAAAGCAAATATTCAAAAGACATTCCGGATACTTCTCCATAGCTGTGGTGGATATCTAAAATGCATATACACCCTCTTTTTGTTTTGTTTTGTTTTTTAACACTAAATGTCTTCTATCAGGTGCTTGCCACAGTATATCAGGCAATAACGTCTTGGAATTTTAAAACAAATGAATTTATCTTGAATTGTAAAGGTCATCATTAGTCACTAGTACAGTTTTCAAAGATAAAATCCTAACACAATTTTCTTATTTACTCAGAATTTAAACCATTCATTCTCAGGTTGCAATCTGCCGTTAGTTTTTGAAACAACAGATATACTTCCTTTCTTTTAAATAAACAAGAGAGACTGCTCAATCGGGAACGGCTGTCTCATTCCCTAGTAAGCTGTGTGAGCCACACCCCTCCGCTCACTGGAAACGAAATCACAGTTTCACAGAGACATGCTAGCAAGAATCATTTAAAAACAGTTTACGGAGCTCCAATGAGGTTAATTCGACCTTCAAAACTAAAATCCTGACTAAATATTCCTATCGAATGGTATATAATACCTAACCATAGCAGAAGAAACATTACTATTAAAAACATATTGAATAAAACAGGTACAATTTGCCTGAAATAAGCACAAACTAACAGCATTGAGATTTAAACCTGCACAGGATTAGAAAGACACTGTACATTCTTTCCTCCAGACACGCCCCCTGTCAATTTTTCACACTGTGCAGTAAGAAAGCGAACTGGGTCAGACCAGCTTCTTGATTTCTAAAAATGACTGTAGGTGTTTTGCGTCTTCTTTCTGCTTTATTAATACAATTTCTTAATCAGTGAACTGTCACAAATTACTCAACAGAATAATCTCACATTTATAACAGAAGGGGAACTCGCAGTTTCAACAGATAACAAAAATCAAATACACAGTTAGGACGGACAATACACCAAACGCTTCCTCCGTTTCGCGACCTAGACGCAGTCACCCGGCTAGGAACTGCGCTAGTCCAGAGTCCACTCTTGCTTGGTCCGTGCTGCCAGACCTCTCATTCACACTTCATTCACACAATCATGCTAGCAACGTATCTCAGAATGCATTCCTTTCTATCTATTCTGACTAGTCTTATCCAATTTCCCAATTACAAAGAGATGGGGGTTTCACCCTGCGAATACCCATGCGGGGTTACTCGGCCCTTCTCGGAGAGGTGATCATGCTCTCTTACCAATTTCCAATTTTCTCGAGATTACAAATTCCAAGTTCCTGTCTGTTCTGACTAGGCTAAATCATGATTTGTTTTTTTTTAACAGCTGTACCTCGCGAATACTCATGCAAGGATTTTCAAACAAAGACTTAAGTCTTACCAAACAAGAAGGACGATGGCTTCGCCTTGCGCATACTCATGCAAGGGTAATAGGACCGTCCTTGAGAGGGGATCAGTGCTCTTATTACCAAATTCCAAATTCCAAGTTCCAAGTTCTCGAGATTACAAGTTACAAGTTTCAAATTCTTACCAAAGTTTCACAAGTTTCAAACTGCAGTTCTAACTCATCTGTCTAGACAGGTTTTCAAAACTATACTTACCAGATCTGGTTCCCAAGCTTCTGAGTTGGATCCTGGACTCCCCCGGGTCGGAAGTGTTGGCCAGCTGGACTCAGTGCCTGCCGAGGCCAGGCAGAACCCCCTCCGATTCAAGAGGATCGGTGGGCTCAGGGAAATTCCCCTGCGTCGGATTGGCATGGTTCCAACTGGACCAAACCTCAAGGCGAATTACGTGGATTTATTCACTTGAACACCATCCACCACTCGCACTTCCAGGCCAAACGCACCAAGAAATGTAGCAGCAGATAAGCATGCAATAAATAAAACCAGGAGTCGTTTCAAGGATCCAAGCCAGTTTAATGTGCACATGGCTCAAGCAATAAGCAATTTCAAAGTGGCTGAGCAATGGCTGTTAGTTAAACAACAACTTTTATAGCTTTCTTTCCCATTCTGGACATAGGCAAACTTTTCATTGGTCCCAGTAACCCCTCTCACCCATCTATTGGTCCCGGTACTGATATGGCTACCCAATCGGGACTCTGGTCTGGGCTCAGCACCTGGTTGCCCCCCTTTCAGTCCTCATTACAATAGACAGTTCTTAGACTTTCATTACTTCTCTCCTCCAAGGTCACTGGCTTGCTAAAACATGTGGGAAAGCAGGGCACTGTAACCTTGCTTTTTGCAGAGTTAATTAATTCCATAGAAGCTGTGCTCTCTTATCAGTACCAATTAGAGCTGTTTTCTGTCTTTTATAAGTTTCATTTCTGCTTAGCTATGTTCAGTTAAACTGAGTTAAGTTTCAATTCTATGGTGTCATCATTCAGGGGGGTTTTCATTCCTCTGGGCCTAACTGCAGGCTTCAGTTACAGGTCAAGCTGCTCAGGCCTGTCTGCTCACTTCAGACACCATGGATCACAGGCCTTCGCCTACCACATTGAAAGATAGTAAAGAAATGTTAAGCCCTACAGAAGCCATCCCTTTAGACACTGCATCCCTTATACTAGCTTTGGGAAACGTACTGGAGAGTAATAGAAAAAAAAGATATATAAGCATTTATGAACTTTTTAGGAAGAATATCAGTATCTGGTGGTTAAAATGACTCTGAGAACTGGATGAAGAAAGCAACACAGATGATCCAGGAGTAGGAGTGGAGAGAGAGAGGCTATGGTTTGCTTTCTAAGCCCAAGATGGAGTTTTTTGGACTAGAGGGAGAATTGCAACAGATTGCTTATAAGGACTAGGTCTCTGGAGATGTCCAATAGGGTCAAAGGTTATACTATGGGCTGAGGCATGAAACCAGGCAGGTCTCAAGGAGACTGGAAGGAATGGGTCACATCACATGCAGCATTTAGCCTATAAGAACAAAGGGTGCATGAACCTATCAGGAAGCTGCTTACATTATATTTTGTATATTGTAGTGGTGTCAGAAGTGTGCTTTCAAATGTACCTTGAAATACTAGGCCTGTGGCCTAGCAGCAATGTCTTTGTCTCTTTTGTTTCACTGTAGCCTGCTTAGTAGTAGAACCATGCAGTAAGAAATGCATAGTTTAGCAGCTTCTCACCTTACATAACACCCCAGCTGACCTCCATTGGTGAGCGATCAAGGGGAACTTAATATGTGTCTACCATGAAGTAGCTAGAATGTGATAACAAATTATTAGTTTGCATATAGCTAAAAGTTTATAAATGAAACTGAAACTTTGTCCGAGAGGGCTCAGTCTTTTTGGAAGCTATTCCACTGAGTTCTCGCATGCTATTGAAACTGTTTGATTTCACAAAGGCTTCAGGTGTCTTTTCTTGGTCTGGTAATCTACTTCATTTCTTGGTTCCCGAGAGCTCTCGAGGCGCCACTGGACTGTTTCCGGACGGGAATTTACGGCAGTCCTGGAGCCCGTCGGACTGATCGGACTCACTCACGAACCTAGAAGGGGTCCGGAAAACAAACCTGTCCTTTTCACCGGATCTGGTAAGTCAGATTTTGGTAATTCTCTGTATCTGGTATTGTTATCTGGTAATTCTCTGTATCTGGTATTGTTATCTGTAATTGAAAGGAGCGTGATCAACTCCTGGGACTGGTCCTAGTACGTCAGATGCTGACTGAACCCACTAGTTTCCCTTCTGGTATACTGTAAGATTATTCTGTTGGGTTTTTTGTATGAAAAAATGGACCAAAAAAAAGACTTCGGAGTCACAGTACAGCTCAGAGAGAGAGAGAGAGAGCAGTTATTTACAGCACAGCTAAGAGAGATAAAGAGCAGTTATTTCTAGCAAGGAGAGAGAAACGGAAAAAAAAATGGGGGTGGGTTATAAGGCGTGTATCCTTTTCACACAGACAGAACAAGAAAGTTTCAAGGGGCGTATCCTTTCTACACAGAAAGAGAAAGTTTTAACCCAGCTCTGCCTGGATTTCTACTTCAGCTGTTTCTGTTATAATTACTCGGCTGATTTCTGTGAGATTCGGGAGGGAGAAACCTGAATGAGTGAGAGAGAGACGGTGTTTGTTTTACAGTTGCTGGAGTGTGAGAGAGACAGTGTTTGTATTGCAGCTGCTGGAGAGTTAGAGAGAGAGAGACAAAGGTTTTGAACAGCATTTTTGAACAGCAAGGGAGGGGGTGTATTTATACTGAGTCGTCTGCAGTATCTCCTTAAGAACTTTAAGAAGGGTTTCTCTGGTGATTGTGTAATTGTAATGACCCCTGGGTTGATTGGAAGTTTTATGTGAACGGGAATGGACCCCCCCCCCCCTTCCTGTCTTTAACTTGGCTTCCCCGAGGGATCTCTAGATATAGACCTGATACAAGATGTGCACAGTCACCCTGCAAAGTCATATGACCCCAGTCCCTGTTAAAGAAATATTGTCAGAAAGAGTGGCAGAGTTTTAAATCTTTGATTATAATCTAGTTAGCAGAGTGCACTCAGAGGAACTCCTGTCCCGTAGTTCACAGAAAAATGCAGCCTAAAGTAAAAACTCAAACAACCAGTTTTAGTACGGGAGTCAGAGACAGAAGAATTCACTAAGCTCGATCACCAGGCTCAGCAGGTTCAGCAGAGCCAGCTAGGATTTCTCCCCTGCTCCTCTCGACTTTCTCTGATAGTCAAAAGAGCAGTGAGGCAAGAATGCCATTTTCAGATACAGACCTGCCTAGCACTTCAGAAAGTTCCCTGAGTCCCAAATCTGAAGGAGGTCAGTCCCAGTTTAGTACCTCTCCTCCTTGTACTATCCTGAGTCTATATCATCGAGCTCTCCTTGAAGGCCTTAAAAAGGGGGGGCCAGAAAGCGATGAATGTGGAAAATATCTGAGGTCCTGCAAACCCTGACGAGAGTCCTGGCCAGTTTTATGAAAGATTCTGTGAATCTTTCCGTGTTTATACTCCGTTTGACCCTGAAGCACCTGAAAACCAGCGGATGGTGAATACAGCATTCGTAGGGCAGTTACAGGGGGAACATTCAAAGAAAAAACATTAGATTGAGGGATTTGCTGGAATGAATATAACCCAGCTGATGTAAGTTGCTATGAAAGTATTTGTGAACAGAGATCAGGAGATGAAGCATGAGTGTGAATGAAAGATGAGAAAAGAAAACTGATACGTTAGCAGCAGCGCTAGTCGAGAAAGGACAAGGAAAGTTAATGTGGGAACCAAGAAGCCGAGGTCGGGGTAGAGGAACCCGGCGAGGATCATTGGAGCAAGGACTATTGGAACGAGATCAATGTGCCTATTGCAGAGAAATGGGCCACTGAAAAAGGAAAAAACGAATGTCCCAATTGTGTCAGGCAATATTCCCTGCCCTGAAGAGCTGTTGAGGGCATTCATAAACATCTCCAGCGATTACTCAAGTTTGTACTCCTGAAACCATGCCAGTCACCTTGGAATACCCCTTTGCTGCCAGTTCAGAAACCAGGTACTACTGAAAAAAAAAAAAAAAGAAACCAGGTACTACTGATTACCGACCTGTACAAGACCTGTGGAAGGTCAATGAAGCTGTTGTTACCATTCATCCTGTTGAGTCAAACCCTTACAATTTACTGAGTTTGGTTCCTGCACAAGCTACCTGTTTTACTGTTTTGGACTTAAAGGATGGCTTTCTGTTTGAGATTGGCCACTCCTTGCCAGCCACTGTTTGCGTTTGATTGGCAGTAAGCGATTCAAGGATTCAAGAACTCCTCCACGCTGTTTGGGGATACACTTAGTCAAGATTTGCATCAGATCCACTTATGTCCCCTTTAACATGTATTGCTACAATACATGGACGATCTACTCATCGCTGCTGTTTCCCCAGAAGAATGTATTGCTGCCACTTCAGAACTTCTGTACTTACTTTGGATGTCTGGCTATCGGGTGTCTCAAAGTAAAGCCCAGTTGTGCCAGACTGAAGTCAAGTACTGCCCGACATGGAAAAACCATTCTATCTGTACGTCCATGAAGAAAAGGGGTGGCCTTCTTGTCTCCACGCAGTAGCAGCAACAGCTCTCCTGGCAACAGAGGCTGATAAATTGTCCCTTGGGCAAGAACTGTATGTTAAAAGTGCTGCATGCAGTATTGACGCTGATGGAATACAAAGACAATTATTGGTTTACCAATGAGAGGATGACAAAGTACCAAAGCATGCTGTGTGCGAATCCTCGGGTCCACATGGAGATAGTGAAAAACACTCAATTCTGCCACTCTACTCCCTGTAGCACCTGGGCTACTCGAACATGATTGTATTCAGATTATGGATGATGTGTATTCCGGCCGCCCAGATCTGAAAAATGTACCACTGGCCTTTCCTGATGTTCAGTATTTTACCGGTGGCAGCAGTTTTGTGGAAGATGGACAGCGGAAGGCCGTATATGCTGTGGTCACTCCTGAGGTTGTTGTGCAGGCTGAGCCCTTACCCCTGGGGACTTCTGCCCAGAAAGCTGAACTCATTGCCCTTACTCGAGCCCTCCAGTTAGCTGCAGGTCTGAAAGTAAACATCTACACTGACTCTAAGTATGCTTTTGTTACCCTACACGCCCATGGGGCTCTGTATAAAAAACGAGGTTTGGTTACTTCAGGGGTGAAAGCTATTAAGTATGCCCCAGACATCATGGCTCTAGTAGATGCTGTCTGGGAACCCAGGAAGGTGGCAGTCATGCACTGCCGGGGTCATCAGTCTGGGGATAGCCTGACTGCCTTAGGAAATCGAAAGGCAGACAAAGTAGCAAAGGAAACAGCCCTCCGCCTGATAAGGCCCAATCCGGCATTGGCTTTAACAGCCACACTATTCCCAGTGCCAGTGAATGATTGGGATCCCCACTACCAATCAGACAAGCTAGACTATTTCTGTACCCAGGAGGGAGGGACACTGATTGAACAGGGATGGATTCAGCTGCCACCCCTCCAGAAAACTGAACCTAGCCGTATTGTTATCCCTGACACCTTAGCCCCGCATTTTGTCTGGGCGTTCCACCAGGTTACTCACATGGGAAAAAGCGCAATGCAGCAGGCCCTTCATCCCTGGTTTTATATTTCAATGTTAGGACCCCTAGCCGCATCAGTTTCATGCCAATGCCTGACCTGTGCCTGAAATAATCCCCAGAGCTAATAGGTCAATTACTGATCTTCTAATAATTCCTTATAGGTTGTTTTATCTTGTAATTGACGCAGTGCTTCTTCCAAATACCTTCCACGATCCATAACCACTACAGCTCCCCCTTTGTCCGCTCTCTTTATTACTATATCAGTTCTATTTTTAAGTTCTCGCAAAGTCTGATTCTCAAGATTAGTCAGGGCCATTCTGCTCAATCTGGTTATGCTTTCCAAATTCGTGAGGTCTTGTAAGACCAAAGCCTTAAAGGTAACTATTGCTGGATGCATAGGTATAGGTGGTACCCAGGTGGAGTGCAAGGGAAACAACCTGCTCTTCTATTTCTGAGTTTGAAGAGAAATAATGCCTCAGTTGTAATTTCCGCATCAATCTCTCAAAATCTACGTGGAATTGAAGAGTCAAAACGAATGTGGGGAACAAAAGATAATCCTTTATTAAGAATCTGAAGTGCTGCATGTGACAATTCTTTTCCTGAAATGTTCTCCACTAAAAATTCTTGAAATAATCGTGGTTCATTCATTTTTTCTTTTGACCAGATCGTGGACGTGATGTCATCCGTTCTGCATCGTTTTCTTCTTCTTTGCGTTGCCTTTGCCGTTGTCTAAAAAATCCTCCTTAGAAGAGACACTTGAATCGGTGTTCGATAAGTCTTCAAGAGAATCATCAAAACGTACTTGTTTCTTATTCTTCTTCATCTTAAGTTTTGTATCCATCCAGGGATAGATATATCTGGAGGTATAATTGGTACCATCTCGTTTCAATTTCTTCAGTTTTTTTGTTATTGTTTCCTATTGTACCTGTTTAATCTGATGTTGAATCTCCTCCAATTTCACATTATATGTCTCTTCCCCTTCTTTAGATTTTAAATCATCCTGGATACTCTGTATCTCTTGAACCAGATTCTCCACCACTGGTTTTAATGCGTCCACCATCAAGACCATGAGGTCTAAGGAACACTTATTTAAGATCATGTTCCACTTTTCCACAAACTCGGTTGTCATTGCCGGCATTCGGGGTTCTTTATAAACGCGCAATCCCCTCGAGATCTGCTGCCGGTTGATATATTCCAACAACGATGATCTGTGTAACTCTGTTCATACCTTCTTTTTCTGTAAGGTTGCTAGCATCTCCCAAGATGTAGTTAACTGGGTATCTGATTGTTCGTTTATTAGAGAAAAAGTTGTCTTCTCTTTAGTCAATCCTGATACATAATCAGATGAAAAACTGAGGATGTTTTTCCATCCCATATGACCTTCCATTTTGTGAAACCACAGAGCTAATAGGTCAATTACTGAACGTGTTTCAAAGTAGCAAAATTCCAGATGCGTTCAATTATACCACTGTGAGAAAAGTAGAGTTTCAGTCAGAAAAACAACTGCACTCCCTATTTCATTTAGAAAGCGAAACAAGGTCTCAGACTTATGTGGCACTCAATCTGGACTTTCGTCTGCTCATGTAGTGCCTTATTGCATCAATGACCTTCAAAATATACAAACTTTCGCTACTGTTCGAAAATGTATTCAATATACAAGGACTTAGCTGTGCTGCCCCACCAAACTTTCACCAATATTCAAGGCGGATCCCTAGCTGTGCTGCCCCACCGAACTTTCACCAACATTCAAGGCGGATCCCGACGCACTATTCGGGTGCCATAAGGCGTTTCAAAAACAAAGTTTCGTCAGGAGATCCGTTACAGCCACCGTTCCCGTGTTCTGAAATGTAAAACAAAAAACACAAAATAGTCCACGTGCCTCTCCCTACTACATAAATCATTCTTTAAAACCATTAAAACTTTCATACTCACTATAAATGATGCTGCCCACGTCTTCATTCATTCACTCACATTTAAAACCCTTACCCATTAAAACACTATCACAGAGATTGATAATAGATGACCATAGGGGATACTTCAGTATAAGTTCATTGTAGGGGTAGGTTCATCGTAAAGGTAGGTCCCCAGTTGAACGTTTAGGTTTATTAGTTTCCTGTAAGATATCTGCTGGATGGATTAGAGTTAATATGGGTGGATAGTGGTGGGGCACCAAAGTATGGCAGAGGGACAGGTGCATGTGATAGTGTTTTAATGGGTAAGAATTTTAAATGTGAGTGGAGAGTTCCATCCCGCATGCGCGGCGTCTTCGGTATGGATACACGGAAGTTGATTGCAGTGATTGCAATGTATGAATGAAGACGTGGGCAGCATCGTTTATAGTGAGTATGAAAGTTTTAATGGTTTTAAAGAATGATTTATGTAGTAGGGAGAGGCACGTGGACTATTTTGTGCTTTTTGTTTTACATTTCAGAACACAGGAACGGTGGCTGTAACGGATCTCCTGATGAAACTTTGTTTTTGAAACGCCTTATGGCACCCGAATAGTGCGTCGGGATCCGCCTTGAATGTTGGTGAAAGTTCGGTGGGGCAGCACAGCTAAGTCCTTGTATATTGAATACATTTTCGAACAGTAGTGAAAGTTTGTATATTTTGAAGGTCATTGATGCAATAAGGCACTACATGAGCAGACGAAAGTCCAGATTGAGTGCCACATAAGTCTGAGACCTTGTTTCGCTTACTAAATGAAATAGGGAGTGCAGTTGTTTTTCTGACTGAAACTCTACTTTTCTCACTGTGTTATAATTGAACGCATCTGAAATAATCCCCGACAAGGGAAATTACCACCCCCTGGTCTCCTAGCTGTAGGGACTGCTCCCATGGAAAATTTTCAGGTAGATTTTACTGAGATGCCCAAGGCTGGGGGTCATAAGTACCTTCTGGTGTTAGTCTATACCTATTCAAGATGGGTTGAAGCTTTTCCCACCAGAACCGAGAAAGTTTGTGAGGTTGCCTGAGCCCTCATCAGAGAAGTCATACCCCGATTTGGACTCCCGTCAGTAATAGGATCAGACAATGGTCCAGTTTTTGTCTCCCAGGTTGCCAGACACCTAGCCCAAGCTCTACAGATAGATTGGAAATTGCACACTGCCCTCAGAGTTCAAAATTTCCAAACTCTGTCAGGAGACCCGTCTCCTCTGGCCATCTGTTCTTCCCATGGCCCTGTTGTACATACGGTCCTCTCCTCACCAGGATTTGAATCTGTCCCCCTTCGAAAAATCCTGTATGGACAACCCCCTTCCTTGATTAAGGGGGTGCTAGTAGACATGGGTCAGATTGGATCTCTGCTGACCCGCCAAGATCTGGTAGCATTGGGTTCCGTATTGCAGAATGTTCACTCCTGGGTTCAAAAACGACTACCAGTAACCCTTGTTGAACCCATTCACCCTCACAAAGCAGGTTCCGCTCTCTGGATTAAGGAGTGGAACCATGATCCTTTCACACCCCGCTGGTGGGGGCCATTTACGGTCATACTGTCCACCCCCACAGCTGTGGAGGTTGCCGAACTTGTGCCATAGATTCGCCATACTTGAGTCAAGCCAGCAACCCATCTGACTGACAGCATCTGGACTGTCAGAACGGATCCTGACAACCAACTGAAGCTCATCCTGTCCAGAACGACTCAGCCTGCACGTCAATAAGCGCAATGCCCTACCCCCATCACCACCAGAAGCTGACGGATCTACGTACTGCTGAAGACTGAGGATCAACAACTGGGAACAAGGAACCCAAGGACCTGTTGTTTATAGACTGTATTTATACCAACTGCAGTATTATGTATACTGAGTTTACGGTAGTTGTATTTCTGATGGTAACCATGAGTTCCGTTGTAACTGATCCACTCCCCTGCACCCCCTCTTTGAAAGTAACTAAGACTGACCACAAAATCACTCAGACCCTGGTATATCATACTTATTATTCCTGTTCCTCTCACTTGGTTTGCAGCTTGTCATGCTGTGAGGGCTTGCGTGCATCAGTGATGCTGAGAGCTAAACTATTGGTAGTTTAACTACTGGCAGGGTCTCCCAAGATGGACAGGTCTCAGCTGAGGTGCCAGACCAAGACAAACCAACCATCTGGGCAGCAGCAGAATGGGATAGTGTTGACGGCGGAGGATCACATTTTTGTGACAACGGCAACAACACCAAACTTAAACTGCACGGAAGAAAGGCCCGGCAATCTACTTCTGTATCTTGCCATGAAAACCCAATGGACAGTTACAACAAAACAAATTGTGCTATGGTGCTGGAAGATGAGACCCCCAGGTCGGAAGGCACTCAACTAGCTACTGGGGAAGAGCAGAAGACTTTTCAGAGTAAAGCCAGCATTTATGATGTGGTTGGATCAAAGCCCTCGGGAAGTCTGACTGCTGATGTAGCTGCGCATGAAATGAGAGTCAGAAGCTGTAAAGATGTCTTACACATTGGAACATGGAACGTACGAAGCATGAACCAAGGGAAGTTGGAGGTGGTCAAGAATGAAATGGAACGTGTACAACTTGATCTGTTGGGTGTCAGCGAACTGAAATGGACTGGCATCGGGCACTTTGCATCAGATGATCACATGGTCTACTATGCTGGAAATGAAAGACAAAGAAGAAATGGTGTTGCATTTATAATAAAGAAGAAACTTGCAAGAACTGTAATGAAATACAATGCAGTCAGCGAACGCTTAATCTCTATTCGTCAATGAGGATTGCCTATCAACACAACTATAATTCAAGTGTATGCCCCAACAGCAGCTGCAGAAGAGAATGAAATTGAGGAGTTCTATGAACAAATACAAGCTGAAATTGACAGAACATGCAAACAGGATATCCTGATAGTCATGGGTGACTGGAACGCAAAAGTTGGCAACAAAGAAGAAGGCAAAGTAGTTGGAAAATATGGACTTGGCAACAGAAATGAAGCTGGAGAAAGACTGATAGAATTCTGCAAGACCAATCTATTCATCTCAAACACCTTCTTCCAGCAACACAAGTGGCGACTGTACACATGGACTTCACCCAATGGATTGTATAAAAATCAAATTGACTACATCTGTGGAAGTCAACGATGGAAAAGTTCTATAACATCAACAAAGACAAAACCTGGAGCTGACTATGGTACAGATCATCAACTAATAGTATGCAAACTCAAGCTAAAGTTGAAAAAGAGCAAACCACTCATGAATGCAGCAAAATATGACCTTGAGAATATACCACTGGAATTTAAAGACTGCCTGCAAAATCGATTTTCTGCTTTAGATACAAATGACAGAGCTCCGGAAGAGTTATGGAATGACATCAAGAAGGTTGTGTTGAAAGAAAGCGAGAAGTCTCTACAAAAGTTGAAAAAGCAAAAACGGCCAAAATGGATGACGGAAGAAACTCTGAAAATTGCCCAGAAACGCAGAGAAGCTAAAGCCAGAGGAGAAAGAAAGACAATCGCAGAACTAAACTGAGATTTCCAACGTGCAGCAAGACAGGACAAGGAAAAGTACTACAATGACACTTGCAAGGAAATAGAAGCAGAAACTATTAGAGGAAGAACAAGATCAGCTTTCCTAAAGCTACGAGAGTTAAAGAAAAAGTTCCAGCCTCGAATTGGAATGTTACAAGATGCTCAAGGTTCTATGTTGAATGATGCTGAGAAGATCAAGAAAAGGTGGAAGGAATATTCAGAGTTTTTATATGATAAACCATGTTTCAACCTGTACCTTATGATCGGGAACCATTGGTGATGAAAGAAGAAGTTGAAACAGCATTGAAAGCCTTATCAAAGAACAAAGCACCAGGCATTGATAGCATTCCTATAGAAGAATTACAGCAATCTGATGCAGCTGTTACCATACTTACAAGGCTCTGCCAAGAAATATGGAAGACAACATCATGGCCAACTGACTGGAAAAGATCTGTGTTTATACCAATACTAAAGAAAGGTGATCCAACTGACTGTGGAAGTTATCGAACAATCGCTCTGATCCCACATGCCAGCAAGATTCTACTGAAGATTATTCAAAAGAGACTACAACCATACCTGGAACAAGAACTACCTGAAGTGCAAGCAGGGTTCAGGAAAGGGCGAGGAACGAGAGACATCATTGCGGATGTGAGATGAGATGGATCCTTGAAAAGACTAAAGAATACCAAAAGGATATCTATTTGTGCTTTATCGACCATAGCAAGGCTTTTGACTGTGTAAACCCATGAGAAACTCTGGGCCACATTAAGAAGCATGGGTATACCAGAACACCTGATCGTTCTCTTGCGCAATCTGTACATTGATCAAGAAGCAACAGTTCGAACAGAACAAGGAGAAAAAGAATGGTTTAAAATAAGCAAAGGTGTAAGACAAGGCTGCATACTTTCCCCCTACCTGTTTAATTTATATGCAGAACAAATCATCAGAGAAGCAGGATTGTATGAAGACAACAGAGGTGTGAAGATTTGTGGAAGACTCATCAACATCTTTCGCTATGCTGATGATACTACATTAGTGGCTGAAAGTGAAGATGATCTGAAACATTTGCTTCTCACAATCAAAGAACATAGTCTCAAAATGGGCCTGCACCTTAACGTAAAGAAGACAAAGCTCATGACAACTGGCATAATCAACAGGTTCATCATTGAAGGAGAAGAAATTGAAATTGTGAACAACTTTAACCTACTTGGATCAACTATCAATAAAGAAGCAACAAGCAGTCAAGAAATCAAACGACGCATTGCTCTTAGCAGAATGGCTATGAAAGACCTAGATAAGATTCTCAAGAGCAGAGATGTCTCTCTCCATACAAAGATTCGACTTGTTCAAGCCGTGGTATTTTCAATAACATCATATGGATGTGAAAGCTGGACAGTGAAAAAGACAGACAGGAAGAAAATTGATGCCTTTGAATTATGGTGCTGGCGGCGAATACTGTGTATACCATGCACTGCCCGAAGTACAAACCAGTCGGTACTAGAGGAGATCAAACCTAAGCTTTCTTTAGAAGCTCAGATGACAAGACTTCGACTTTCATACTTTGGACACATCATGCGAAGAGAGAGATCACTAGAGAAAGACATCATGCTTGGCAAGATAGAAGGTCAACGCAAAAGAGGAAGGCCAGCAATGAGATGGATCGATACAATAACAGCAGCTACGGGTACCAGTCTGTCAACAATGAGCCGCCTGACTGAAGACCGAACACAATTTAGGATAGCTATCCAGAGAATCGCCATGAGTCGACTCTGACTCGACGGCACTTAACAACAACATTCCTGTTCCAGTACCAAATAGACCCCCTGCCGTCACAATACTACCGACCTTACTATCTGTTACCATGCAGGAAAGGAGCCTGTGTGTTTTAATCCTAAAGTGTTTCCTGTTTATTGGATCCTTGAAGTACGTGCTGACAGTTTCCAGGGACCGCTCCTTAACTCTACCACGTTTGAGGATAGCCAGCCTAAATCCTTGTTATTCGATGCGTGCCTCGCAATTACAAAAACCTCTTATTCTGGTGGTTGCAGGTCCCTCAAATGGGAACGCACCTATTCTACAAATGATAAGTACATGTGCCCTCAACGTGCCTATAATTGGGGCCAGTGCACGGGCGTCAATGTGCCCAACCGCTGGGTAGTGGCTGCGGCAGGGTCATATTTCTGCCCCCAGTGGGAGTGGATATCTTTCGCCTCTTGGCAGGAGTGCCTACTAGCCACCAAGGGGATGATCGCAAAGCAGTTTTAACGAGGATGTCGGCCTCCCCCCATTGTCAAGCTTCCATCTGTAATCCCCTTAATCTCACTATTTTGAACCCTTATCAGGCTGACTGGCATACGGGGCAACATTTTGGCCTACTCATTTATAGCCAGGGTACAGACCCCGGCACTTATCTTTATGTCTGGGTAATAGCAGAAAAAAACCGACAATCCCACCTGATTAGTGTTTTCCACTCCTTCTACGAGGAAATGGCGACCCAGATGGACCCCATACCCACAGCTGTCAGAAATGTATTCCTTGAATTAGCTGAGACCGTGACTACACAACTGAATGTCACCTATTGTTACTTCTGTGGTGGCACCAATATGGGCGATCAGTGGCCCTGGGAAGCTCAGGAGTGTAGTTATTCTTCATCCTCCTATAATCAGTCCCATTTTAAACCCACGGCTAGTGAATGGATATTGAAGACCTCCATTATAGTGAATATATGTCTCTCCCGGATCGGCCCAGGATTCACCACACTGGTAGGGAATGCCCCGAGCGCATTATACAGTAATATTGCCCTGCAACATGGGCCGAGGATGGATCCTGTGATTACCGTACCCCTATTTATATGCTGAATCGTATTATTCGCTTGCAAGCTGTTCTAGAAATTATTACTAATGAGTCATTGGTAATGACACCAGCAAGGCTTTGACCCTACAGGCAAAACAAAACACTCAATTGCGCACAGCTTTTTATCAATTGGCTGGTCCTTGATTATCTTTTAGCTGCAGACGGAGAGGTCTACGGGAAATTTAACCTCACTAATTGCTGCCTACAAATAGATGATGCTGGCAAGGTTATTGAAGACATTACTGATCGCATGCAGAAGTTAGCCCATACTCCTGTTCAGACCTGGAATGGTCTGTCAGTTGGCTGGTTTGGGAATGTTTTTAATGGGTTAGGTGGCCTGAAGTCCCTTATGGCCTGCCTTGTTTTGCCTTGCCTAATACCTCTCTGCCTGCATGGTTGACATGCTGCCATTGACAGTGCCGTTGATCACAGATCCGCTGCCCATATCATGGCCTTATGTCAGTACCGTCTGTTCCAAACCACAGACCCAGCACATGGTTTACATCCTGCGCCTGCTTATAATTCTTGGCACCCTGCTGGTGAGGGTGCTGAATTAAAGGGGGGAGAGTAGTGGTGTCAGAAATGTGCTTTCAAATGTACCTTGAAATACTAGGCCTGTGGCCTAGCTGGAATGTCTTTGTCTCTTTTGTTTCACTGTAGCCTACTTAGTAGTAGAACCACGTGGTAGGAAATGAATAGTTTAGCAGCTTCTCACCTTACATAACACGCCCCAGCTGACCTACATTGGTGAGCGATCAAGGGGAACTTAATATGTGCCTATCATGAAGTAGCTAGAATGTGATAACAAATTACACAGGTACACTACCAAAAAACTGCCTCCAGTTTTGCAACTGATTCCTATAGATTTTGGGGTGCTGAATCCAGGAAAAATAGCCAAAATGTTCCATCACGTCACGTTTTCTTGCAAAATTAGAGTTCTTACCCATATAAGGAATGTTCACATAATTTCTTTTTAGCCGACTGCAGTTTATTTTCTTGGCCCAAAATAGAGGTTGTAATGGTTAACTAACTAGAAACACTCCCTCATGATATTTTAGAGTGTTTTGTATTCATTTTATACATTAACAGGACAATTGGGAGGCGGGGGGCTAAATCCAGTACTCGCGCTGGCGCATGTTCTTTCCTGTTCGCCTCGCCTCGTTCGCTTGCTCAAACACGGTGGTTGCGACATGAACGTTCCTGTCAAATTTCAGTTTCTTGCAAGTTCATTATTACCTTTTGTTTGCTCAGTCGTAATCCAGCTTTATTCCGAAGTGGTTCACTACAGTTATAGTTTGCAGTGCTGTGTATTTGTGATGGCTCACAGATCCAGAGGTTGCGTCAACTCTCCGGACAGTTTTTGTTTTATTTGTGGGGAATATACCGTGAAAAAGCGGCAGAGGAACATTTCTGCATTTATTAAAAAAGTATATTTCGCCTATTTCGGTTTGAAGTTAGGCGATCAAGACAAACCGTGGGCTCCTCACAAAGTGTGCAAGACATGTGAGGAAGATCTACGCTTATGGATGAAAGGTAAAAAACAAGCATTTCGTTTCGGAATACCTATGATGTGGCGTGAACAAAGAGACCACAGCAGTGACTGCTATTTTTGCTCTTGCATTGTGAAGGGATACAACTTAAAAAATAAGAACGTAATAAGTTACCGCAACCTTCCCTCAGCAATTAGGCCTATGCCTCATAGCAACGAAGTACCTGTGCCTGAACCACCAAAATCTTTGGATCATATTTGTGTGGACGGTTCTGATCATGATGAGACTCATCAGATGGCTTTTCCCGATGAGTCCAGTACTTCCGAGTTTGAAACTGAACCAGATCCGAAACCTGAACTTTTCTCTCAAGCTGAATTGAATGATTTAGTCCGCGATTTAGGACTCCCAAAAGATGCTGCCCAACTGCTAGGTTCTCGGCTTAAACAGAAAAATCTATTGTCACCAGGAACAGCTTTTTATTGGTACCGCAACCGCGTGACACAATTTTTGAAGTATTTCAGCAAAGAGGAAGATTTGGTATTTTGCAACGATATATACGGAGTGATGGTAAAGTTTAAACTCAAGTATGATCCTGCTGAATGGCGGCTGTTCATTGATTCGTCAAAAGACAGCATAAAAGGTGTTCTTCTTCATAATGGCAACACATTCGCTTCAGTTCCTATTGCTCACTCTGTTATTCTCCAAGAAAAATATGAGAATTTGGCCCTGATTCTTCAGAAGATTCGTTATGATGAGCATAAGTGGATGATTTGTGGAGACTTTAAAATTCTATCCATGCTATTAGGGCAGCAATCCGGTTTCACCAAATATCCCTGCTTCCTTTGCTTGTGGGATAGCCGGGCCCGCGACCTACACTGGGGGAAAAAAGACTGGCCAATTCGGGAGTATTTGAGACCCGGTGAGAAAAATGTTCTTCATGAGAGCTTGGTACCTCGTGATAAAATTCTATTACCACCTCTCCACATTAAGTTGGGTCTCATAAAGCAATTCATCAAGTCCCTTCCAAAAGATGGTGAGTGCTTTCGGTACCTTTGCTCAAAGTTCCCCCGACTTTCTGAAGCAAAGCTAAAGGAAGGAGTGTTTGTTGGCCCTGATATAAGGAAACTCATTTCAGATGGAGCATTCGCTGAAACGATGTCTGAGAAGGAAAAAGATGCCTGGGATTCCTTCAAGGATGTTGTTCTCAAATTCTTGGGGAACAGGCGGGATGAGAACTATAAGGATATAGTTGCCAGGATGCTCAATGCCTTCAAAGAACAAGGCTGTAACATGAGCCTGAAAGTCCATTTCTTGCACTCCCATGTGAACTACTTTCCCGAAAACTTGGGGGCGTACAGTGAAGAACAAGGTGAAAGGTTTCACCAGGACATCAAGGACGCAGAGAGAAGGTACCAAGGAAGATGGAACACCACTATGATGGCTGATTTCTGCTGGTTGCTGCTGCGGGAAACCCCAGATGAAAAATACGCCAAGCAGCGCACCAAGAGAAGCATTCGGGGGAAGAAGAAACGGGCCCACCAGGAGATTGATTGACCCAAGAATGACTTTAAAATCTAAACTGTGTTGACAAATATCGTGTTTTTACTAAACTTTGAAATAAAAATTTGTCCGAGAGGGCTCAGTCTTTTTGGAAGCTATTCCACTGAGTTCTCGCATGCTATTAAAACTGTTTGATTTCACAAAGGCCTCAGGTGTCTTTTCTTGGTCTGATAATCTACTACATATGATGAAGCAAAATACATACACATTACAAAAGCTGTGGGGGCAGAATGCTGAGTAACTATGCGTATTGACAGGGCAGTTTCTAGTTTAAAAAATAGTAAGACAATGAGGCCTGGCCATTTACCAGCTAAATGATATAAAACCCAGTTAGCCGAGCCTTTCTAGTCACACAATACATATGGCATGTAGACAGCCACTTAAGGGTGTTAAGTGGTTATAACAGTAGCATCTGTGATTTCAATAATCACTGGTGTGGAGGAGGAATGACCGCCTAGCTCTTCTGACAGTTGCAAAACCATGAAAAGATTGTGTGGCACTCAGCCGCCTCAAGGTAACATGGATATTCCCTGCTACTTGTCAGAGTTCCAAAGAGATATAGGTATATGCAGAGTCCAAAAATAGTGCACATGGATGACAGATCTCGGAAAAATGATGCCGGATGTCTGTCATAGCTACTTGTATCTAATACATTTTTATGACTGATTTATTGGAATGCTATATAATTACACAAGACTGTTCACTTGTTCTTTATCTCTTAATTATTTTTTCTCTATGATTCCATGATGTTTAAGAACATCTACAGTATACGGTGCAATAGCAATTTACATTTAAGCTATTCTTCCATTTTCTGGTACCATAAGTACAAGTCTACTATAGCATCTGCATAATGTCTTCCACTGAATTCTGGTAATTTCATGTGAAGGGGTGTCTACAGTTCCCGGTGAGAACCGTGAATTTAATTTTATAACATAGTGCCTAGTTTCAGATGCCAGCAAAATGTGTACATGTCAGTATTATAGTTATATATGTGGGTAAATGGCCACATAATGCACATTGGTGACCTCTTTTTTTATTTATTTCTTTTTTATACTGTGCTCTTTAGAATCAGTGTGGTTTTACATGTATACTAACAGGTACTTTTTATTCCCTTGTCCCTGAAGGGCTCACAATCTAAGTGTACCTGAGGCAAGGGAGGGTAAAGTGGCTTGCCCAAGGCCACAAGGAGTGTCCATGGGACTAGAGACCCCAGTTGTTCTGGCCTGAGGTTGCTTGTCCCCATGTGGGAATTGAACCCTTGGCCTTCTGGCCTGAGGTAACCTGTCCCAACCACTGAGCCACTCCTCCCACCTTTCTTTAAAAGTTATTATATACCACCTTTGTGACAATTGTCATTCAAAATGGTTTACAATCAAGTGGAGTGGAGTGGAGGAGTGGCCTAGTGGTTGGGGCAAGGTACTTCAGGCCAGAAGGTCAGGGGTTCAAATCCCACTAGAGGACAGCAACCTTGGGCCAGAAGGACTGGGGTTTCTAGTCCCACAGGTGCTCCATGTGGTCTTGGGCAAGCCACTTAACCCTCCATAGCCCATGTTCCCTGTAAAATATTTCTCCAAGTTATAATGCCCCATTCAATGTAATTTCAGTCTGCTCAATGTAAACCACCTTGATATCATAAAAGGTGGTATATAAGAAATGTTAAATAAATAATATCAATAATAATCAAAGAGAGATAATGTAAGAATAGCAGTCAGAGATAAAATTGGAATAAACTAGACAATCAAAAATCTCTTAACAACCACCGTCTATCACAATTACCCTTTTATAAGAAACAACACAATCTTAACTCTTTTCCTAAAATTTAACAAATTGGCTTCCAATGTTAAGTTATTAAGTAAAGAATACCATGATTGCGACCCTATCACACTAAAAGCCTTTGATCTCCAAGTTACATTACAAATAATTGCGATCACAGGGACTGAATGTATGGAACGTGCAGTTATTATTTCATGTCTTCATTTGTTTGATATTCAGGCTGACTTTAGGGCTGTCTATAGCACAGAAGAGATAGGGGGAATTTGTGTCCCTTTTTCTATTGATCAATAATGCACACTGATACCAACATTTATTTATCATGCCTTTGCGTGAATGCACGAATGATTCATGTACAGCATATGTACACTATTGCTCAATAGTGCACACTATTCACCCATGGGGGATCATTTTAGAAGCCCTATTCATGATTTGGACATCTGAAAATGGCCATTCAGTTGTCCCAATCATATCCACATTCAAAGAGCCCTTTTAGAATGCCCCAAATTTTCATGTGTCTGGCACAATCACATCCATATCAGATGGGGGCATGGCAGAGACATGTCTATATGATTACGGGAAAGATACACATGTGCATTCAATTTCAAAACAGGCCCGAATACTTAAAACTAGCAGCAGACATGGCCTTGTCTATAAGAATCTAAGTTAACAATGTCCCTGTTTAATATATATTACCAAGTTTAAGTTACAGTGTAAACCACGTTGACTAAAATGATCAAATGGTATAACCCCCCTCCCCCCCCCCGTTAAACCGTTAAATAAATAAATAAATACCTGCTCCTGGGCATAAATAGACCTTTCTGGTGAGGGGGCCCGCATTAGTGTTGGGGACCCCGCCTCATGTTCAGCGCTACTTACCACTGATCCAGGGTCAGCTGCTATGGTCAACTGGGGTTCTGGGAATTCCGGAGCGGTGGTGGGTCCTCTTTTCCAGGCTCTGCTGGTGGAAGAATGAAGTCACACAGAAGCTCACCCTGTTGTGTCGGTGAGTCAGTCTTCGTCAGAAATTTATTTATTTATTTATTTTATTTAGACAGTTTTTGTATACCGCCTTATCCTTCAATCAAAGCGGTCACAACACAATTGGGGGATACATTTAACACGCGGGGATATGAGACACATACACTAATACTTACAGGGAACATGGGCTATGGAGGGTTAAGTGGCTTGCCCAAGACCACAAGGAGCATCTGTGGGACTAGAAACCCCAGTCCTTCCAGCCCAAGGTTGCTGTCCTCTAGTGGGATTTGAACCCCCAGCCTGAAGTACCTTGCCCCAACCACTAGGCTACTCCTCCCTTCATAGTCCAAATAGATAACATTGCAATCTATTTGGACTATGCTAGTCAAGCTTGACTGAACCGTATCTAAATGTTCTTTGGACATCTTTAGTTGAAGCAGTGGGACACATTTCCTCTCAACATGAGATATTTGAAAGGAGACTCAAGAAAAAATTACTGGACCGAGTAAGGAAATAATCGATTCAAAAGGAGTCATTGATCAATTGGTGAAAGATAAACTTGTGATTCATCAAAAACTGAAGCAATTTGAAAATAAACTGAAACGTTTAAATCTGAGGGTATTAAATTTTCCCCATGTTCCAAATATTTTACTACTGGAGATGTTTAGGAAATATTTATGAGAGGTGCTCCAGAGTCCAGAGACTGCTATTTTATTTTCTACCTTAGCCTAAGACTTTGCAGGAAAAAGTTACTGAAACTCATGGTGAATAAGAACTGAGCAATTTTCTGGAGACTACATTAAGTGAAGTTACTGAAAGGACTACCTTATTAGCTAATTTTGAATTTGAATCTGATTTATCCAGAATATTGTCTCTTTTCTTTAAGAAAATTGATGCTTTATTTTTGGGACAAACGGTTAGGGTCTATCGCAGTACTCAGGAGAGGAGACATTTGTTCTTATCGATGAGGCAAGAGACATTATCGTTGGGAGATAACTTCCGTTTGAGATATCTCCAGGGTTCAGTATTGGCACCCCTTCTTTTCTGGCCCCACCTAATATTATTCATCCAGCAGCATAACTTCTCAGCATATTATAATGTAAATGTTTTGTAACCTATGTAAAGTATATATTTTTTTTCTCCAGAACAACGTTGTATCTTTCTGGTCCTAAATAAGGCTTTGATTCAGTGAGCCTGGGTAAGGGAGGTGGTAATCGGGGTGGTAGATGCTATGGGTGGAATGTTTAGGGTTTGTGCCTATGTCTTGTACCTTTATTATAGTTTTCCTTTGATGATAGTTCCCCATTAGTATTTTCTCCATTCCCCCTATATTATTGGGGTCTAATGTTAGGGTGTACTTTATCTTCAGTTTCTTTTCTTTTCTTATTTAATGCTGTATTTCTCATTTGTTGCACTATTAACTGAGCAAGTTTATGCTTGTGAAGTTTGTTAAACTCTATAAATAAAAAACGAAACAAAAAATAACCCAAATAGACCTTTCTAAAGAGCTCATTTCTGCCACTATCAACAGTACAAAGAAGAGGAGAATGCCCCCTCACGCCTCCATATTTTTTGCCAGCTCAAAAAACCTAGTAGATACAGTACAGTAAACAGTAATGTTTCATTGCCTGCCGCTGCACCACTGCATGTTTCCATTTCTAAAATGGCAGGCCGCAATGTGTAAGTGGTAACATGCATGTGCGTGTCCTGAACCAGAACTGGCACGTCTATGTGGATGATACTGCAAACATCTATATCTCGCATGTGCATGTTGACTGCTTATTGCATGTGTCTGTCTCCATGTTCGGCATGTCCCTATCTCTATATCACGGCAGAAATGTTTATCTTTTGGGATGGAGATAGGGTGATTTTAGATGGCATTTACATGTGTCTATCTTTACTGCTGTCCCTCCCACAGAATTTCAGATGTTTTGACATGGATGTGTCAGATTTCACGTAACGGCCTTTCTAACGGCATTATTGAACAATAGCACATTCTAGTCACCAATAGTGCTCACTAATTAGGACAAATGGAAAGTGACCAAATTTTGGGTTTCTGTTTCAGATCAAAAATTACATGAAAGAATATAAGAAACATGGCTGACTTTTTCTATGTCACTTCAATGCATGTACAATCCTAACTTTAAGATCAAGTCAGTGGTCTTTGTTTATAGTTGCCCTTATATTACAAAGTTAGTCATGTGAGGATTTGAGCGAGGGTAGCACCACTCCTATGGAATAAACTTCCAGTTTTGATATGTTTAGAAGAAAAACGTTTACAGGTAGGTAGCGAGTGGAAGCTTGACTGTATCACAAGGGTGAGGAGCAGGCTGTGTCTGTGTCTGTTTACTAAGATGATTTTATTTTAGTTTAAGTTCAGTATAAATTTTTTTGTCTTTCTGATTTATCTGTTTATTGAGTTTACACTTCTTTTGTACAGTGCTTTGAGTCATTAATGTGGTCTATTTATCACGAAAATAAATAAATGCAATATATCCTGCCTTTTTCTTTGGCACCACTCTCTAAGAAAGGAACTTCTTTTTCTAATGACAGGTCCAGTGCTTCAAGACTACGTATGTTGACATTCCTCGTTAAAGTTCTATTATTGCAGTAAGTCACTTCATGGAGCGTGGTTAATGTCCATATTATTCACTTCCAGCTACAAACCTCTCTTAGCTATAGCATGTGATATTTATCATGAGAGCATTTACAAACAATATGAATCAAAATAGATGCTTCTAAATAATGATTGAAATCAATAGCCATTATTGACAGCAAGATTCTTAAATGTAAATTTTGGGCATTTAGATTTACATACTTAAACCATTTTTTGTGATCAATCACATCTTTAAATAGTACAAACAAATGCAGTTGGACTAGCAGGCACCAATGTTTAGGGATGTGTGACTCTCCTTAAAGAAGTTTGAGAAACTCTTGAAGAACCAATAGATTTGTCAAACGAAAGTAATGCATCTTTCCCACCCTTCTACCTCCTTGCTGGTTTCATGGCATTTGTCCTCCCTCCCTTCCTGCCCAAGCAGACTACTTTTGCAGAGCACCAGCACAAACCAATCCCAAGAAATGGGAGATCCAAGCCTAGATTCTCCACAGCACACGGTATTGCATGGCATACTTCTTTTTAAAGGAGTCAGAGTTGCAATCAAATCTGCTTGAAATCCTCACAAAATCTGAAACAAGATATGAAATCTGCTTTGAATTTTCTGAATTTGTTTTGAATATTTCAGATCTGCTTCAGATTGTCCTCATACCTGTCAGGGCAACTACAATAGATTTCAGAGAGGATAAGGGCGATGTGCATTTCTCCTCAGACTCTAACCAGCTTGAAATTTTGTTGATTTAAGTTTGATGGTGAATTGTTTGTAAGTCCTAGTGAAGAAGTCGTACTTAGTTGAAGATTTAACAGCACTGTAAAATAATTTTAAATCGTACTCTTTTTCCTGCACATCTCAGATAAATACCATGGGCCCGATTTTTGAAAGGCATTTACACATTTTACAGCCCCATAAACCGTGTAAATGCCTTAAGTCCAGATATTCAACTGCACTTACATGGTTACTGCCGATGAATATCCCCTGCTAATACTCCTGCGTGCCCCGATGCTATCTGGTTTGCATCGGAGCGTGTCGGGGGCGTTCCAGGTCGAGCAGAGGCGGGGTCAAGTGCTAACCGGGCAAAGCGATATTGCATGCTATCTGGTTAGCAATCTGCACCTTAAAGATAGGCAAGGAAAAACCCTCTCCTATCTTTAGGCACAGGAGCTGCCCGTTAGCCTCAGCGGCTTCCTGTGTCTGTGGCAATCCCTGGATATTTAATGCCGTTTGAATATCTGGGTTAGAGGATGGTGGGGAGGGGGCGCCGATGAGGCACATAGCCCTTCAAAGATTCACCCATCTCAATATCGGGCCTGTCCATACCAACTCCTCTACAATCCCTTCTTTTCCCTTAGAAATCCTCTGCATTTGTCACATGCTTTATTGAATTCAGATACAGTTCTCATCTCTACCACCTCCACTGGGAGGATCTTCCACACATTCACCACTCTTTTCATAAAGAAATATTTCTTCAAGTTACTCCTGAGACTGTCTCATTTCACATTCATCCTATGCTCCCTCATTCAAGAGCTTTCTTTCAGTCCTGTGCATCTATGCCTCGGAGCTATTTAGACATCTCTATCATATCTTCCCTCCCCACCTTTCTTCCAAATTATACATACTGAAATCTTTAAGTCTGTCCCCATATGCCTTATGACGAAGACCATTAACCATTTTAGTAGCCACCACCTGCATTGACTGCATCTTGTTTATATCCTTTTGAAGGTGTGGTCTCCAGAATTAAACATAGAACTCCAAATAAGGGCACATCAGAGACTTATATAGAGGCACTATCACCTCCTTCTTCCTGCTGGCCATTTCTCTGCAATCTGGCTTTTGCCCCGGGCACAATACAGAAACCATTCTTCTCTCCTTTCTTAACGAGATACATGTCTCTCATGATTGCGGTGATAGTTCCTTAGCTTTCTCCCTGGACCTTTCTTCTGCTTTTGGCTTAGTTGATCATTCCACCCTTCTCTCCCACTTGCATGATGCTGTTGTTCATGGGCTTGTTCTTCAGTGCTTTCACTCCTTCTATTCTCTAGATCTTTTTCTGTTCTCTCAGGGACTGCCTCTTCTTCTGACACTCCCCTTCACTGTGGTGTCCCCCAGGGTTCAGTATTGGCACCCCTTTTCTGCCCCCCCCCTAAAATTACTCATCCAACAGCATAGCTTCTCAGCATATTAGAATGCCGATGGCATAATTCTTCTATATCATACCAGCCCATCTGCTCCCAACTTGACCCCGCTCAACCTCTGTCTTATTCAGATCTGTTCCTGGATGTCCTCCAACTTCCTGCACCTTAACACCGCTAAAACAACAGCCATCTGGTTTTCTCTTGGTGGTCATTCTCCTTCACTTGCCCACTTATCTTTATCTTTATTACTGTTCTTTATATACTGCCCTTGTCAAGACATTAGAGCGGTTTACAATAAAAATATGTCAATGCTGTAAGAAAGGGAAAAGAACTACATTGCAAAAATAGGAAAGGGGTAGAGGTAACAGTAGAGTCACTAGAGACAGTCAAAGGAGACAATAGTTAAGTAGGACTGTTACAGGGAAGGTCAAGAGCCTGTTGGAACAGGTGAGTTTTTAACTAATTTTTAAAATTTGGGTATGAAGGTTCTAGATGGAGGGAAGATGATAGGGTGTTCCAGAGTGAGGGTCCGAGAAAAAAGAATGCAGCATGACGGGTCTGTTCTAAATGGGCCTGAGAGGGGGAAGGTAAGGAAAGCCGGTTGGCATGTAATGAACGAAGTTGACGGTAAGGTGTGTGAAGAGAAATGAGGTTTGTTAGGTTGAGTGGATTTGATGTGTGGATGGCCCTATGTGTCAGAATTAGCAGCTTGTATTGAAACCTTTAGCGGAGTGGCAGCCAGTGAAGATGGAGAAGAAGAGGAGTGACGTGATCAGACCTTCAAGCAGGAGTGATAAGACGGGCAGCCGTATTCTGTAATAGTTGTAGGCGCTGGAGCTGATAGGATGGTAAGTTAGCTAGAACCACATTGCAATAGTCTAATCTACTCATAACCAAGGCTAGTAACAGAGTGATAAGAGAACTAGGAGGCAGAATAGAATGAACTGATCTAATTTGTCGCAATGCGAAAAAAGAACGGCGAGTAAGATTTGAACCATGGTTGTGAAAAAAGAGAGAGGAGTCCAAAGTTACACCTAAATAACGGAAGGAGGAGGTGAGGGGGATAGGCGTGAAATTAATTTGAGGCATGATAACTGGACAAGGAGTACTCAGAGAAACCCACATAGCTGTAGATTTCAACGGATTCAAATGAAGGTAATTGGAGGAGAGCCAGGTGGCAATGTGGGAGAGACAATTGTTAAACTGCCTAATGTCAATGTTTACTGGGGAGGTATGAAAAAGGAGAACGATATTGTCAGCATAGATGTAGACTGAAACTGGGTATTGTTGGATTAGAAGAGGTAAGGGAGCAAGAAAAATGTTGAATAGCAAAGGGGGAAGAACAGAGTTCTGGGGCACCCCACATGCTAAAGGAACAGGTTAGGAGGACTGATGGTTAGAACAGACAGTGAAGGAGCGAGCCGTAAAAAAAGAGTGAAACCCTTGCTTTCAGACACCTCCATTCCTCTGGTTCCTTCACTTCATTATTTAGGGGGTCACACTCGACTCTTTTCTGTCGCTTTAGGAGCACCTCTCTTCTCTTAATTGCCAATCCTTCTATTCTCTGAGACAGATCCATGCTGTCTGCCCCTTCCTGCCCCTGCCTTCCTTAACTACACTCCTGGTCTCCTGCACACGCTAACGTCTTCAGAACACTGCTGCCCGAATTCTTACTCGTGCTCTATGCACTGACCACATTACTCTCCTGCTCATCCACTTTCATTGACTTCCAATCAAATTCCGGATTCAGTTTAAAATACCCATTTTGATCCATAAAGTCATTTACACTGGCATTCCACAATACCCCTCTGATCTCATTCACCTCCATGCTCCCTTCCTCTCCCCCCCCCCCGCCGCATCCTTCTTTCTATTCACACTAGCAATCGACATCTCCCCTCCACCTCCCAAGCCCATTTGGAAGCCACCCATAATTCTGTGTTCTTCTTCCTTGGTCCTGCCCTCTGAAATTCCCTCCCATCTGCTCTCCATTTGGAACCCTCCTACAACAAATTTAAATTCTTATTAAAAACCCACCTGTTCCACCATGCCTTTATACCTCCCTCCTTCAGAGCTATAATCCCTGCTCCCCCCTTTGTCACCTGCCTTTGCTGCTCTCTTTGCTGTATGAGTGCCTAACTCTGTCCTATCATTTACTGGTGTTCCTTTCCTCCTTTGTTTTCTGTATACCAACCTGATACTTTTGTGTGGTGTGGTATATCAAGAGATTAATAAAGATAAAGATGTACCCAAACATCCTTCTGGCTTTCTCTCTGTTTGGCCACCCTAAGATCATCAGAAACAATGACTCCCAGGTCCCACTCTTCTTTTGCAAACAGAAGTACTTCACCACAGATACTGTATTGCTCACTTGGATTTTATGCATGACCCTGCATTTTTTAGCTTTAAATTTCAGCTGTCAAATTCACTACCATTCTTCAAGTTTTACTATGTCCCTCCTCTGGTTATCTGTTTGTACATTGTTTCCCCAGTTACATCCCCAAGTTATTCCATCCTGTTACAATGTAAGCCTAAGGCCGTTTGTCTGTGGCAATATTTTGTTACTTGTAAACCGCACTGATATTAAAAAGCGCGGTATAGAACTGTAAATAAATAAATAAATAAATCTACACTTTCCTGGGTCTCTAACCTATTGCAGATTTTAATATCATCCGCAAAGAGGCAAATCTTACCTGACTGCCCTTCTGAAATATCACTTACAAAAATGTTAAAAAGAATCAAATCAAGGATTAATTTTTGTGGCACACTATCTTTATCCTCAGAGTGAACTCCACTACCAGTACCCTTTGTTGCCTCCTACTCAACCAGTTTCTAACTTGGTCACTTTAGGGTCCATCTCTAGGGTGCTCAGTTTATTTATAAATTGCTTGTGTGGAACTGGGTCAAATCTAAGCACACCACATTTAGCATTCTCCCTCATTCCAACTACCTGGTCACCAAGTCAAAGAAATTAATTAGATATGTCAGACAAGACCCATCCCTAGTAAAACCATGCTGCCTCAGATCTTGCAACTCATTGGATTCCAGAAACCCCACTATCTGCAGTTTTAGCAGCATTTCCATTAATTTACTTAAAAAAGGTATGATTAACTGGCTTGTAGTTCCCAACCTCCTCCTTCCTTCCACTTTTGTGTAAAGGAGCAGCTCCTGCTCCTTGGGTGAGCTCCTTGGGTCACTCTAGTGACTCCATGCACCTCGTGATCCTTAACAATGCTCACCCATTCCAAGAGCCCAGTAGCCCAGTGTCAGCACTCCCCGTGCTTCAAGTGGGGTACATCTTTTCCTGCTTCTCTTGCTTCTCATGACATTCTCTATCCCAGTGGTCTGGGGTAACTGCCCCTCATTTTCTTTTGATTCTTCCCCTCAGCTATGACCCCGTATGCTGGTACCATGTGTCTCATCAACAGCTCATATGTTTGCTCCTTCTATCCCTCCTTTTGCTCTTGTCTGCACCCTTCTTAATTGTCGGTCCCTCTAGTCCAAGACTATATCTACCTGTACATAGCTCATCCTGTATATACTGTACATCACCAAGAAATCATTACCTTCACTCCCACAACTACTCCCCTGTGTTAACACTGCATGCCTACCCCTACTGACACTACTCGTTGATTGTTTGAAGTGTAATACGCTTTGATTTCAGGACAAAGCGGTATATAAATCCTTTTAAATAAATAAATAATACTCGTTCACGACTTTGTTTCTCAATATTCGCCTGACCTACTGTTTCTCACGGAGACTTGGCTGTGTGATGGTGAGGAGGCACTGCTCTATCAGTGCCTCCCTCTGGGTTATACAGCTTTCTACGCTTCTCGTACATTTAAGTCCAGTGGTGGAGTAGCACTTATCTTTAAAGATTCTCTTCATATTACAGAAATCCTCTCTTCCTCTATTTTACATTACTCAGAATGCCTGCTCCATTCACCACAACCATTTCACATTTTACTGGTTTATTTTCCTCCTGATATACCCTCCCATTCATGGGAGTCACTCTTCATCATGATAACTGAAGCTTCCACTACTTTCCCAGATCTGCTCATGCTGGCTTATTGAACGTACACATAGATGCTCCCGTTCGTCCTAAGGTCAGAGCTTTTCTTGCTCTGGTTGCTGATCTGTCTCTACTGTAACATGGCCAGTTTCCTACCCATTGTGCTGGTCACATATTGGACCTTATTATGACCTCCTCTGCATTCCATCTGTCTCTGACTGGCCTATCAAGCATGGTTCTTCCATGGACCGATCACCATGCTGTCTACTTTCAAATGTCCTGCTCCTTCTCTTTTTCCAGTACTCCTAATACTACTGGCTCTGTTCTCCATTCTATGTGGCATATCTCTGCAGATACGTTACAGGTTTTTTCCCCCTTCCAACCAGTTATCCTCTCTGCATTTTGACACTTCATCAGTAAACGAGTAAACATCTACTTGGAACACTACTCTTACAGAGGCACTTAACTCTCTTAGCCTGTACTCCCTGCTCAACCTCCCTGTAAGCCCTGCAGGCAGTCTTGATTTCACTCTGGTCTGTATGACCTCTGACATCAGATACATAGGGTGGAACAAATCTGGCACCGCCAGCGTACTCAATTCTCCCCTATTTCATTCAAACAGGCTCACACTGCTTATAGGCAGACTATCCTTACTGTAAAAAGAAGTACTACGATACTCTTATTACCCATGCTAGTAATTAACCCAAGAAACCTTTCTATTTGGTTTCACATTTGGTTCACTTCTTGTTGTCCACTCTCTGTTCCTCTGGACCACAGCTGATGACCTGGCCTCCTACTTCTCTGACAAAGTATCTGATCTTCATGCAGAGTTCTGCCTACCTCAATCCGAGTCTCCACAATTCTCCTCTGTTGACTCTTCTATCTCTTCCTCTGCATCTGACTCAACAATACCTATGTCAAATCTCTCTATGTCTGATCACATTTTAATCCCATCACCCTCTCTGCTCTTTCCAAAGCTGCTACTGCATCATCCAAGACTACATGCACCTTTGATCCTATATTTTCTGCCTGGATTCCCTTATCCTTCTCTGACTCTGTTACCTGTCATGCTCTCCATTTTTGACAATAGTCTTGCTACAGGAACTTTCCCACAATGCTGGAAACATGCTATTATCCACCACAAACAATCACCATCTTGGACAAAGCCATCACAGTCAAGGATGAGGTAGGGTACCTGGCCATTTCCTTAGACAGAGATCTGAGCCTAAAATCACACATTGCTAATACTGCAGCAAGAGCTTACCATCGACTAAGAACTATCAGGAAGCTCAAACCAGTCCTTATCCAGGACCACTTCCGCACAGTCTGCCAAGCAGTCATCACTACTGCTTGACTATGGAAACTCATTATACCAAGGCCTCCCCCAGCAGACTATCCACCCACCTCAAATGGTGCAAAACACTGCAGCACGCATCATCACGGGCACTGCAAGATCGGACCACATCACCCTAGTCCAACAACAGCTACATTGGCTCCCAATAATCGCCAGGGCAAAATTTAAAACAATCCTGAACATCTTCACAATTTTCCACCACCACTCCGCGGATGCACTCCACGATATAATAGCCAAAGACACCAGCAGCAGACCCAGAAGGACCAACAGTGTCAACAAGATAAGCACACCAGCAGGTTATCACAGAACTAAACAAGCAACGTCTAAGAGAGCACCCTCGCTGCTAGCCCCTGCAATGTGGAACTCCCTCCCTATGGAATTAAGGGCACTGAACGACTTTAAAGACTTCCGTAGGGCACTGAAACCTTGCTCTTTACTGAGGCCTACGCACAAGCTCCATAAGTTGCTATACTTATATCACAAAAGAATCATCAGTTGAAGAGCTGAAATGTTTTTGTATTGAAGCAGTGCTGCAGGGGCAATGCGGCAAATCCAGAGAGCAAACATTGCTGATTCAAGAACAGAAGTGGATCTTTCGATTGTGTTCGACCATTCCAGATGGATTGAATAGTGTGGTGGAATGGGGAGTTTGCATTTGATTACATCATAAAAAGTGATGCTGAGATGACATCATAGAAGGAAGGAGGGATCCTGTTTAAATTAGGATAGGATGGTTAGTCCGCATGCGCGACGTCTTGCTGCAAGCTGGTGAGCATTGGTTAACATGCCGAGGACAGTGAACCAGACGTTAAAAGGTTAAAAAGATAAAAAGATGAAATAATATGCTAAAGGTAGGAATATCAACCTCTATATTAATAGTTGTGCACATTTGTTTAAGGAAAAGTGACAATTATACATCATAAGATCGCTATATATTTTTTCTATTGATAGTGCTGAAGAATTAAAATACCCCCCTGAAGAAGAGCTGAAACGCAAAGACTGTACCTGAAAGGTGGCGTTGGGGTGAATTATTGAAGAGTCTAAGATAAGCACAATTTTGTGTAATGTTGGAGTGAATTATGAACATTTTACAAAAGCAGAAGTTCTTTAAATTTAATAATTAATAGGAAAGTTATGGACGTGATTGGTCGTTGATGCAAAAGGGCACATAACTCATGAATGAAACACTGTGAGTGGTGCCGTGTTAAGTCTGAGACCAACGTTCCAATCAACTATTCCTCAATAATAGAGTAAAGCTTTTTATAAGCATGTTATGATAATCTGTGGAGTAATCGATTAATTCACTACTTCTATAGAATTAGAGGGACGCAATTGTTATTAGTGGTTTATATAACCCTCTGTAAGCTGACTGAGAGGACAGTGTTAATACTTATATCACCACATGGCCCATCACCTACCTACAATACCTGACCCCTTCCACCCCCTACACCTAGACATAATTACTCCATATTTACGTTTGTGAGCCTACCCTATCTGTTGAATGTGAACCCATTTGTGTTGTAACCACTTTGAAGGATAAGGTGGTATATAAAACTGTCTAAATAAATATTATCCGTCTTCTTCTAAATAATTTATTTATTTAAAATTATTTTATACTGCGCTCTTTATTATCCGTGCGGTTTACAGTGAACAAAATGACTCTCGGACAGTAATGGACTGTCCTGAGTTTACATACAACAGGGAAAGTAACAAGGATTTAAACTTTGGGAAACTTTGTACATATAGGGGCTTGTTTACAAAGCTGCGGTAGCGGTTCGCAATCGTTATCGGAGCCGCGGCCCCATTTATTTCAATGGGGTCGCGGCTCCGATAACGATCGCGAATCGCTACCGCGGCTTTGTAAACAAGCCCCATAATGTAGTCAACTATTTACAGTGACATAATTCTATTTACAATGATGTGCATCATGAGACAGAACAATTGCTACTTCATATTGAGGGCTTGGATTGTGTTGGGGGAGAAGGAGAGACGTTGTTGGGTTGTGAGAAGTGTATAAGGAACAGGTGATGCTTTAGGGATTTTCTAAATTGCATGAGGTCTCTGATTGATCTGATGGTGGGTGGGAGGTTGTTCCAGCATCTGGGGGCGTAGTACGCGAATGCTCTGTCATTAGTTGAGTGTGCGCATTTTGTGGTTTCTCTCGGACTGGTTAGTGTATGGGCCGCCTACTGATCTCCTAGGTATCTTGTTGGGGGTGTGATTGAGACGTTTTGAGATTGCGGAGGGAGCTATTTTGTTAATGGCCTTGAAGGTAATGAGGAGGGCTTTATATGAAATCCTGCAACTTAATCGGGAGCCAGTGTAAGTCCCTTAGAATGGGAGTTGTGTGGTCTCTCCTTGATGCTCCACACAAGGACGCGGGCAGCAGCATTCATGGCTAATGTAGCGGGGTTAGGGTGTTCTTTGGGAGGCCGTGGAGTATGATGTTTGCATAGTCAAAGTGGGGTGTAATTATCGCTTGGAATAATGTTCGGAAGTTATCGGGATCAAGCATGGGTCTCAGATGTCGGAGGGTCCTGATCTTGTAGTAGAAGGTTTTTACAGTGCGGTTTTTTATGTGTTCTTTGAATTCTCAAGCCTGCCGTTGATCCAATGTCACACCCAGGTATCTTATGGTGACTTGACTGGAAGCTCCGCATCTGCGTATTTTTTTAGCGTGTAGCAGGGGGTTCGTGAAAGCACTCCTTTTTTTTTTTTTTGTGATGATTAGGACCATTGGTTTGTTTGTTTTAAATTATATTATAATTATATTCAGCCAAGGCAGTTCTGATCGAGGGAGCCAGTCTGTTAATTGCATTGAAGTCAATCAACTGTAGGGCTGTATAATCTGGAAGCGTGACATTGATCTTTGTTTGGTGTAAAACATCAGCATGTCACATCTGCGTAGATTAGGCAGGATATACCGAAAGGAGCAGGTGATTTTCGCAAATCGGATTGCATGTAATATATAAAGAGCATGCGCAGAGAGGGAGGAGCCTTGGGGTACTTCCTTGCTTTTGCTGGAAAGGTTCCGATGTTTTTGAGACAATCTGAACTTTGTTGCCAGCGGTCTTTCTAGGGTAAGATTTACACCAATCCCATGCTAGACCTTGGATTCCCTTTTCAGGGAGTCGGGTGTTGGAGTTGGTCATGGTTCGACTGAATCAAATGCTGCGGCAATGTTGAGGAAGATTAGCGCGAATGGCCCATTTTGATGTTGTCAATCCCACTGATGAGCAAGTTAGTTAGGGAGGGTCAGGAGTGTTCCAACTACGTGAGATTCCCTAAAGTCATGTTTGGCTGGGGTCTAGGGGGGAGGCAGTGTCTATATGTTGCTGGATTCTGTCGCGTGAGTCACCTTCTCGAGTATTTTAGCTAGTAATGGGATACTGGAGATCGGTCAGTAGGAGTCTTACTTCTTTGGATCCAGCTGGTTGTTCTTTAGCAGTGGTTTGATGGGATGTCTGTTTAAGAGCTGATGGGAATAGTCCTGTTTGTTGAGAAGGACTGATGTATGCTTCTGATATGATTGGGTTGAGTTCCAATCGCATTGTTTCTTATCCAGTGTGCTGGGCATGGGTCATTTGGTGGCAGTGGTGGTGTTGATGTTGTTCAAAATATCTAATCAAGGCTTTTCGCAGATGGGAGGTGAGAGCGTGCTGAGAGGGTTCTGGTGCTGAGGAGGCTGGGTAGGTTGTGGTATGGGGGCTGTTGTGTGTGTTGACGGTTTTGGATTGGATATAGTTGGCATATATTTGGGGATGTAGATGTTCTTGTATGGGGTGGTGTAGGTTCCAAGGGTAGGGATTTTACCAAATTGAAGAGGTCTCGTGGCTTGCTTAAAGAGCCAGTTTGAGGAGATGGCATGGACTCTCTTCCTCTTGTCCCAAATTGCTGCACGATGGGTTTTAAGATGGGCTAAGTATGTGGCTTGATCTGAGGCGTTATGGGTGTGACGCCATTGTCATCAAGTTGTCTCAGGAGGAGTAGGGACTTCTGTAGTTTCAGGAAGAGAACCATGGGGCTGACGGGCCTTTATCAGACGTGGTGATTGGATGTTGATTGTTTGTTGAGAGGGGGGCTGTTTTAGAGTACAGATTAAGGGTGTCATTCCAATTAGCAACCATGTCATTGAGGTTGGCTGATGGCTGAGCAAGTTTTGGGAGTACATGTTTAGTAATTTTTTTCCTTGTCAAAGTGGTTTGAATCGTACTAGGTTAGCTGCTGACCGTATATTTGTATGGCTGAGTGTGTCTTGTTGTGGATGGCATCTTGAATGTTATCAGGCTGTGGTCTGACCAGGG